>OY725331.1:23183292-23571833 GCA_963242795.1 Inga leiocalycina | reverse complement strand
TACACCCCTCCTTAATTAATTATATGAGCTAATTAAGAGGTTGATTTATATCCTAAATATTTTTTATTTTTTTTCAAATTAATTTACTTAACTTATAAACTACGGAGTAATATATAATATAATGTTATAGATGAGTATTATAGAAAGATCAAGTCATATTTGTTACTCTTTTAATTCTTAATATAAGAGCTACTTAAATAATTCGAGTAGATTAAAAAAATTAAAAAAATTACTTAATTAAAACAAATATGACCTTATCTCGATGAGATGTTTATGTAAAACATTATATTATATAGAGTTAAGGTTTTAAAATAATCTTCAACTTTTATCAAAAGTGCAACAATAATAGTAAACTATTTTTTAGAGCATAAGTAACCACAAACTTTCAAATTTAGAGCAAAAAGTTAAACCTAACTAGCTTTTATATATATTACATTGGGGAATATTAGTCTTTTAGTCCTTGAAGTTTTAACTCACTTATAACTCAGTTCCTAGAATTTGACTCGGTATAACTCAAACCCTGAACTTTTGACTCACTTACAACTTAATTCTTGATATTTCTAAGTCATCCTATGTAGCAAAAAAATATTAAAAATACTGTTAAAAATTGCTTAGGTGGATTTTATATAAATTAAAATATAAAAAAAACAGCACCCCCGTCCCTATCAACTCATATCTTCCGCCACCTTAGTATTCTAGAAACCACACTTGGCACCCACGGCGTCCATGACAGATCTTTCCAAAGCAATAGAGGGCAGTGAACGACTCATATGGGAGAAAAGTTTGAGGCCACTTATGATGCTTTTAACTCTGATAAAGCACCCTAGTATGAGAGAAAAAGCCATTATGGAAAAAAAAAAAGATTTCTTAACTTTTGAGTGATAAATAATGAATGGCTCTATGATACTCATAAGTTTGAAGGCCCTTTAATATAAGAAAAGCAATCTCACCTTATGCTTGAAAAGAGCTTTTGAAGGATCTGCCATGGACATCACAGATACCCAGTGAGATTTCTAGAAGACGAAGGTGGAGGAGGATTCAAGTTAGTAGGGACAGAGACACTGGTTTTTTTTTTAATTTATGTAAAATCTATCTAAGTAATTTTTAACAGTATTTTTAACATTTTTTTGTCATATAGGATGACTCATAAACATTAGGGATTGAATTGCAAATGAGTCAAAAATTCAGTGACTGAATTGTACCTAGTCAAGCTTCAAGGACAGAGTTATAAATGAATCAAAATTTCAAGGAGCAAAAGATTAATTTTCCCTATTGTAATATATGGAAGTTAGTTTTTTTTTTTTGGCCAAACATATATGGAAGCTAGCTGGGTTTAACAGTTTTACCCCAATTTAGAAAGTTATGGTTATTTTTACTCCAAAAAATAATTTATGGCTACTATTGCACTTTTTAATAAATTTTGAATATTATTTTAACATCTTAACCCTATTATATATCAGTTTATAGGTGAGGTAAATTAATTTTGGAGAAAATGATAAATATTAGAGATAAATTATATAAATGTCTTATATCTAGAACAAAGGTTAACCTCTTAACTAGCTCATATAATTATGAGTTTATAACCAAAGAAGTATAATTAAATAATTTATTTAAATTTCTTAATCTATGTAAATTAATTAAGTAGCTCTTATACTAAGATCTATAATAGTAGTTACTAAACTTAATTGAAATATAAGGTATTTAAAAGGCTGTCTATTATTTTGAAAGAAATCATGTGAGCAAAATATAAGTTCTAAAAACATAAAGAAAGGAAAATCCCTTATAAAAAACTTTAAAAATACTAAAAGACAAAAAAGTATTTCGAATAATAATTTCAAAGAAATGTTAGTACATTGATTTGTTCTTTTGAAATTAAAAGAAAATGGCCAAATTTCCCTTACATATATTTTCTTAAGAAAATATATCACTCTCACCGGCCTGCCACCAACAACCACCCCTATCAACGATCGGAGCTCCGGTGGACAGCCAGCTGCTGGAGCTCTGATGGGAATATTCCAGCCGAAATGTTCCGTCAGGAATTAATATTCCCAAAGTTGTGGGGGTAGGGTTCCACCACTTGGTTTACTTAAAAAGATGATGGTAAAATGGCTTTCAATACAATATATGCAAACAAATATATATATATATATATATTTATTTATTTATTTATATATATCTGTGTGTGTGTGTGTGTGTTTGTGCGCACACGCGCGTGTGTGGTAACTTTTTATCTTCAACTCAAACATTTTCATAAGTTTTGTTAATGAATTCATGACATTTCATTAAGTTTTAACAACTTTCATTTACCAAGTAAAAAATTCACACCATCAGGTCATTCACAAATTTTGTTTAGCAATTCATGACATTTCATTAGGTTTTAACAACTTTCATTTACCAAATAAAGAATTCACACCATCATGTCATTCACAAGTTTGGTTAAAAAATTCATGACATTTTATTAGGTTTTAACAACTTTCATTTACCCAAGAAAAAAAAATTCACACTATCAGGTCATTCACAAGTTTTGTTATAGAATTCACGACATTTCATTAGGTTTTAATAACTTTCATTTTCCAAAAAAAAAAATTAAACTATCAATTCATTCACAAGTTTTATTGAGGAATTCACAATATTTTATTAGGATTTAACAATTTTTGTTTCCCCATAAAAAAATTCATTAGTTGTTAAAACGTAATGAAATTTGGTGAATTCCTTAACAAACATTGTAAATGACTTGATAATGTAAATTTTTTGTGGGAAAATGAAAGTTGTTAAAATATAATGAAATGTCATAAATTTCTGAACAAAACTTATGAATGACCCGATGGTGCGAATTTTTTATTTAGTAAATGAAAATTGTTAAAACCTAATGAAATCTTTTAAATTCATTAACAAAACTTGTGAAAGAGTTTGGATTAAAGATCAAAAGTTAACACACACACACACACGTGTGTGTGTGTGTGTGTGTGTGTGTGTGTGTGTGTGTGTGTGTGTGTGTGTGTGTGTGTGTGTGTGTGTGTGTGTGTGTGTGTGTGTGTGTGTGTGTGTGTGTGTGTGTGTGTGTGTGTGTGTGTGTGTGTGTGTGTGTGTGTGTGTGTTGTTTTTACATATAATGTATTGAAAGTCATTGGTGGCCTAATGACCACCCACCTTTTAGGCAAACCAATTGAACCACACCCCCACCATTTTGGGAATATTAATTCCCGATGGAATATTCCTGTAACATCCCAAATTTTATATTCACCCAAAATATAGTATAATTATTTGAGTAATTCAATAAAATGGTGAATATTTAAGGCCAAATGAATTAAATATTGAAAGTTGAATAGTGTTTTCAGTGAAATCGCCTGCGAAATAGTGAGTTTGTCATGTGGTTTTGAAATACCAAATTATGAGAAAAAATTATAAAATTTTACAGGATGAAAGCATACATCCTAAGCTTTAATTTGATAGGTCATATGAATCAATTGAAGTTATGTACAAAAAGATATGAATTTTTGAGTTTAGCCCAGAAAATCTGGAAAGTTTTTGAAGCAGTGGTCAAAGATTGAAAATCTAGGAATAATATGATCCCAGCTAGTAAAATTCCATATTTTTCCTTAAAACTAGACTCAATAAGGGTTCCATAGCCTTTGGAATCACTCCAAAATGATGTCTACAAAATTAGTTATGATTTTTCAAAGTTAGGGCAGAAAATCTTTCAGAATTGGCATTGTTCCGAAAATTGAAAATAAAATATGTTAGAAATTGATTAATGGAATAAAAATGCCAAGTGTCATGATCACATAAGGAGGAGATTAAATTATAATGGATTTATATAAGCACATGTCAAATTGTATTAAAATAATGCTACATTGACAAATAATGATGAAATGGCATGCTACTTTGAGTGCTAGTTTGGTTAGTTGGGAGAGAAATTGGTTTGGTTGAATCATGAGAAGGGGGAGCACGTTTTTTTTTGTGAGCAAGACAAAAGATGAGAAGGTATGTCATAAAGTTAAGGGAGTATGGTATAAAGGAGAGGGTATGGTGGGAGGTATGGTTGGAGGGATGGTGCATGTAAGGTGGAGTAATTTTAACCCTTGATTTTTCAAGGGCTAGAAGAAAAGATGACTAAGTTAATACACATTTTCCCTTCCTCCTTCATGTGCATTTCGTCCAAGGCAAGAGGCGAGAGAGAAAGAGAGAGTTTGTGAAGTTTTTGGGAGCTAGAGAGAAGAAGGAGCAAGAAGATTAAGGTAAGTGTTATCTCTTAAGCATTTTCCTTGTGATCTTCCATGAAACTATCTCTAAACTCTCCTTCTTCAATGGAATCCATGTGTTAGAAGGCACATTCTTAGCTCAAGGGGAGAGAAAGGAGACGCATTGAGTAAGAGGATCCAAGGATTTTAAGAGGTAATTATACCAATTTCAACTTTATGTTAGTATGAAGTTGTTTTTGGTAATGGTTGGTTGGTTTATGTGATTTTTGGTTTAAGTTATGAAATTTGAAAAGCTATAACCCTAAGGGTTTATGCTGCCCAAAATCCTCTAAATCATGATTATGAAGTGTTTAAATGAGTTAACTAAATATTAGAAGTAGAAAAGTACAAGTTTTGGAAGTTAAAACACAACTTCATTTTTCTATTTTTCTTCATATTTTCGGCCAGACCAGAAATGGTACTAGGAGTTGGATTTTCATGAAATAAATGATTCCATTGGACTTAGTGAGCAAAAATATGTGAGTTTACAGTTGGACACTTTTTCGGTAGAGGCCGAAAAAGCATAATTACGAAAATGTCACTGAAATCCATAAATAGGGTCTGTTAAGGGTATTTTCATAATTTTACAGTGAATTTGGTGATTTCGAGCCCGGAAATGGATTCTTTGGGCGAAAATAAATCATAATAGCCTTAGTCAAAATTTTGAGAAAACGTGCCATCGGGCCGGGTATGGCAGGAGCCAGGCCGAGGTCCCAAGGGCATTTTAGTAAATTTTCACCATAGATTAATATAACCACAAGAAACACTATGGAAGAGTCTAAAATGATACTTGGAAAGGTTGACCTATTTCTGGTACATTTAATGTTTTAAGACCGATTCGAAAGTCGGAACGACACGCGTTACGAGACACACCAAAAGAAGGGATTATAAAGCGTTGAGGTAGCGACATTATCCTTCATACATTATACAATAGTTATATGATTGTGTGGATGCTATTGTTTGTAAATGCACTTTATTAATTAACATGAATTGCCTAGAGAGAGGTTGTTAGTGCCAGTGTACACTTACACTAGGAGTTGGCGGATGACCAACTAGTGTAGATTGTGGAGTCGAGTCCTACTCATGTATATATGATGATAATGCGTTTATATTGTTCATTAATTTGTGCATACCTTGGCGTATGTCATATTTACTTTTCGCATTCTCTACGAACGACATCATGTTTCTACGGGGATTCTTCGGAATCTCACCCTATTTTTAAACAAATACCTCAGCGAGTACCAGTGGGGCAAAGGGCAGAGAAGTAGACGCCGGAAAGTGAGCAGCACGTGTCTCGAGGCGAGGATATGAACGTGGTTATACCTTAGTCTATGCCTTAATATTTTGAAAAATTTGTAAATATTAAATTTCCACTGTATTTTCTGTTTTTCATCAACGAACAATAACGAAATTGTAAACAAATATTTTTATCAGTATAATTATACTTTTCTGTATGCCCATGGAATTCCGTCTTTATTTTTCTCCGATTATTGAAATGGAAACGGGTATTGACAATTCCCGCTAGAATATTCCCATTGAAGTTCCAGCGGTAGCTGGTGGGGATAATATTTTTTGAATATATATATATATATATATATGCAATTTTGTCATTTTGTTTTAATTTTTTTAAAAAAAAATTGAATTTAACATCTCTTTGGAATTATGAATATTCAAAACACATTTTGGTCTCTAAACATTTTTAAACTTCTTTATAAAGGGATTTCCCCATAAAGAATAATCAAATTATGAAAGTTAACAATACAATTTCCCAATAAAAATGTTTGTACGAAAAAGATGAACATTTAACATCATACTAAGTTACTCAACACATAAAAATGACACAGTGAAGCTTTTAGATAAGAAATGTTTAAACTTTAATTTCATTGACCAACGAGAAAAATAAGGTACATGGCTTATATTAAACTCTGCAAAGTGCAAACTTGTCTCTAATTATCAATTATGTTAAAAAATTAAAAAGCAAAAGGTGGTTCTTCAGAGTTTCACTTTTACAGCCTCTTGTACACTTTGCTTTGTGTTGTCAGATTTTTTCCTTTTTTTTCTTTTTTTTTTTAAAAGCACGTCATAAATTTTGGCTCCCATTTTTGGGGCCAATTATCCCCCCTTCTGGTTTTAGCTACACCAAAAATTTTAAATTGATACCAATATTCTGAAAACTAGATTGGACCAGTCAATTCAGGTTGGAAATAGGCCAACCGATGGTCTAATCAATCCGGTCTAATAGTTAACCCCAGTTCAACTAAACTTTTGTGGATTGGCAGGTTTTGTTTAAAAAAAATATTTTATTTAGAATTTCATATAAATAACTTTGAAATATTCACTTTCTTATTGGGTTAAGTCCGAGCTGACCCACTGACCCTTGATCCAATACCCCAGCCTGTTCAGTGACAAGTTCGGATTTCAAAACTTAAATTGATACCCATGAGGCACACTTGGTAAATTAATCATCAATTTTATAATTACTAAAAATGGATGTAGCAGATTTTTAATTCTTGGTAACTTGATCTGTGTAATAAGAACCAAGCTACTCGGGCAAAAAACAACAACAAAGAAAGAACCAAGCTCCTGGTTAGCTTCCCTCTGTTGGCAAAAAAAAAAAAAAAACAGAGAGTGAGAGAGAGTAGCTTACGTTTCATATGAATTAATTTTATATAGAATATAATGGAGTTGTACGATAAATGTAGTAAATCTCACATAATGAAATAAGGTTTTGAAGTTGTAAATAACATTTTTAATATGACACTTTATTTATAAAAGATTTTTTTTGTTCAAGGGCAATTTCAATAATAATGATTTCGTTAAAAACAAATATAATTTCTAACTCTTCATTTCTTATGAAATTTTAAAAAAAAAACATTGCTAAATACATATTATTAGCGCTTGTACCACTCTGGTCATATTTATAAGTCTCTTTTAACTAATTCTCATATACCAAGGAGAGTTAGTTAACTCATTAACTATGAGCTAAATTTCCAATTTCGCCCTTATCTATGATTGGTTCTAAAAGTCAACATGAATAAATTCTTTTTGTTTATATTGCAATTAATAGAGGTAAAAAAGAATAAAATGCATTTACTACCCTTAAAATGGACTTATAAATAGGACCAAAGTTTTTGGTAAAAAAAAGACTTATAAATAGAATCAGGGTGGTACAAGTGATGAAAGCAGAGATATAATAAAATAAATTAAGCTACATGTTTAAAAATTGGCCAAAACAATTATATATTTAAGAAAATTAGAAGTTATAATGATAGAGACTACATTAAAAAATTATTTTACTCCATAAGGATTTAATGACGACTTTTTAGGTGATCGGACTAAATTGATAATAATGCGGATCAAGACAGATTAAAGGATAAAAATTGAATCCTAGTGTTTGTTTGGAAACTCCTTGTCAAAGTAATGTGAAATTCGGTTTATCTTGAAAGTCACAAAAGCATGTTACTGACTAGGAAACAAACACATGCCTAGTCTAAGAACTTTAAATTTATTTTATTTTTCCCCTATACTTTTAACATTTATACTTATCCCTCCAATTGCATGATATACAACCTTTTTCCCACTTTTTCTCTAGGTATGGAAAGAAAAGTGGCAAAAAGAAGTAGTAGGCATGAGTGATCTAAAGCAAGGTAGCTTGTGAAAAAAGTGAGTAACATTGCCAATTTGGGTTAGTACAAGATGGTCAAGAATAAGGAAATAAAGCAAAAACTCTTGTGGTAATCCATAACTAAAAAGGGTACTGCAAGAGCAAATATATTGTAAGAGCTAATATTTAAGTTTGGTTTGTAACACCTTAATCCAGATATCTCAAATTTATAATTTTTACTTCTAAATTCTCTATATTGATAGTACATATTAAGAATATTTTTATCAGTTTTCAAATACAAATAATGAAAAAAGAGTATTCCAAAAAAAAGGAACTAACACAATCTTTTTACAAATAGCTAACTAAACTACCAACAAACGATTAGTCGAGATGATAAGTAGTATTAGGGGTGTTTATAGATAGGGCATGACCATTGCCTGATGCCAAACCCGATACTGAGCCCTGCCCAGTGAAAGCCTAAGTAATTTCTAGCTGAGTGAACTTTCATGCCTGAGAATCACCCTAAAATTAAAAAATAAAGAAGTATAAAAAAAATATAGTTTGATATTTCAAAAACTTATTCTACACAATAGTCCTTTGTAAATTTTATTTCTTATATTTAATTCATGGGCTAATAAAACAAATTAATTCAATATATATTATTTCTTATTATTTAATAATAATTTATTTCTCCAGAACTCAATTTACCAATTTCTTAACTAAATATGTTTATGAAAAAATTTGCATTTTTTTTAGTAAATAGAAAATATCTTTATTCATTATATTCTAACTAAATAGTAGGTAAATACTTGTTAAATTTTATCAAATAATGAATATATGTGTATATTATATATATATATATATATATAACATAATTATATATACACATCGGATAGGGCCAAATGGGCAGGGCAGCATACCTTGCCCGGTGCCCAGCCCTGCTCTGTATTTGGCCCAGCCTAAAAATACCTAAATGATTTATGGGCTAATTTTTTAGAGCTAGGTTGAGAGTTTTTTTACCAAACTCGAGTAGGCACTGCAAGCATTTAGAATTTATGAACACCCCTAAGTGGTATCACCCCTATAAAGATCAGAATATAAGTCTGAATATTGGAAAACACACTTATTAGAAGAGAATATAACTCATTAAATGACACTCTCTAACTCCTCGGGCCTGAACTAGGCCCAGCAGAGAAGGCAAGTCTAGAATCAGCATCGAATACCTAATGGTGAGGTTTTCCTTTGTACCAAAAAAATAATTCAATTAATTTTCTTAATTTTAGAAATTAATTGTCTAATTCCTAAATTTAGTATTAGGGACTACAAAATCGAAATTGAGGATAATGCATGTTTGGGTCTGAAGAAGGGAGAGAGAGGGGCAGTCAAAGTGAAGGAAAAGGGGATGATGTTTATAGCCTTTAATCTTACAACAAACAGCTTTCACTAACCGACTCATTGGTCCCATCATTCCTAAAGCATTTTGTTTTGTTTTGTTTTTTTAAATAATTTTATTTTCTCTTTTAAGATAAGAAAAGAGACTTTTGTTTTCTCCAATAAAATCTCTTCTTACAATAAAGTGAATGAATCAAACCCCTCCCTCACTCTCTCTAAATTTCTCTCCCTTTCTAAAGTTTCTTGCACTTTTTACGAAAAACATCTTTCTATCCCTTTCTCTCTCTCTCTTTTTTCTTGCTTTTTTTCTTTATTTTATTTTATTTTATTTGTAGGGTTCCTATCTTTTATGTATCAACCTCCTCTTCTTCATTATTGCTTTCATGCCAAAACTATCATGTGCATATCTCTCCCTCTCTCTCTCTTCTCTGAACTCTGCCCTTCAAAACGTTCAAATAGTCTTCTCACCTCACAATATTTCTTCTTTATTTAACAACATATATGGTATTCCACTCCACTTACTATTACTTAACTTGATTTTCTTAAAAAAATAGTAGTAAGAAAATTATTTTCATTTTTTATATTATTTTTATTTATAACCATTTTTTGTTAAATTATTCAGCAAAAAGTGCTGAAAGATCTCTCATTACAAAATTTATTACCCAAAGATACTTAAAATTTATTTAATATCTTTAGGGTGTGTAGCTATTCTCCAACTATATGTAACTTATCCACAATTATGTTCAAAATAGAAGACAAAATTTACACATAACGGAAGATATGTTACACGTGACTAAAAAAAGGTTACACTTACTCAAAAATCTGGGTCCTTAAGTAATTTTGGAAATAAATCCTACAAAAAGAAAATTTTCAATCATTTTTCATTGATTTTTGTTATATTTGACCATTCTTTGTGCATTGACTTGTTTTCAAGCTGTTTTAAATAAATTTTGAATTTAAGCTTAAGCTTGGAGAGGATTTTATAATTGCCACCAAGGCATGGAGTGGGAGCCCAGAATCCAGTACGGAGAGAGGATTGCATATATGGGCCCACATCAAAATACTCAGAGCCCATGCAGTGTTTTAGGATGCGTGTGGGGCCCAAACAGGCAAGACAACTTAATGACAAAGATAAGGGAAGGACGAAAATGCCCCAGACGAGCTTTTATTAATAAAATGATAAAAGAAATGGAGGGGTCAAGTGTGCTTTTTTGAATGAATGATGAAAGATGGGCATAGGAAAAGGGGCGTGTTTGGCTGAGTAGGGTCTGCGACAGTGCGACTGACATCAGCAGTCTTGGCTCCAAGTTGGCAGCCAACCAAACACTGAAACGGCATCTGCTTCTCTCTCTCTCTCTTCCTATCCATCTCTCTCTATATCATCCTTCATCAGCATTGTGAATATTCTTCGCCATCTTGTGTTTTGTACTACTCTGCTATTTCCCACAATTCTCTATTTAATTTAATTTAATTTCATTATTAACATTAGTTATGCATGTTTTAATATGCTTTGTTTTTCCAAGTGATATTTTCCTATCAATTTTTTTTTTGGTTACTAGTACATATCGAAGGTCATGTTTGGTTGAAAACAATGCAATGTTGGCCTTTTTTGGTTTTTTTTTTTTTTGACCAGCGGCCTTTTTTGGTTTTAATGGAACGGTGGCTTCTTTTTTTTGGGAGAATAACAGTGAAGTCCCAAGGAAGAGGAGAAATGAAGAAATGGTCCCTATAGATTGCAAAATGACAACTCCAGGAGCCTGTATTGACAACTCCATGGGACCATTTTTCATTTTGCAATCTATAGGGACCATTTTTTCATTTTATTTATTGCATGGGACCTAAGTGTAAATCTCCCTTTTTTTTTTCCAACTTAATGGAACGGTGTATAATTCTTAGAAATGAAGGGCAAACTTATATATAATACTATAGATTATTTTATTATTTCATAGATTGTGTATATTTTAAAAAATTAAAATTGGAGATATTTAAAAAATATTTGAAATATTTGAAAACATGCTGATTTTTACAAAGGTTTTTTTATAAAATTTATAAATTTGTTAATTTTAACGTAAAAAATATTTAAAATAATTTATCTTGTTTTTTAGGATTTAATTAAATTAATCAAATTATTTCTCAGTGATAACACAAAATATTTTTTTTAACATGTTTGAAAAATTAAAATGTTTTAAAAAAAAATATCACTTCAATTCTAAAATCCCCAAGAGGTAATGGGTATGTTTGTTTTAGCGATCAAATTGTTTATAAGCTGTTTTTCATGTAAATCGAGACACAACTCCTCTCACATACATACCTCATATACCATAAATATTGAAAAGCTGTTTTTAAGCATTCTAATCGCTAATCCAAACAATCACAATATCAATATATAAAAGGATATATTAGGGAAAAGGTAGAAATATGAAATATCAAAGTTTGAACCAAAAGATAGAAATATCCTTTCTCTCATTCCCTTTTTTCGTCTTCTTTACCTGAGGTCTTCCCTCCCCACCTTTCTTCCTCTACTATGTTACTTGCCTTCGCGTTGTCTCCTTGACTCCCTTCAGCTTCTTCTCCTTTGCAAACCCATATTTGAAAAGCCAAGCCCTGAAGTTTTGCATGCAGGCTTGTGATATTTGCTTGCAATGTGTTCGCTGGAGACAATGCCGGACAGATCTGGATTTTTAATTTATTCTGATGGTTGCGATGATGTGTGTTCCACCAATATTCCAATCTGAATTACATATTTTAAATAAGATTTAAGTGTTAAAATATTACATCATTATCGTCTCCTTTAATTCCCACAATTCTTATTATGTGCCGCTCTCCCATCCCATGTCGTAGGTTGCGTTTGCTGAACAACCATTATTCGTTAAAGGAGAAGCAAGAAGAAGAACAACTAAAATACTAAGGGCCTGTTTGGGTGGAGGGGATTTAAAATAAGCCTCTTGGTATGAAAAATTGGAAGGGAGGGGCTCCAAAGAAGAGACTCCAAATTTCTCTCATCCTCTTATTTTTGTTCCCTCCAAATTAGAGGGTTTTGGAAGGGATGAAAAATAAATATCTCCCCTTCCATCTCCTCCCTTTAAACCTAATAGGCTCTAAAAGAAATGCTCTTGCACATATGGCTGTTTGATACCTTCACTTGGTTTGAAAGACAGCCATGAGGTCATTGCCTCATCACCTTCATAGTTCATAATACACTGCCACGTCAATTAAAACAAAACTTCTCTCACATACTTATCTCGCATATCATAAATCACATTAAAAATGTAACTTTTACCGCTAATCTAACAAGTACAAAGTAGTCAATAGCTTCTCTAATTGGATGTGTGAAAAAATTAGCTAGGGACTTGGTGGTGAAAGTTTGCCGAGAATATCTGTAACATCCCAAATTTTATTCACCAAAAATATATTGTAATTATTTGAATAATTCAATAAAATGGTGAATATTCATGAATTTGGATCTTGTGAATTTTGAAATATTCATATTCATAAGGAAATGGGCAAATTAATTCAAGAATTGAATTAAATTACAAAGGGGATAGCAAAATCATAATTTTGGCAATTTAGCCCAAGATTAATTATTTTCCAATTAATTGGAATTGATTTCAATTAATCAAGGAAAATAAAGGAAAATGCATAATGTGATTATTCTTGGTGGAATAAATCAAGAATTGAGAAATTAAGGGGGAGTATACATAAAATCAATGATGTGAATGGTGAAATTGTGCAAAACAAATTTTGCTCCTCCCTTCCTCTCATTATTTCGTTGATGCATGAAGGAAAAAGGAAAAGGAAATTTGTTCATTTTTAATTTAATTATATGACACAAATTGTGGAAGAGATAAGATCCAAGTACATTCATGATCACAAAGTATGACATAAAGTGGAAGGAGTATGGCCTAATACAAGGTGTCATGAGGGCAATTAAAGTGTTCATGAAAGGTGGAACAATCTTGACCATTGGCTAGATCAAGGGCTAGGATTAAAGATAAGAGAAGACAAGTAGTACATAAAATTTTTCCTCCTTCTTTCATGCCATTCACGCACAAGAAGAGAAAAAAGAGAGAGAGAGTGATTTTTGGGAGCTCTTGGAGATTTAGAGAGCAAAAAGAAGTAAGATCCAAGGTAAGCTAAGATTTCTTAAAGGTTTCTTCTTCTATTCTTCTCTAATCTCTTCCTTTCCATAAATTCCATGGATTAGCAAGCAAATCTTGAGCCAAAGAGAAAGAGAGTGGAGAACTTCTAGAGGAAGAAAAAGGACTCAAGAAGGTAACTTTACAAATCCTAAGATTATGTTAGATATGGTTGTTGTTGATGATTATGGTTGGATTTGGTTGTATTGTTAAGTTTGTAAATTTGGAAAGTCCTAATCCTAAGGGGTTATGCTGCCCAAATTTCTTTGAATCATGGTTAAGAAGTGTTTAAATGAGTTAATCAAGGGTTAGAAGTGAAAAAGTACAAGTTTTGGAAACTAGAACACAAAACCTCATTTTTCCATATTTTTCCCAATATTTCGGCCAGACCAGATCTGGTAGTAGGAGTTGGATTTTCATTAAATAAATGGTTCCATTGGACTCAGTGGGCAAAAATAGGTGGGGTTACAGTTGGGCACTTTTTCGGTAGAGGCCGAAAAAACATAATTACGAAAATGCCACTGAAATCACTAAATAGGGGTTGTAAGGGTATTTTCGTAATTTGACCATGAATTTGGTGATTTTGAGGCCGGAAATGGATTCCTTGGGCGAAAATAAGTCAGAATAGCCTTAGTCAAAATTTTGGAAAAACGTGCCATCGGGCCGGTGGGGCCGGGCCGGGTTCCCGGGGGCATTTTTGTAAATTTTCACCATAGACTAATATAACCACAATAAATACTATGGAATAGTCTAAAATGATACTTGGATAGGTTATGACCTATTTCTGATACATTTAATATTTTAGGACCGAGTCAGACGCCGGGACAGCACACTTTTCGAGACACTACTAAATAGGGAATATCACAGCTTTGAGGTAGGGACATTATCCTTCATACACTATGCCATAAGTTATGTGATTGTGTGGATGCCATTGTTTTGTAAATGCATTTAATTAATAACATGAATTGCCTAGAGAGAGGCTGTTAGTGCCAGAGGTGCACTTACACTGGGAGTTGGCAGAAGTCCAACCGGTGTAGATTGTGGGGCTGGGCCCTACTCATGTATACATGACGATGATGTGTTTATATTGTTCATTAATTTGTGCATACCTTGGCGCATGACATATTTACTTTTCGCATTTTCTATGAATGATATTATGTCTCTACGGAGATTCTTCGGAATCTCACCCTATTTTTAAACAAATACCTCAGCGGGTACCAGTGGGCAAAAGGGCAAAGACATTGTCATTGGAAAGTGAGCAGCGCGTGTCTCGAGGCGAGGTCAAGAACGTGGGCATAATTAGTCTATTTTGTGATATTTTGGGTGAAATTTGTAAATATTAAAACTTTCGCTGTATTTTCCGTTTCCGTCGACGAACAATATCATATTTGTAAACAAACGACGTTGGGATCGTAAACGAATATTTCTATCAGTATAATTGTACTTTTCTGTATGCCCATTGAATTCCGTCGTTATTACTCTTTGATTATCGAAATGGAAACGGGTGTTGACAATATCCTTTTCTTCTGGTTTAGCTTATAAAATTTTTGTAGAAGAATTATTGACAGACCATTAAACATGCAAGCCCACACCCAACTTCTTTAATTTCAATGGCAGATTCCCCAACAATGGAAGTGGAAGAATTAGAACTTAACGCATGCATGGGGGAGAGAAGACAAAAAGGGAATGAAATAATGAAAGGAGAGGGTGCTAGCCGAGGATGGAGAGGCAGATGATTAGCTCAGTGAAGAGAATGTCATTATTGTTGACGAAGAAAAAAACTAAAGGCGGAGGGAGAAGACATGAAGGGAGAGACCATAAAAAGGAATAAGAGTGGGCAGTTTGGTCTTTTCACCCAAATATTAAAGACCCTGATCCCTACCTCCTCCCCTCTCTGTCCTTTCCCTTATTTATATGACTTGTTAGGATTTTTGAAGTTCTTAAGGTCTATTTTAGGGATTTCCCCAAATGTTTTTGCCTTAATTTTTCATAAAAATGTAATAAAATTAATTAAGATCTTGACGATGAAAATTTTAATATGTTTATGCACTAGGAATATTATTCCGCGGCTACGATTATGAACCGCTAAAAGTAGGCTAAAATATATTTTTAATTCTTTAGGTTTACATGAGGTATATTTTTTGTCCCTTAATTTTATAAAGTATACTTTTTGTCTTATAATTCTAAAACTGTTAATGTTGTTAATAGAAAATATTGATGCATCAAACTCAAGTGATGGTGGTATAATTAAATACTATTAATTCTAATTTTAAACTATGTGTAAATTAAAAGATATCTAAAAAACTTGTGAAGTCATTAATATCAAAATCTTGATTGTATTAAGAAATTTTAATTTAATAATCTAAATATATTAGTTCAATTTTCTAAATAACAAATCTTAATTTCATTTGTAGTGATTTGTCGGTTTATTTTAGTTTAATAATCTAAATATATTATATTAAAAATTAAAACTTAAATATATTTTGTCAGCTACATAATCATCATTTGAGTTTGCTATAACAATATTTTCCATTAGAAATATTAACGGTGATAGAAATATAGAATCAAAGTATATTTTATAAAATTAAGGGACAAAAAATATAGCTTATGTAAAACTTAAAGGATTAAGAGTATGCTTTAACCTAAAAAGTAAATAATGAAATGTGTTGTTTTAACATTACAAAAAAAAAATTGTCGAAGGTTTTGTGGCATAGTGATATATGAAATCCCCTCTAAATATGAGGTTGTGACTTCCCCTAATAAATATTACAAAAAAAAAATCCTCAAATTATACTTAAGAAGCTCAATTATTAGCATTAAAAAAAAAGATTCATAATAATATATAGTGTTTGTTTGGAAGAGCTTATTTTTAGGTAATAAGTGCTTATAATTCGTGATTCACGGTATACGAAGTAAGTATGTGAGAGGAGTTTTTTCTCAGCTTGCGTAATAAGGGCTTATTTCTCAAATTTAAGCTCTTCCAAATACACCAATAGACGTGGGTGTGTTATGCCCCAAAACGAAGCGACAGTGGACAAAATCCAGGGAAGGTAAAGGAGGGACAAGGTTTTTGACCAAACTGGAAAATGAGAAACTAATTATGGGAAAGACACAACTGACACAAGCAAAAATTAAAAGCAAAAGGTTTGATTCTACTCCAACTACTGCCTCTTGCAGCTTTGCCCCATTTCTCAGTTCAAACATGTCCCTGCAAAATTCAATTCAAAAATCAAAACCCTAAGAAAAATTTAATTTTTTTTTCTTGGGAATCCTGATGTGATATTCAACCAAACCCTCTTTTCCATTCAGTGTTTTGCTTCCATCTTTAATCTTTTGATTCTGGTACATTTTGATTGACATCCTTTCTTGGACTTTTATCATTTAATTATTGCCTTGCTTCTTCAAATATCTAAACTCAGTATTTTCATACGTGATATAAATAGAGTCCTAGAGTTTGAGACTTTGAGTCAGCATATATAATTTATTAACAATTACTAAAAAAAAATTAGTGCTCCTAATTTTAAATGAGGTCGTTATAATTAATTTTGGTTAAATTGGCTCCTTATGATTTGATTTGATAATTTTAATTTATACCCTTTCTGTCCTAAAATATAAGCTTTAAATTTATAAATGGGTGTGTCCAAAAATAAAAGCTTCATTTTAGGTTTATCAATGAATTTATTACTTTTTTTTCAACTTTACTCATTGACTATCACATTAAAAAAATATTAAATTTCTGAAAGAATTTGCTAAGGAATTTGTTTCCCTAGCAAATTCTGTCAGAAATCTGTCGAAATTCCATTGAAAAAGTTTCGAACGGAATTTTTTTCATGGGAAATTAGCCACGAAAAATATTTCATGGTAAATTATGTTGCAGATAATTTTGCCATAGAATTACCCACGGAAAAATTTCGTGACAAATTCCGTAGGAAAAATTTTAAAAACATTATTTTTTTGATCAAATTTAATTTTAAAAATTAAAAAATTATTATTTATTAATTAACTTTAATTAAAAATGAAATTTAAATTCAGAAATTGGATAAAAATATAGTCATATGAAAATTTATATAAGATGTAAAATTTTTTAATTTGAAATTAATTTATATTAAAAATTATAAGAATATATAAAATGATTTTATATTATTATTACATTTATATTTAGTTTTTTATAATAATATATATCTATGTATAAGAAACAAATATATATTTATAAATAATTGATTATATATAATTGTGTAATAATAAAATGCCGAAGCATTCTAACCCAACTAGTAAGACATCGCGCACGTACGGACGAGGTTGTGGGTTCGAACCAAAGGGGGCCAAGACGAGTTGCATTTTCAGGAAAAAAAGAAGTGACGACACGTGATGGAGCTGGGTGCCGGCGATGAGGTGGAGGCCGTTAGAGTTGCCACCAACTGGCTCCGACAATGAGGTAGCTACCGCTAGAATTGCCACATGGCATTTTTAAAATTTAAAAAAAAATTGTGACGGAATCTGAATTCCGTCGAAAATTGATTTATCACTCTATTATCAGCGACGTCGGAAATCCATTTCCGTTGCAATTTCATGGAAAATAAAAAGGATACTATGAGAGTCATGGCTCAAGAAAAAAAAATGAAAAAATACACAAGAAAAAAATGGTCAAATTAGGGGGGGGGGGTGGGCATATATTAGTGGCGGACATTTTTTTATTATGTTATAAAGATTTAAACTTTAGATGTTTAACTTGTTATTTAAGATAATAACAGGACTAGTGGTGTGGTGCACAATCCTAAAAGTAGCAAGAAATTCTCTTAAACTATCATTTTTTTAGTTCTTACATAAATAAATTAATTTTTTTGTTATGAATTTTTTAACTTGTTTTTATGACTTAAAATATTTACATACAAATACAGCTTATTAAGTTCATGAAGTACTACTCCTTTAATTTGTTAGAGACTTAATTAATTATACAACCTTAAATAAAATAATTAACCGGCGATTACAAGAAAACACTGACCAAAGAGACCCATCATGATGTGGGATTACAGGCGTGCCTTGGCAGACACAAATGACAAGTCTATACAACCATAATAAATAGTAAATTAATTAACTAATAAATTCCTTAAGTTTCATTGAAATTAATTATTTAATTAATCAATATGATTATAAAAAGATTAAATAATTTAATAAGACTCTATGTGGTGCATGTGTTATGTGGGATGGCCAATCCTGCTTCATCATGGGGAGAATTTCATAAACATTAATTACTTATTTTTTATTTTATTGTTTTAGCCATAACCTTCACACACACACGCGCGCGCACGTGTATGTGACTGATCCCCACTTGTCTTTTTTATTTTTTATTTTTTGCCAACAACATCAACACATGTCATCTCCTCAATAAATTTATTTTAAAATGTGTTGATATTTTTATGCAAGTGCATACACCCATATCTTTATTACAGGTGCATTTTAAATGATTTTCACATATTAAAAAATGACATGCTAAGTAATCAAATATATCTTAAATTAATAAAAAAAATTAAATTTATCTTTATAAAAAAAGTTATTCAAGATATATTTATAAATCATTCTCATATCGCTCTTCTTTTTTTCAACCAGAATTTAATAAGAAAAAAATTGGAAAGCAGTAATTGATCATTCTTTTTAAGAATATTTATATTTAGGACCAAAAACTTAACTTATAATAAATATCAGAGTAGCATATAATTTGGTTAAATTAAAATAGTCTTTAAGGGAATCATTGACCCAGATTAATCTTCTTCCTTCCTGCCAATTCGAACGTCTGACCATTTGGTTAAATACACAGTGCACAAACCAAATGGTTCGAAGTCATGTTGGCATTGACCCAGATTAAGATAAATATCTGTATATATTACATTCAAATATGAATAAAAAATTAAAATTTAAAATAAAAATATACTATATTAAATGGAAGTTATTTTTTGGAAAATTAACATGCCTAACTGATCAAAAAAAGGACAAAACTTGGAAAGCAGTAATTGATAATTCTTTTTAAGAGAACTTACGTTTAGGACTAACAATTTCTTCCTTAGTGGACTTATAATAAGAATTAGGGCCGAATATAATTTAGTTAAATTAAAATAGCCTTAAGTGAATTAGTAACCTAGTTAAATATATAAATCTGTATATATTATATTCAAATACGAATTAATAAAAAAATTTAAATATACCATATTAAATGGAAGTTATTTTATTTTAAAGAAATTTAACATGCCTAACTGATAAACAAAAGGACAAAACTTGGGTTCATTTGTTTGTATATATTAAGTCTAATTCTCCAATCAAATTTTATTTTATGATTTTTTAAGACATATAAATAAAATATTAAAATTATATTCAACCATTATTGATAAAAAGAATGGATTGCATTAGGCCGCAATTAATTCGAGACTAAGAAATCAATTATTTTTATTTATAATTATAAGATTCAAACTCAACTTTGGTAATATCTACTTGTTTTGAAAAAGGTCCAAGGTACACATTTAACAATAAACAATTTCGTTATGAACACATATAAGAATTATATATTTTTGGGTGTAAAAGTAGACATAAATAATTTATTTAGAGTAAGTATAGTAATACCATTAAGGAGGCTTAACTTTCATTACCTTTTGCACTGCGGGTTCCATCAGTCTTCTCTCTTTATTGTTTTAATATTTTTTTAATAGGAAAATATCACTTAGATCTAAAGCCAAGAAATCGGGCCGAGCTTATGATTTAGAGGTTCCAAAAGGAAGCGAGCTTAAAAGGGCCGACCCTATAGGGCCGCAGTCCTGTAGGGTTGGCCATTTTAGGCCCGTTTAATATTTTGTTAAAATAAATTAATATATGTAATATCATTATATCAAATTATCAATATAATAGACACCTAAGTATCTAATAAAGTATTAATAATAGGCTAACACTTATTAAATGGTTTGATTTATTTTTTTTCTATAATGGTTTATTCATTTAAACTTTTAAAAAAGGCTAATTCAGTAATTTGGACATTATATAATTATTTTAACTAAAAATTCATGAGTTTTAAAAATAATGTATATCAATTTAAAGCACAATAATAAATAAATTGTAAAATTTGAAAGTGAATTTTATTTGAATTAAAATGAATTTAGGTCCGTTTAGGCCCGAACCTGTAAAGGGCCAGCCTTGTAGGGCCGCGGGCTTCAAAAATTAGGGGTTTTATAGACCCGTTTAGGCCCGAACCCGTGAAAGGCCGGGCCCGTATTCCCGGCTATACTTAGATCCCATGGAAACAATTTTATTTCATTTAATCGCCAAACGATTTTGAAATTTCACGGCACCTCTTTAGGTCAAAATGAAATTAAGTTTTGTAATAAAAAGACAATAATACCTTTATTTTATTTTTTTCATAAGAGCATTTAGAAGATAAATATGCTTATTTACTAAACAAATAAAGATTTTTACAAGTCAAATATGTGAATTACCAAGATTTTTTAACTCCCTAGTCATTCACATGTTTGTCTTGTAAATATTTTTAATTGTTGTAACAATGTCCATATTTATCTTGTAAATACTCTTATGAAAAAATAAAATAAGGCATTATTGCCTTTTCACTAAAAAAATTTAATTTCATTTTTACTCAAGCAGATGCAGTGAAATACTGAAATTTCATAATTTTTTACGGTTAACTGAAATAAAATTGTTTTCATGAGACCTAAGTGATATTTTCCCATTAAAAAATATTAAAATAATAGAGAGACAAAACTGGTGGAACCCATGTTTGCAAAAAGTAACAAAAATTAAGTTTCCTTAACGGCATTGTTATATCTACTCCCAAATAAATTGTTTATGTCTATTTTTACATCCAAAAATAGATAATTCTTATAAGTACTTAGAGTGAAATTATTCATTACTAAATTTACACCTAAACCATTTGAAAAGTTACATTGGGTCTCAACTAATTCAGATTGAGGAAGATCCCAGCACATGGGCTCAAAAATATTGTCATAATACTAATTTTTCTTTTTCATACACAAAGCCTGAACTTAATTAATATACTATGTTATGGAACGAATAACTGCAAAACAATTGGTTTGAATATATTTAAGAGAACCGAATATAGAACCACTCGAGGCAATTTTGTAGGAGAATCTAGCAAAATCTTATATACAATCATAAGAGAAAAGCATAATTTTCTAAACTAAAATGGCAGAAGAGACATCATATAAGTTAGTGTCCTTCTTAGATATGCACCACTATATGAAATGATGCTTCTTTGATATGCAGTGACGATATTCATGGCAGACACTGTGTGTGTGTGTGTGTGTAATTTATTTTGGATCATTATCAACTTGAAATGGGCATCAACTTGGTATCATTGGAGACACTTCAAGTTAAAATGATGCCTTTTCAGTGAGTTGAAGAGTTAACTTTTTTTTTTTTAAGGTAAATCTCAAAGTGTCACAAATGGCAAGTGAATATGGAATAACTTCAAAGTGCTTTTTTTTATTTAATTCATAAAAAGAGAGGCTAGAACTTGAATCTTCACCACTAGGCTTTCATATGATATCAAATTAGAAAGTTAATGGATTATTATGTCCATCACTAAAGAAAGTTCAAAGCTTTATTTGACGGGTCAAATACAACAAAAGGACATTAATGCTAAAAATAAAGTCAAACAAACTCTCATTAGTACGAGTGCAAAGGAATTTTCTGCTACCAACAAAAGAGATTCTTGGCCCAAAAAAACAAATAAAAGTCAGTGTTAAATCTCGGAGCTTTACACTCCATCTATGCACGAGTTCGACTAGCTAAGACATTTTTTTTTGTGAACAAATATACATTAGTTTTTTATATAAATAAATTATTCTTATATATTTTAGAATATATATTATGCTAATAATTTTTTTAATTAATATAAAAATAATCTGGGAAATAATAATAATAATCATACAATATATGTGTTAGAAGAATTACTCTTTGTTCAAGTGTTACATCCTGTTCTAAATAGAGGAGCTAGATAAGATACTTTCTTTAGTACTAAATATAAGACTTCAGTTCACTTTATTTCACAAATTAATAATTTTTCTCTAAAGTATCCGCTGCATAGTAGGTGGTTTTCATCATGGTTAGTAAAACTCACATGTAATTAAATGTGTGTTTAGAAAAACTAACACCTATTTTTTGTAAATAATTAAATTAACAAAATTTTTTTAATACTCATAAATTAGTTATTTGGCTTTTATATTAAGGGTTAGAGGAAGTGCTATCTTTGATCATAAATATAAGAACTAGTTTAAAAGCAAATTTTGGTCATAAATATAATATCTTTTTTTCATTTAATCTCTCATATGTATCATTTTTTTCTAAACTAACTTATAAACTGATATATAATTTAATGATACATATGAGTATTTCAGAGAACTTATATCACATATGCTATAATTAAATAATTTATTTAACTTCTTTAATCTTCCAAAATTAATCAACTAACTCTTACATTAAATATAAAGATAGTATGTTTTACTTTTTTAGTATAGTGCTGCAACGATATCATGAAATTCTTTAAAAGAGAGAGAGGTTGCAAGTTCTACTTTTTAATGATTTGGTCAAATTTAAACATTATCAAATTTAATCAAAGGTGGCTCTTCTAAAAATATTTTCCGTATACACACACCCTCCACTTACTAGTGACTTCAACTATTTTTTTCTGGGCTCGGAATATATACTATCGGTAGTCGTAATTAATCCTCTTGTATTATAAACTTTTTGAAGGAGTTTTAGCGATGATTATGAAACCTCTTTACAAACAGTCAAAGAACTAATCTCTATCTTTTTTTTTTCTTTTTTTTGCCAACAGAACAAATCTCTATCTAGCTCGTGAGTTAAGTAATTTTAACTCTTGAACGTGGGAAGAAGAAAAGCATATATTAACGTTACATTGAGATGGGTGGAATCATAGGCAGAAAGCAGGCGAGCATTAGCAATGGAGCAGTGTGTGGCATCTTGGGATGTGTTGTTTGGTGGGCCCCACCACATTCCCCACTTTCCCCTTATTCTTCCTTTGCTTTGGAACTCCCACCATTCTTCACCACTCCAACCATCATCCCCTCCCTAATGTGCGCGAAAATTAATTAAATTACTGCTATTATGTGACCATTCTTTATTTTAATTGTTAAATTCATATACCTATATGTTATACCATTAAAAAAAAAAGTGAAGGTGAAAATTTGTTTTAAACGTTTTTATTGGAAAATAATATTATCTCGAAAGTTTTTTCTGATTTGATGTCATCTCCAAAAATTATAAGACGTAACAATGTTATTATATATCGTTAAAAAGTTAACATTGATTATTAAAAAATTTGACGTTAATTATTAAATTTTTAATAAAAAAGGAAAACATTACTTTATTTTAATATTTATGTGGTAACGTTAAACCTAAAAAAATTTCAGGGTGATATTGTTTCTCAACGAAAACTTTCAAAACAAATTTATATCTTAACCCTAAAGAAGACGCTATTATGAGTTTGACCATAGTTTACAGGCCCAGCTTCATTCTAGCAACCTTAATTTTATATATGTAAATACATCTATAAGTACTTTTTAAACCTTAAGACATGTTTTAACCTTGATGATCCCTAAAACTCAATTCACCTAAATTTTTCCTTAATAAAAAATAATTGATACAATTTTGTTTCTTAAATAAATTTTAAACAATTTAAAGTCTTTCAACTTAAAATTAAACACATTTTCTCATACACATCATAAGTACCAACATTAACCTATAGCTTCCTATTTATATGGATATGGGTTTTTAACGTCTAAAAGTCTTTAAATATGTGAATATATATATATATATATATAAATATAAATGGTTCTCAAAGATCCCACTCTATCGTCTACTATTCAGTTGTGGAGTCCACTATTCCGGATTCCACTAAAAAAATGAATAAAGTAATAAGGTAATGCTGGAGGAAGCAGAGAGAATAGCAAATCCCTAAGCCCAAACAAACAAACCATGCCCATCCATCTATTCCCTTCTTGTCCCTAATCTAATCCCATCCACTTTCATCTTTTTGGGTGAAACTTGGGAATTTTTCTATTCCTCTTTCCCCTATGCCCCTCCAAAACATCCCCATGCTTCCTTAGTTTAATCAACACAATCCCTCTCTCTCTCCCCATCCCTCTCTTTCTCTCTCTACACACACATCCACAACACATGTGTGTGTATGTTCTTGTGTGTGTGTGTGTGGAGGTAATGATTTGGAGCATTCATTGTTTTTGTGGAATCTTGTGAGCATGCACCTAAGGCCATCATCAAGTTTGTGTTTTAGGCCTTGCTTCTTGTTTAAATCTATATTTAAGCCTAAATCCAAGTTTTTTATGTTAATTTTATTCTTCCAATGTTAAAAGGGATAAATTAATTTTTTTTAAAAAAATAATTTATGTTTTTGTGCTTCACCCCTTAGGATTTAGAGAGTCTAAGAGAAAGAGAGTGGTCCTGTCTCTATTATCATATTATGGCCTCTAGCCCCTAAAGTCCTCATGCATGTGTTGTTTGGTTTTTTGGGGTCAAACATGCAAGCTCATGTACTTTCATCAATCTTCCTATTTCTCTTGGGACTCTACAAATTTCAGTAAATTATAGAATAAAAATTTATATTAGAAAATTTACTTCTTTTTTTGCCTGCAAAGATTAAAAAAATTACTTAAATATATAGTAATGATTTCTTTTTAAAGAAGCTCGATAGTTTACACTTTATAAATGCAAAAAATCATTTTTAGAGAATTTACTCCCAACTAATAGTACTAGATACAAGGTATATAAAAGCATACTCCCTTGTCCTTGACATGGTAGTTAACTAGTGGGTTGTGTTTGGTTCTAAATATAAAGTTTTAATATATTTTATTTTTTAAATTAATAATTATTTTTTTTAAAATTATCGCCATTGATTATAAATATTAAAAAGGTTTTTATCAAGTGAGTAGTTTTTAATACAAATGAATCATAAGGTATTTTAGGGGAACGGGTATACATCTTTTATAAATAATTAACTTAAATAATTTTTTTAATATATGCATGCAAATTATTTATATAACTCTTATATTTAAAATGGAGAGAAGTTGTAATTTAATAAACTATTACTATTATAAGATGGATTTTTCATTCGTAACAGACTTTAAATATAGTAATTATGTCAAATGCCAAATGGAGGAGCCATGCTCATACTTTATAGTACTAAAGAAAAAGTATAGTCAAACATGATTATGTTAAACAGATTCTAATGATCTCTTTATAATTCTAATTATACATGAATGAAAAGAATCATACCTAACAAAGTACATATTTATTAAAGATTATAATTATAACATCAATAGTGACTTCTCTTTACTCAATGATCCCTCCCAATTTTTGTTCCAAAACCCTAACATTCATACAAAGCCAATAATGCCACCTAAAAAGCAACATTGAGAAGTGAAAATGAATAATAAGGATTGAATTGATTTATTATTATTTTTTTGCTTGTCTTGAAAGGTATATACTCAAAAGCAAATATGTGTATAGTGTGCTTTTGTGGGGTTGTTTTGAGTCAACAAGTAATGATCCTCACACCTCATTTCCCAATCACTATCTTCCAATTTACAATTGATTGCCCTTTGATCATGTCTTGTGGATTTTTCCACCTTTGATATCATTTTTTTTTGTGGGGTCCCTATTATGGTCCAAGTCCAATTCGTGATCATTTTCAATTTCAGCCATTTATGAATCTTTTGAACGAAAAACAAAAGGCATTTTATGAAACTTGACTTCTTGCCTCTTCCTTTCTTTCCTGCTTGGTTTTCACATTGCTGTAACTCAATTTTAATGATTTTATTGACCTTAATGTGGTTTTTAATAACTTGAATTTCCTTTCTTAGATAATTTTTTTTTTTACTTGGGAATTTGTTATTTGAATACAATTGGGCACCTTTTTATTTTTCACATGAGTGAATCCTATTTTATTAAATTTATGATAACAATATATTGTATACAATAATTTTTCCTATCCTTCGGTCTTGCTCTCTTTCTTTTGAAAAAATTGTGATAAGCTATGTTTCATTATTGTGTTAAAAATTCAAAAACACATCTCTTGGTTAGATTTTTTTAATATTAGCAATTGGCATCCACGCTTTTTCTAACTCCTATTATCATACATCCGAGTATCCTACTATTTTCATTTCAGAGTTTGTGACTGAATCTTTTAATATAAATATCTGCTTTAAAACTTAAACTTGAGACCCAAATAAATTTAGTCAGACCTTACACTATTAGATTTACTTTATTCCCTAAATACAGATTTTATCCATCTCACCAAACAAAATTATCCAAATAGTGTCCTTTGTTTTTCAAGAAACAAAAGTGTCCTTGCTTGTCCCTTACCCTATAATCCAATGATTAGTGTAAGCCGCACCCCACACTACAAAAGCCAAGTTTCATGATCATGACCCCACTTTGTGTCATAATCCCCTCAACAGTGTGGGTCCCGTCAAGGTCCCCATCATAAAGCAGAGGACCGCGAAGTACTCAATCATAGCTGTAGACCAAAAATCCGCGAAAGCGTTTTTTTTGTTTTTAAAGTTTTAAGATTAAAAAAAAAACGTAACACGAGGGAAGGAGGGAATGTGGGTCCCAGCAGCTCAAGGTCCATTGAATCGACCGTTACGAGGCTTACCAAAGCAAATCAGTGCCGAACTGGATGGACAGATGCAGAGACCACAGTTACCTCCACTAAAACATTGCACTTTTTTTTTTTTTTGAAAAATTGTTAAGAAATTTTTCTCCAATAAAATTTAATTTTGTGAATAATACGGGCCAAATACTCCCTCCAGTCCTAAATATAGGACATAATTTATAATGTAATTTGTACTATAAATTATGTCCTATATTTAGGACAAGAGGTAGTATTTATTATTCAACTTATTTTCATTATGTGTAACTTTTTTTTAGCCACGTATAAGCATGTTTGTTTGAGCTTAAATTTGCTTATAAGTTGCTTTTTACGTAAATTGAGACACAACTCCTCTCACATACTTACTTCGCATACCGTAAATCACTATTAAAAAGCAACTTATAAGCAATCGAATCGCTCAAACAAACATACCCTATAACCAATCTTTAATTATGTGCTAAATGAAGAACATTTACACACAACTGATGATATGTTGTGTATATCTGAAAATAAGTTGCCCTTGTGTACTTACGTATATTTAGACAATAAATTTTGCAGGGCTCGTAAGCAAAAACTCATAAACATTAAAAATATGATATCATCTGCATTAATCAATATAAATATATATATATATATATGGGATTAATATAATTCTCAGTTCTTATAGCTTAATTGAATTTTGATCTTGGTCAATAATATTTCAAATTGTGATTTTTAATCCCTATAATTCTATAGAGGCTTTATCTAAGTTTAAAGACATTAACTTTAGTTAAAACTATTAAAAATAAATGTATTAAAATCAAAATTCATTCAAATTATAAAGATAAATAATTATATTAACCCCCACACATTTATAAATTGGCTATTAGCTAAATTATTTACAAGGTATAAATAATATCCTATTTTTTCAAAAAAAATATGATCTTTTTCTTTATTTCACTTAAAAATTAGGATATAAACTCGTGAGTTTCATGCCATTGAAACTGAAACTTTTTATTAAGGTTAGTTTTATAGAAACTGAAAGATAGATCATTCTCAACGAAGATTTCCTTTATACATAAAAATAGAGAACCAAACTCTTGAGTATTGACCACTTGTCTGAGATGAAAATTAGCTGTTTTTAGGCGTTTCAAAATTTTCAATATGATTGATTATTCGAGCAATTTTTTTTTTTCGATATGATTACCAAATTTTCAGTTTTTACTTGAGGCTAAATTAAACAAAGACTCCTGAACTTTGGGTCAGTTGCATATAATTCATTGATATTTCAAAATTTAAATTTAATCCTCTGACATTTTATTTTTAAACTATTAACCCCCTTGCCATTAAATCACTATTATTTTTTTAACAGAAATTGTTACTTCTAATTTTGACATAACATGTGACATCCTATGTAGCATCTTGTGTAAATTAACAATTTTATAAAACCCCCTAAATTTTGAATAGTTGTAGATAATCCCCCTGAACTTTAATCAGTTACAGAGGGTTATTTGTAATTTTAAGGGAGTTAAATTTAAATTTTGAAATGTAAATGAGTTACTTGTAATTGATTAACATTCAAGTGAATTATTTGTAATTGTTTAAAGTTTAGGGTGTTTATGTGGAATTAGTGATTTCATAAAAACCCCCTGAATCTTGAATAATTGCAAAGATCAATTACAAATAATCCTCTAGTGTTTTAAAATTTAAATTTAATTCCCTTCATATTTTGATTCATAATATTAAACCTCATGTTGTTACTTTTATCATTTTAATAATTTTATTAAGTTTTTTACTATCATTTATCAATTAAAATAGTTTTCTTGTATGACAAAAATTAGAAGAATAATATTTAAAAAATATAAAAATAAAAATGTCATCATTTATATAACATTTATTTATTTTCTTAGAATAATTGACTATTGATAGTATAAAAATGTCATTAAAGTAACAACATGAGATTTAATATTATAATCAAAATTTTAAGGGAGTTAAATTTAAATTTTGAAATATTAGGGGTTATTTGTAATTGATCAAAGTTCAATGGGTTCATTGCAAGTATTCAAAACTCAAAGGGGTTTTTTATGAAATTATTAATTTACATAAGATGTCCCGTGTCATCTCATAATCTAACGTGGTATTTTCGGTTAAAAAGATAACGGTCAATTAACAGTAGATAGTTAATAGTTAAACAATAAAATGTCAGAGAGACTAAATTTAAATTTTAAAATGTCAGAAAATTATATACGACTAATCCAAAATTAATAGAGTGTTTGTATCATTTAGCCTCTACTTTGTTACGCATTCTACTGTAATAACCCATTCAAAGGGTCATCATCATTCAAATTTGAAAATAACGCAAATCTTCTGCAGTAGATTAATTACCCAAAAAAGAGTGATTTATTTCTGTCCATTGAATCAAGAGAGATGTAAGAACAGAAACATGTATACAAATTTATTAGTCAGAACTTATGTGTAAATTCATTCAATGCAGCAGATTTGATTACGGATTTGGATTTTTTAAAAAAATGAATTTGGATTCTTTAAAAAAATGAATTTAGATTCAGTGTAGAGCACAGAGAAAATGTCTAAGAACTACCCCATTTTTAATTTTATACTTTCATACTTAAAAGAGAATTCTTTTAAAAAAATGACCAGTTTTTATTTATAAATTTTTAATATTATTTTTCTATTTTCACCCATTGTTTAGTTTCATTGCATCAATTATCTACTCACCTCATAAAGAATGGTATTTTTAAAAAATAATTTATATTTTTTTACATATCTAATTGTTTTTAATTACATAATTTAGTTATTTATATTTTTATAAAAACCGCATGAGGCTGTATTACTATCATTAAGTGAGAAATTTTAACTAGATTTCCTTTTCACATACGTCTATATGGCCGAGTCAATTTTAGCATGACCCAGTTGAAATAACTCTTCTAATGCTGTATTTTCCCTCACATTCACACAAACTCAATGTCGAAATTTTATATTTAAGTTGTTAAAACCTTTCTGTCAGGATTAACCCCCTGTGTTATTTTTAACCATATTTCATTTTATTTAATGTTATGTTTAGGTGGTGAGAAAAGTGAAAAAAATGAAATAAAAAAATAAAAAAATACCACTTAAATTTTAAAATCATAAATTAGGTTTTTTAACAATAAGAATAATAAAATTAATAAAAAGATTATGACAATTGACCGCTCAAATTTTTAGGAAATAAATAATTTAAGATTTTAAAATTTAAGTGATATTTATTTATCTTTTTCTCATAAAATAAAGTAGGGGAAAAAGATGTTAAAAAAAGAAAATTTTTAAAAATAGTAAAAAATTTATTTTTCCCTCCTTTCTTTGGGCTACTTTTCTTCCAATCTAAAAAGAGAAAAAAAAAAAGAGAAAATGTTGGGACATTTTACATAGGGGGAGAGAAAATTGGCGAGAAAATTTTTGGAGGGGGAGAGAGAGAGAGAACAGAAAATAGGAGAGAAGCCTGCAAGCTAGAGAACTGTAAGTTCGAATTATTCTTCTTCCTTGTATGATTGCTTTTATAAATACCCAGTAGCTCTTTTGGACTCATTACCCCTCAGCCATCACCACTCTCTCTCACTGCTTCGCCTTCTGTAATATTTTATTTTTTATTTTTTCGCTTATGGTACGTCCCCGAGGCTGCGCGATCTGATGAGAGAGAGAACGATAAAGAGCAAGCAAGAGAGAGAGAGAGAGAGAAGGTTTGTATGTGTGTGTAGGCAATTTTAAAGCAAATAGCAGGGCCTCACAAGCTTTAACACGTGATAAAGAAAACACCAAAAGCACTTGCATGCGTGTATAAGATTCATCATCATCAACATCTCTCTTTTCTCATCCTCCCTCCCTTCTTCTGCCCTTTTTTCCTTCTTCTTCTTTGAACAAATCTGAATCCTCTGTGTTTTTCAAATAGGGTGAGTTTTTGTGGTTTCACTATTTGCTTCTTCATTCGCACTCGCGGTTGTGTTGTGTTTGGTTGGTGAGAACTGAGTTTCGTTTTTTTTTTTTTTGTGTTTGGCTTTTGACTTGACTTTACGGCATTTAATAGAGCAATTTGCGATATAGCAGCTGCAGCATTAAATTTTGGTTGGTTGCTCCCTGCAAATCTTCCAGATAGTGATTTTTGCTGCCCTTTTCAATGTTCATTCCTTCTTCCTCTTGGGATTTTGTCCCTGGTTTTTGTTTTCTTCTGGCTGTTTTATTCACATTTGGAGGCTGTCATGTTGGTTTCAAATCTGTCTTCGTGATCAATTCTTTATTCTCATGTTTTTTCCCTTGTGTTTTTGTCCGCGCCTCATTTGTTCTCCCTCCCTGCGATTTTCGTTCTTTTGTTAGGGGACAGGCCTACGGTTACTGGTTTTGTCTTCTGGGTTTTTTTTCTCTCCATTCTCTGGATTTTCATGTGCCTAATAAAACATTTTATTACCTTTTCTTCTCCTTCTGATTCATAGTGACTGGCTTGCTAGCCGAAGAATCCAAATGGTTTTTCTTGTTTTCGGTCATTTTGTCTCTACTGCTTGTAATGTTTCGTGTCGAATAGCTCATTTTGTACCTATAATTTCACATTGGGGTTTTATATCCACTGGTTTTGAGATTTTGCGCAAAGCGCACAAGAAAATGTAGTCGAAGTTTGTTTTACGTTGCCTTTCCTTCTTCCTCTGCGATTTTCGGTAGCTTTTGTTCCCGGCTTTGGTCGAGCCCTTTTTTTTTTATTGTTTTGTTTTTGCGTACTGCTGAATAGTTAAGACACTCAGTTTTTGCAAGAAAATAGCAAGACTTGTAATCTTCAACAAATTTTGACTCCTCATCTTTTACTCTTTAACTTAGCGTGTCGAACGATTGAACAATCTCATCGTTAGGTCCTTCCTTTCTCAATTTACTGTTATTACTGCTTATTTTGCTGACCTGCAATTTTCTATATTTGGTTTTTCTTGTTCTCTCAGCTAAAGCAACGGTACTGTGAGACGGATACAAGTTGAAAGGAAAAAACTGAACGAGAAAGTGCTTCTGTGCAATTGGCATTTGTCACCTTCGACGAGTGTGCTTTTGTGTATCCATTAGCGTCATCATTGTAGAAGCCAGCTAACATGCCGGTGACGCAAATGAAAGAGAGCTCGGAGCAGCATCTTGTGATCAAAACCCACTTGCAGAACTCCATAAATCCGGCGAAGAAAGCACCCAAAACGGTCCAAAATGGCAAAGGTCCACCACCATCACCACCACCTCAAGAACCTCACAACGCCAAACCCCATAATAGCCAGAGCCAACCTCCGCCCCCGGCTAAGAACAGAGGAAGAAGAAGGAGCCGGGGAGGTCGAAAGTCCGATCAAGGCGATGTTCCCATGCGACCTGCTTGTCGACCCTGCACTGTGGCTAATAAACCGCTATCAGAAAGCCCGGGTCAGCTTCTGGTATCAAGTACTGTAAATGGGCCTGTTGTTGAAAATGGCGGCAACAACAACTCTTGTGATGTTGTGATGGGGTTTCCGACCTCAAGTAAATCTCTGAGCTTCGCTCCTAGGCCTGGATACGGACAAGTTGGGACAAAATGCATAGTGAAGGCTAACCATTTCTTTGCAGAGTTACCGGACAAGGACTTGAACCAGTATGATGTAAGTTAGCAGCTTTCTACTGTAAAAATATTAATTGACCTTTCGGCATATGACCCTTAATGATGGTATTTAAGTCATCCTGTGATTTTTCCCCTTATATGTGCTGTTCAATTGAATATGGCAATTGAATGTGTATCCGGCTTTTTTGTTTTTTTTTTGTGGCTCTGCGCTATTATTGTAAAGCCATTTATGAGTCCTTCAATTTGGCTTCTGAGGATTTGTTCTTATGGTTTCCTCGTTTCTATAATAACACCGTCTGTGGTTACTGTATTTTACAGGTCACTATTACCCCAGAAGTGTCGTCTAGAACAGTAAACAGGGCCATCATGGCGGAACTCGTGAGACTGTACAAAGAGTCTGACTTGGGGATGAGGCTCCCTGCATATGATGGCAGAAAAGGTCTGTACACAGCAGGAGAGCTTCCCTTTGCTTGGAGAGAGTTTAAAATTAAGCTTGTAGATGAAGACGATGCAGTTAATGGTCCCAAGTAAGAATTTACGGTCTATCATCACTTGGCAATTTTCTAGCACCTTCACTTACATGTCTTGTTCTTTTCCCTCTCTCCCGTCCCTACTTGCACGATTGCTCAGTTTGATATGCGGTTAAATTAATTTCAACTTCTATTGACACATGAACCTTTTTCAGAAGGGAAAGAGAATACAAAGTAGTGATTAAGTTTGTTGCTCGGGCAAACTTGCATCACTTGGGCCAGTTTTTAGCTGGTAAGCGTGCTGATGCTCCACAGGAGGCGCTTCAGATTCTTGACATTGTACTAAGAGAGCTATCAACTAAGAGGTAGCAACAGTCACAAGTTTCTGAATTCTTCGTCTTCTTGAATTATGATTGAATGATATTCTACTTATTTTCAATCTCACAAAGGCTGCATTTTCTAAAGGTTTTGCCCCATTGGGAGATCCTTCTTTTCACCCGATATTAGAACACCTCAAAGGCTTGGAGAGGGATTGCAATCTTGGTGTGGATTTTACCAGAGCATAAGGCCTACTCAGATGGGCCTTTCCCTCAATATTGGTATGTTATAATTGATTGGTCGATTATCTAATGAATGCACAATGTAGATATGTGTTATTATTTATTGACTACCTTAGCTTAGTTCAATTCTCATTTTACTCATTCTTAGTATGTTCTTGAATATTGTAGATATGGCCTCAGCTGCGTTTATTGAGCCTCTTCCTGTGGTGGAATTTGTTGGTCAGCTGTTGGTAAAAGATGTGTTGTCAAGGCCATTGTTAGATGCTGATCGTGTAAAGGTACCTAGTCTATAAGGACAAAGGACTCTCACTTAATTTTTCAATATTCAGTTTACATAATATTGAACAGTTTACAGAGCTGCTTTAAGATATCTAACAGATAAAGAAAGCCCTTAGAGGAGTTAAAGTTGAAGTAACACACAGAGGGAGTGTACGAAGGAAATATCGTGTTTCAGGGTTGACTTCTCAACCAACAAGAGAACTTGTGTACGTTCTTTTTCTTTTTGCTGTTAACCTACATAAGTTGTAATGGTACCTGCAAGTTTTGTCTTTAACGGAGATATATATCTTCAGGTTTCCTGTTGATGACAACTCAACTATGAAATCAGTAGTTGAGTACTTCCAAGAGATGTATGGTTTCACTATTCAATATACTCACCTACCTTGTCTTCAAGTAGGAAACCAAAAGAAGGCGAACTATTTGCCTATGGAGGTAAAGAAAGCTCCTGGTATTTGAAGTGGCTACATTCTTTATCGACAAATTTGTAAAATCCTATGTGCTTCTGGTTTGGCAGGCATGCAAAATTGTTGAGGGGCAACGGTATACAAAAAGGTTGAACGAGAAGCAAATTACTGCTTTGCTGAAAGTCACTTGTCAGAGACCTCGTGATCGGGAAAATGACATTTTGCGGGTATTCATCATTTAGCTTTTACTATTGGAAGAATTAGCTTTTGCCCTTTTAATTTCAAAATATAATGTAATAGTACTTGGTTGAGCACTCGTTAGTGAAGCAGGATCTAAGTGATTAAATTTAGCCAATAATAATTCCAAGTCCAGGGGCAATTAAATGCATTAAAGAGCTACTAAGCGAGGATTCAATGATTGTTATTCAGAATGTATATAGAAATGACATTTGCTAATGCTGATTCTTTAGTGAAACATGCTCTTAATTCTTTTGTAAGGTTCGATGATATATCAAATCCCCCTACAAACTGAACAATTTTTTTATGAGGATGCCTTAATGGCTAACCTCACAAATTTTGAATGCTAATATTGTGCTGATGCATTGCGGAGAAAAATAAAATCTTCCAGTCAAAATATGTGTATTATTTCTATAAAGTTGGAATAGAAGTTTAAACGAAGTAACACAATCATTGGAATGTTGGTTATAATGGTTTGATCATAATGATTATGACATGTATGTAATTAAATGACAGTTACTATTACTAATGTTGAAAAAAATGAAATTATGTGATGATATCAAGGAAGCTTAATGGTGAAGTTGGATGCTAATGTTAATTTTATCTTTTTGGTTTTTTTTACAAGCAGACCATTCAACATAATGCTTATGATCAAGATCCTTATGCAAAGGAGTTTGGGATTAAGATCAGTGAAAAATTAGCTTCTGTTGAAGCACGAATTCTTCCGGCACCATGGGTAATGCAATCTTCTTCAAAAGATATTGTTTGTAACAAACTGAAACATTTAATATTATCTTTTCATATTGTTAATTGATGATTTGCGGCTCTTACTGCAGTTGAAATATCATGATACTGGGAAAGAAAAGAACTGTTTGCCCCAAGTTGGTCAGTGGAATATGATGAACAAGGTAGACATTGACTTCACAATGCACGTGTTCACAATCAGTTGAGAGGAGAAAAGCCAAACTATGTTTCTTTTCTATTGTTGACAGCCAACATAATATTTTTGGGAAGGACCTATCAGCATATGGGATTTAGACTGGGTTTGACTCTTCATAATTGCCACTTTTTTTTAAAAAAAAATTTTAATCACGTGATGGTTGAGTCGAAAAGCATGATGTTATGATCATCTGCAAAGATACCCGGGGAACTGGTAGAAAGAGTCTACACTGACTGCCGCTCCATTTAAATGCTCCAAGGCTTTACTATTAATTAGATTGTGGGCCCTTTTTGCTTTGTATGCAGTTTGAAGTGTGCTGCATTCTTCATGGCTTATAAATAGTGTGGCTTTTTATAGATTTATATACCATAGATAGATCTATAAATGTGTAGATTATCGTCACTACTTAAGTGTCATCGTCATTCATAGTATAACTAGCACATGCAGGAAATGACTTTTCCAAATGTGACGATTTTATTACTTATTATTGTTACCTTCTATAGGGCGATTACCATTCATATTCCAAGCACAGTGAGGGGAAAAAAAAGCAAATAGGGTAGTGATGTTAATACCAAATAATTCTTCATACCTGTATTTCATGAAATGGCTTTGATTCTATTTAATGTTGGTTTCAAATTTCTTAAGCTATTTGCTGTACTTGTTTTGACCCAAAAATTTTTGGTGATAGCTCTAAATACTATTTGTTTTGCCACTTGATACTTGAATGACAGAAAATGATCAATGGGATGACTGTTAGCCGGTGGGCATGCATAAATTTTTCACGAAATGTGCAAGATAGTGTTGCTCGCAGTTTTTGTAGTGAACTTGCTCAGATGTGTGATGTATCTGGCATGGTAATTTTCTATCCGTTCAGCTATGTTGTTTGTAGCAAAGGAACAGAATGGAATCTTTTTTTTTATTAACATGGCTGTTCTGGCAGGAATTTAATCCAGAGCCTGTTATCCCAATATATAATGCCAAGCCTGAGCAGGTGGAGAAAGCCCTGAAGCACGTTTATCATGTTTCAATGAACAAAACCAAGGGAAAGGAGTTAGAGCTTCTATTAGCAATATTGCCTGACAACAATGGCTCTCTTTATGGTAAGTCAGTTACTTGAAATTGATAATATATATGATTGCTGTTTCATTTGACAGGACATATAATGCTCAGATTATGAATTTACATTTAAATATCTTTTCTTTTCAGGTGATCTCAAGCGAATTTGTGAAACTGATCTTGGTTTAATTTCTCAATGCTGCCTGACAAAGCACGTCTTTAAGATCACTAAACAGTATATGGCTAATGTGTCTCTGAAGATTAATGTTAAGGTTTGTGTCCGTTCCACCACATGTTAGTGAATGTTCTCAGTGTTTAATTTTGTTAAAAGTCTGTTATGGATTTCTGTTGATCGTTATACAACCTTCTCAATATGTAGTCTGGTCTTTTTGTGATTTCAGTAATAGTGCATTGATAAACCTCACTTTGGTCTATGATTTTATAGGATCTAGGGAAAAATTCATACCTTTCATAACTTTTCCATCAGTTGCATTGGCCTGTGATGATATTTTACCGTTTTCCTTGTGCAGATGGGAGGTAGAAACACTGTTCTTCTTGACGCTATAAGCTGCAGAATACCATTGGTTAGTGACATTCCAACCATAATATTTGGAGCAGATGTTACCCACCCTGAAAATGGAGAAGATTCCAGTCCCTCAATAGCAGCTGTATGTTTACCGAATCTATTTATCTCTGTTTCCCTCCTCCATTACAATGGTTATTGAGGATTTCAGTGACCAATATCTGTTATGCAATTTCTAGGTAGTAGCTTCCCAAGACTGGCCTGAAGTGACTAAATATGCTGGTTTAGTGTGTGCTCAAGCTCACAGACAAGAACTCATTCAAGATTTGTACAAAACTTGGCATGATCCTGTTCGTGGCACGGTTAGTGGTGGCATGATCCGGTAAGCAATACTTAATGATTTTCACATCACGTTTTGAATGCCATATTGGGCTTTTTTGATGAATTCCTTGCTTTAGGTCTCAATTTTTTGTTTTCATGTGTCCTTGTGCAGAGACTTGTTGATCTCCTTTAGAAAGGCAACAGGACAGAAGCCACTAAGGATTATATTTTACAGGTTTGCATATTTTATGTAATGAATGTTTTGAAAATTAGTTTGAATTGTGCTTGTCAGTTTGCTTGTCTAATGGTTAATTAATAATGCAAACACCTCGTATAATGTCGTGGTTAAAATAAGAACTTTTTTTTGTATACGATAATTCGCACGACCTCAGAGCGAACATGTCCTAAGAAACTCAGCATCATTTAATGTGACAACTGTATCCATTTATGAAAGCCTTTAAAGATACATTATAATCTTATGCATATATCCAAATGCTTATGCCCATCTGAGAAATGCAATCATTACTAGCTGTTGAGTCAATCTGATTGATAATGGTGTTACAAATTTCTTTCTTGGGGATAGTAGATCCATGCTTAGTGTAGTGTATTGGGTGAGTTCCATCGAAATCTATACAAAAATTCACGACATGTGCTCTAGTTTGATAATGCTTTTAATATATTTAGCACAATAGTTACCTTTATAACCATAACGAATTTTGAACAGGGATGGTGTAAGTGAAGGGCAATTTTATCAAGTTCTACTTTATGAGTTAGATGCAATCCGGAAGGTGAGAATGACTGCTGGCTCTCGTTGTACATGAAATCTTTTAATAGACAAGACGTGTTCTAAAAGGCTATATCTATACAGGCCTGTGCTTCCTTGGAGCCAAACTATCAGCCTCCAGTAACTTTTATTGTGGTTCAAAAAAGACATCACACTAGGTTGTTTGCAAACAACCACAGAGACAAGAGCAGTACAGATAGAAGTGGGAATATATTGCCAGGTAAGTTTTGGCCGTTCCTAAAATTCTTTGGTACACATATTTTTTAATATGTTTTCATCATGTTTATAAATGCTGAACTCATGGGATTGCCTTTTCTTTCACTAATCTCATTTCAGGAACCGTTGTTGATTCTAAAATCTGTCACCCAACAGAATTTGATTTTTATCTTTGCAGTCATGCTGGTATTCAGGCATGTTTTCTTCCAAACAAGTTACTTCATTGCTGGAATATTTGATTGAAAGGATTGATGGTTAAAAGAAGAATAAAACTTAGGCCAAGTTGCTTATATTTATTACATCAAGTTCCCCAATTAAACTTGTTATTTTGCTATTGTTAGCTGTTAAAAATGCGTATGCATGCTTATAAATCCACCTACATAAAAACTTGTAAATTTTTGTACAAGTTCTTATAAATATAAACAGTATTTGTAAATTTTCATATGGACACTGATTTGCTACTGTTAAAATGCTATGTGCACATCTAAATTCACCTATGAAATATGGACACCTGTTTTTTTTGCTATTGTTACTCGTTAGAATGCTTATGTGCACTTGTAAATTCATCTATGAATCTGACCTACTTAATATAGGTAACTTGATCTAAGTTTTGTCCTTTAAAGAAACCTGATATCATTGTTAACATATGTTAAAACATTAGATGGAGGGTGGGAGAACTACAGGTATAAGGTGGAATGCTATCCTACCTTTTTATTCTGTGGTTTGAGGAGAGCACCACAACCCACCTTAAACTGCAATCAATTTAGTGTAGATTCTGAAGCTGATATGTGGAGCCGAAGCAACATTAATAAGAGTAAAACATTCGTATTGTACTTGTTATCAAAGACCTCTTGCTCCTGCAACTTGTATTGTCTTTTAGGCAATAGTTGTGAGTAGGGCATCCTTGTTTGTAACCTCTTGATCCTAATGTCATTGTCCATTGATCCATACAAGAGGTGGTATATTTGTTTTCACAACATGAGTTTGACCATTTATATATTCCACTCCATGAGAATTTTTAATTTTTGGTGATGGCTCTAGATTGGGTGACAGAGGCTTGCATATGTGTTAATCCATCAGCGTGTTTCAGCATTTCCTTCAACTGTGTGTTAACTCGCTAGGTTGTCCTGACCCTCACGGGATTCCTTTATTTAATAACTTGGTGAAGAATGTAGCTGCTACAGAGCGTAAAATTTAAGTGTCTAACTTGCAGCAATCATTAATCTTACCACTGTCATGCAGGGGACTAGTCGGCCAGCTCATTATCACGTCCTGTGGGATGAAAACAACTTTACAGCAGATGGAATTCAGTCTTTGACAAACAATCTATGTTATACATATGCTAGGTGTACACGTTCTGTATCTGTTGGTAGGCACATCAAATTACTGTTTTGATTTTAATTTTTGCTCTTAGGTATGAGATTCTTATGGTTATATTTGGAATGAATATAATGGAATAAAAGTACACTCCTCCCTGAAGTAAATCAAACCTTTCCTTCGCTTCTCTTTTGGTTTTCCTCAATCCAGACATATCTTAAAGCTAGTCCTAACCCCCTTAAGATTGGGTAATTTTAAATTTTAACCTACCTGAAATTAGCTTTTCTGAAAAGAGGCCGGAATACATTGTTAACCGATGAACAAGCTTTTGCTCAGCACAGGAGCGAAGGAAAATGCATAATGTACTTGACCATTCTCCTATCTAACTACCTCGATCAGCCCGGAATAGGTTCCATCACTTCAAGATGATGTCATGGTCAAAGTTTTGCCCCTGTGATCCTGTCCAAGAAAATATAACTGACTGTGAATTTTCCTCATGCAGTTCCTCCGGCATATTATGCTCATCTAGCAGCATTTCGTGCCCGGTTTTACATGGAGCCAGACATGCAAGAGAATGGCTCTACCGGCGGGGGTAGCATGGGTCATGGTTCCAAAGCATCGCGAGCAGCTGGAGAATGTGGGGTCCGGCCATTGCCAGCCTTGAAAGAAAACGTGAAGAAGGTAATGTTCTATTGTTAGATAGCTGAACAGCCAGGAAAAAAAAAAAAAAGGTTAGATAGATAGAGAGAGAAGTTGGCAGCAACCATGAAATGCAAATGGTGTGGTACCCCTTGGCCTCACATCACCTGTACAATATTTGGGGGGCATACACACATAGCTGCAACCTAAGTATTCTCACAACAAATCTATGATTATAGTTCAAGAGGGCTTAGTTTAGGATTCATAGGAATCAATCGACTTGGCTGGAACATGGGAAGCATGCAACTGATGATAGGTTTAGTTTAGCTTAGAGGTACTAACCCTAGGCGCTCTTCCGGCCACATCGGTCATGGAGATGGTGTTAAAAGTAGGCGTTGATGTAAAGCTTATCATTCTATGAATCATATCTATATTGTAGAAAAATTTTCCTCAAAATCTTTATAGATGAATTATTAGATGGTCAAGCATTTCATAGTCTATCTTTGATAATAATGGACACCAATATGCATATCAGGTAATGATAGTGATGCTATCAATGCAGCAAGAGAGAAAAATATGGTATTATGACGTCCTTCGTTGTTTAGGGTTTCATTAGTAGTACAATAATTTAACACAATGAAGTTATTAACATGCATGTTTGTCTCCGTGGGGCATTTTGTATTGGAAAAAAAGTATTTGATTTTCCTTGAAAAGTTTGAAAGAGCGTCCACAAAAAGAAAAACATTTGATCCAAGAGTTACATAATTACACTGGAAAACCCTAGTAATTGAGGGGAGAGATGAATAATAAACTCCAAACATTACATATTAAAGTGAAATGGACAACTAGGTGTTCTCGATAATTAATATCCATCAAAGATCGCGCAAAGATTTTATTTCAAATCTAGAAAGAAATAAGAATATACTCAAATAAATTTATAAACCTAATTAATCCCCAAGTTCTTCATTGTTGTTAAGAAAGGATAAAGATACTTGAGTTAGAATTGAAAAACGATATATTATAATCCCCAAGTCCTTATTTCAAAATGTTTCTTTACATCATTTTAAGGGATTATTATATATCGCATGACGCATCTTGCTTGGATTGCGTTTTATGATTAAAATTTGTGATTTACGGTTAAGCTTCTGTTTGGATATGTTCGATTGCGATTTCAAGTAGCCTGAGTGTTTAGTTTTCTTTTAATCGTTGTGAATATGTATAATTTTCATCAAATTTGATTTGTTTTTTTGGGTTTAAAGCCAAAATAGAACAGGTCGTACTTGGTATCTAAGTTTAACAGTTTGATTTTACTAAATAGTTGAATGTTAAAATGACTTAATATAGAAAATGCGAGTTGGCACATATGAGAAAGGAGTTATAGATCTCTTACCCCACAATAGGGTTGTTTAGCATGAGGGATTTGGAGAGGAGGGAAGGAGAGTGGATTCTTTTATGGGTCGGATTTACAAAATGAGAGAAATTGGGTTAACATTTTTTAATTAATTTTTCTTATTCATTTATCTTTCATATTTTCTTTATTAAAATTTTATAACTCAACTTTTCTAATTTTTTAAAATTCAATTTATAAAAATTTTCCCACCCCACCAAATCTCTCATGTGAAATTGCCCATAAGAGTGTGAGATCAAATCCAAGTCAATCAAAAACTCGGCAATCGGTATGCCCAAACGCTAGTTGAGTTATTACAATAGGAAAATTGCTTTTTTTTTTTTGCCAACAATAGGAAAATTGCTTTGCTAATTAGTCATATACAATAATGTTAGTATTTGGTTCAAGTGGCATATGAGAATACTGTTTTTAAGAGTTATTTCACTTTACAGTAAAATTTGACAACTATTCATGATTATATGAACTCTTCTTACAAGTAAACGGAAATAAGACAACAAAAATAAAAGAACGAGAAAAGAGATGAGCTCAAAAATTCCAGAGCGCTATGCACTGAACTAGTCGTAGCAAGCACTGCCTTTTATAGGCAGTGGATAGAGGTGAAGCAACTATGTTGACTTGTAGTATCATATTGTCATGTGTGTGATCCTTTTACTAGCCCAAATTCACCTCTTATGTTCCCTCTAGTCCTTATGATATAAGGTTAAGGTGTAATTTAAGCAACGAAGTTGGGCGTCTAGCACAAATAAGTTTTGGAAGAGGCAAAAATAACAATGAACAATTAAAAAGGATGCAAATTTAACAAAACCGTTAAATTTGATCTAACGGCGTAAATTATAAAAGAAGAAAACCCCAAATGACATTAAGTCAAATTTAACGGTTTTTTAAATTTGCACCCTTTTTAATTGTTCATTGTTATTTTTGTTCCTTCTAAAAATTATTTGTGCCAAACACCCATCGGACAAAACTTTATTGCTAAATTTGCACTTTAACCCTATTATATAGCACATGCTAGAAGTTTTTTATGCTCATAAATATAAGGCTCTATACAAAAAGTCAATAGCATTAAATTCTTTTTTTCTACCAATACCTTATTAATCACTTCTTCTGGTCCTTAATATAAGACCTATTTAGGGAGTTAACTTTGGTCCTGAATATAAGACTTATTTTTTATATTTGTTAATTATTTCGTAATTTACCCTAATTGATGCTCTCTCAACAATAATCATGAAAGAGAGGGAATGAGGGAATTAAGGTAGATGATTAGGGTGTTTTAGAAATTACGTGTCATATTAAATAACATAATTAATCTAATTAAATTAGGTAAATATGTCATATGTTAAGCACATGAGTATAGAGTAGAGAGATATTATATGAGAAAGACATTAAAGGTAATTAAGATAGGTCCATTTTAATTGGAGAACAATATTGGAAAGTAGTAATATTTTTTTTATCATTGTCATGATACAAACTACTTTTAACTATTTTTCTTAATCCTAGTGAAATAGTTAGAAGGTTCTTATATATATGGACCATAACGAGCAAAGACGAATGATTCCTTTAACTTGAATAATGAGGGACTTCTTTTAACACAAGAACTAACAACAGATAATTTTGTGTTTGGTCTTGTTGACATGCTCAACATGCCATAAGACCCATTTTTCATAAGACTACTAACGCAATGTTTAGTTCAATGGAGGAATTTTAATAATCCCTCCTTCTAAATCCACCGGGAATGAGAATATTTAGTTGGATAATATCAAAGAAAAGTACTTAAAAATTTATGGCTTCAAAGAAAAAAATGATATCATATTAAGTGCCATAGAAAATAGTCTTATAATAAGAATTGAAGAGAGTATTAATTTTATTGTTATGAAAGAAATAAACATATTTCTCAGTGTACATATCTGTGGTTTGATATTATCGTGCGTTGTATATTTTTTATACTATTATTTGATACTTGCAAAGTCTCATGCAAATATTGTTGGGTTTAATTGGGAATATTTTTTTCAATATGATTCATTTCCATTCAAAAGGTTAGAAATTTTCCCCTTATTTAAGAGAATCAAGTTTATTTCATTTGATTCTAAGTTTTTTTGGCAATGTAAAACATATATATGGATGATGTTCATAAAAAAACAAGTGTGTGTGTGTGATCACAAGCTACAAATAATATCTATTATCTTGTACTCCTGTGGCGTGTCTTGGCCTCAGTATTATATATTTAGTAATACGAAATATGGGAGTTTATTGAAGGAAATTAGCTTAATTAATAAAAGGGTAATATTTGTTAAGTTAACGTGAAAATTTGTGCTTCAAAACTCACTTTAAAGAATATTTAAATTGGTCAAATTTTTCTATATAAAATATCAATAATTGTACTAATGGTAAATAAATCTCACAAAATTCCTACTCCATTTGTTACTTTTACGTGTAAAAAGTATGACAACTTTTCCTTCTTTTTAAATTATATCTTATAAGACAACTACAAGTGCATGCTCAAAAGTTAAAGGAATTTAAGTTGTTGATAACCTAAACTAATGGGTAGTGGCCAAATAATTGCAATAATTTTATAAGTAACCAACAAAGAAAAGCATCAAAAGGGGGCCCAAAACAAATTTCCTAGGTTCTTACCAAATTTCTAAGCCTAGGGTTGTTTGGCTCTTATAATGGCTCACAGGATTAAGGGTTGGCATATAAGTAAAGGAATATACATAAACAAATAAAAGTCATGGGGTTGGGTGAGAATTCACCAAACAAAAGGTTCCAAATGGATATGACCCTTTAATGATGTTTGCTTCAATTTATTCATGTGTAGTTTTTTTTTGGGTACATAGAAAAGTTTAGGTGAGTTGGGTTCTAGGGGCTCACCAGGGTCAGGACATGCCTTAGGCTCAAAGAACGCTTACAGAGGTACTTACGGATCACCCACTAACAAGGTTCTCATATCAGCAGCAGGATAAGACTTATATAATAAATAGTATGTACCTCATAAAGCAATGCTTTAAATCAATATTCCACAAAAAAAAAATGCTTTGAATCAATAAAATATCCTTTTGTGCTTGCAGAAGCTTTTGAAGCTCAAAGTGCTATATAAGAAACTTTACCTTTAATTTTCCGTGACCAAAAAACTACTGGTTTCTCTTGGTGGGCTGGGAATGCTAGATTTATCAATTTATTCGGTAAACTATGGGGGGCTCATGTAGCCCATGGCGGATTAATCATATTCTAGGTCGGAGCAATGAACTTATTTGAAGTGGCTCATTTTGTACTAGAGAAGCCCATGTATGAACAAGGTTTAATCTTACTTCCCCATCTAGCTACTCTAAGTTGGGCGTAGGTCTTGGTGGGAATGTTATAGACACTGTTTATTTGGGATAGCTTAGTTTTAGGTTATAAGTATTTTTAAATAGTGATTTATGGCATACGAGGTAAGTATGTGAGAGGAGTTTTATCTCGACTTTTGTGAAAAGCAATTATAAGTAAAAAATAAGCTATCCTAAACATATTCACATTTCCATACTTTGTGTCTGGAGTGCTTCACTTAATTTCCTATGCAGTATTGGCTTTGGCATTATTTATCATGCACTTCTGGGACATGAGACTCTTGAAGAATCTTTTCCGTTTTTCACTTATGTATGGAAAGATAGAAATAAAATGACTATAATTCTGAGTATTTACTCAATCTTGTTAGGTATAGGTGCCTTTCTTCTAATATTCAAGGCTGGTACCAATACTTGTTTATTCTATTATCAATCAATATCAAGTATAAAATCAATAATAAAATGTTGATTCCACTAAACAAAAAGGGTGAAGATATTTTTCTCTTGGTGAGTTTGGTTTAATTTATCAATTGACAGCTGTGGTTATAAAATCCTCTCATCTCATAATTAATGTCCCCTTTTTTTATTCAACTCAGAATCTCCGATTTTTTGGCCTAATTTGGAAGAGTTTATCTTTTTGATTAATTCAACAAACAATTTAATATTGTTAATAGGATCTTTTTTGAGTTCTCCATAGCACTATTATTTCTTAATCCAATTGCCAAAGGTAATGAAACAAGAGATTTTGCATTAAATCATAAATGTGTATTTGACCAAAAAAATATATTCAAATGTGTATTTTTCCAATAAAATATAATAGACAAAAGTTTTAATCCCCACAAATCAAGGATTAGGGAGTTATTGCAAATCTAACTAATAATTTGTGAATCTCTTTTTTGATTTTTCTACGTAATTTACAAGAAAGAATGTGTTAGATTAAATCAGCATACAATTTAATATTATAAATACGATCTTTTCCACTTCTCACTACAAAAAAAATGATAATCTGTAGCGGTGGTATGAAACCGCTACAAATTATAGTATTTGTAGCGGTTTTAAGCTAAATCGCTACAAATTTGTAGCGGCAAGCTACGCGCCAAGTGGCGCGACAGATTAGTAGCGTATTTTGTAGCGGTTAGGTAGAACAAACCGCTACAAATATGGAGCGGAATTCCCGCCAAAACTTGTAGCAGTTCAGTTGTAGCAGTTAATAAACAAAAACCGCTACAATATTCCCGCCATTTGGCGCGACCAAGACCCGCCAACAATGTAGCGGTTATTTGTAGCGTTATAGCAACACAACCGCTACAAAATGCCAAACGTCAGGTATTTGTAGCGGTTATAGGGATATAACCGCTATAGAATTTCAGGAGTCTCCAATTTTGTAACGGTTGTGGGCGATAACCGCTACAGAATTTCAAAGGTTCTTGTAATTTGTAGCGGTTATTGTAAAACCACTACAAATTTAAGGCACCTTAGGTGATTTGTAGCGGTTAATGTAGCGGTTATTGGAATAACCGCTACAAATTGCTGGCCTATTTAAGGAGGCCGCCTCCCCCTTCTTTCGTTTGCTCATTTTGTTTCCTGGAGTTTCTCTGAGTGATTTCTTTTAGATTTGAGCGTTCAGACGTCTGTGAAGGAGTTTTTGCTACAGTATTTTTCAGTATTTACACTTGAGGTACGTATATAACACATATTTTATTTGTATTTATATTTGTATTATATTTTTGCATAATAATGTGACTAAAATATTTTTTTTTTTTGGATTTTTACAGTTGATATGGCTTCAAGAGAGAATAAAGGGAAAGCCCCTGAGGTCCCCAGACTGATTTTACGGGGTGGCAGCAGCCGAGAAGGGGGCAGAGGGAGGGGGCACCGTGGAGGTAGGGCGACCGCCTCATTTCAGCCCATCCCCCTACAGGAGTCGGCCTAACCACAGGCACCGCAGCCTCCTCCACAGGAGACGACCGCACTAGATATGCCTAAGTTTGGGGGGCAGATATCAACGTCAAGGACTACGACGAGGAGGACTTCGAGATCCCGATTGGGATCAGGGAGATAGAGCAGTTCCTCGATATGGAGGAGGCTCGGGAGCAGAACAACCCTCGAAGGTCGTCTTCGCGGTCCACTGGGTTTGAGGTGCAAGTCCAAGGTAAATAAATTTTTTAATTTAATAAATTATTTATTTAAATTCGAAATGTTAACTTTGAAATACAATTTATCTAATGTGCGGTAAACTGTGCAGATGAGCAGGGGAACGTGTCGATGAGGAGGTTGGACGTGGCAGTGTGAACAACATGGATTGGACCCTGCGAGTTATAGTGCCGTGGAATGAGGGAACTGACCAACCCATTGACAATGGGGGTCACCTGTTCAACCGCTTCGTGAACGACCTAGGCGCGAATTGGATGCGGTTCCCCCTTCACTTCAGGACGTAGAGGCACGTTCCGAAGGGGCCGAAGGACCAGGCTTGGGAGGAGGTAGTTCAGATAATTAATAGCATTTAATTAATATTTTTTAATAGAATTTTTGTAATTATTGATATTTATATAATTTTTTTGCAGTTGCGGTTTGCCGTCCGGGCCAATCGGAAGATGTACACCCTCGTGAAGATGGGTAACGGCTGGAGGAACAGGAGGAATCGTCTCTTCCACAGGGTGGATAAGGACGGGACGATGCCTCTGGAGCAGCTGATCAAGAGCGTCCCAGACAGCGTGCTGCCGAACGACTGGGCGGGTTTCGTCCAGTTCAAGAGGAACACTGAGGGGCAGGTAATGTATTTATTAGATTATTTATATACTTTTTTTAATTGTTAATTGTTAAATTATAATTTCAATTTAATTATTTTTAATTTGAAATTTATTAATTTTAAATGTTTTTATTGTTTTAATATATTTAATATTGTTTTTTTTCCAGGAGCTTTCTCAGAGGAACACCAGGATCCGTGCGCAGTAGACGATCCACCACACAGCAGGATTGAAGACCTTTGCTGTCACCTATAGTGAGCTGGTAACTTTTCAGAAATATCACTGACTTTTAGCTGGTTATTTCATAATACTAATTAATTGAATTTTGTAATTGTTTTAGGAGAAGAAGGCACAGCAGGAGAACCGTCAAACGGACTATAGGGAGTTGTACGCCATCACACACAGACACCGTGACGGGACTGTGACCTCTTAGCAGGCAGAGGCGGCCATTGTAAGTAATTTGATTATTATAATTTTTATAAAACCAACTTAATAATGAAAAATGCTAATTAGTAATTGTTTCATAAAATGGTAAGAGCGGATGCAGCAGTCGCAGGCTGAGCTGCGACAGACCTAGGCTGAGGAGTCACAGGGGTCAGTGGACCCGACGGCTCCTTTGAAGGTGGGTCTGGGTCAGGCTGAGCACCCCGGACGCGTGTGGGGGATGGGGATAGGCGCCATACCTAGTATGGCTTACTGCAGGAGCGCCGCCTCTGAGGCTGGTAGCTTTAGAGGGATCAGACATCCGAGGGACGAGTCTATTGACCAGCTGCGGTCAGACTTGGAGCAGCAGATGGCACAGCAGCAGCAGCAGATGCACCAGCTGCATCTGCAGCAGATGCAGTTGCAGGCTGATATGATCTACGCTCAGCAGACACAGTGGCATGATATCGCGAACAACATGCTCGAGCGGTCATGGAGTCGCCTGTTCCCGGACGAGCCACATCCACAGGTTCCCCTTGTCCCTCGGTACGTCGTCCCGACTACTACTCCTCCTCCTGCTCTTGCTCCTGCTGATAATGATGGTGCGGTCCACTTTGCGCAGCGGCCCGATCCAGTAGCACCTGAGGGAGCACCAGATGATCAGCCCCCAGCTACTTAGTTTATGACATCTTCTTTTTATTTGTTGTTGAAACATTTGTAAATATATATATATATATAAGTTTGTATTTCAGAACTTAAATTCTTATTGTGTTTACCATAATTATATTTATATTATTAGACCGCGTTGTTGAATTTGTGAATTAATTGAAACAATATTATTTATATTTCTAAAATAAAAAAAATAAAGCATATATATATTTGTAGCGGTTTTATATAAAAACCGCTACAAATATATATGGTTGTAGTGGTTATACAATAAAAACCGCTACAACCATATATATGGCTGTAGCGGTTCCACAATAAAAACCGATACAACCATATATATTTTTGTAGCGGTTCTACAATATAAACCGCTATAACCATATATACTTTTGTAGCGGTTCTACAATAGAAACCACTACAAATATATATAGTTGTAGCGGTTTTACAATAAAAACCGCTACAAATATTCATCATTTGAATTTTGAAATTTGTCACCTTTGTGCACATTTGTAGCGGTTATGTTATGTATAATTGCTACAAATTAAAAATATTTTTTTAATTTCTGTCCAACGGCTTTAATATTAGTAGCGGTTGTATACATATAACTGCTACAAATGCTCAACGTTTAAATTTTGAATTTCCTTCCAATGTGTGCAAAATTCCAATGGCAATTTTAACTTTGATGCAGTGTGCCTTCCCCACAGCCGAAAGTGGTGCTTTATGGGGCATAAGAGGTTTCTCGATGGAAGGCATAAGTTCATATTGCAATGGAATCGCTTCAATGGGAAACCAAAAAAAAGAGGATCACCTCAGACTTTGTCCGGTACAGATATCTTACAGCAGCTGAGCATGTTGACTTCGAGTTTGGAAAAAGCGACGATTCAGCACAAACTCGCCAAAAGACGCGCATGACTTCGGCGCCTCAGCAGTGGAAGAAGATAAGTATTTTATTCACTCTTCCATATTGGAGATCTAATTTACTTCGCCACAGTATTGATGTAATGCACATTGAAAAGAATGTTTGCGACAATGTGCTGTATACGTTGCTTAACGAACCCGGCAAGACAAAAGATCACCTTCAAGTAAGGAAAGATTTATGCGACATGGGAGTTCGTGAAGACGCTTGGCCAGATGAGCATGACAAATTTCAACCAGCAAAGTTTACCCTCACAAAACCAAACAAGGAAGTCTTCCTCGCGATGTTGAAGAAATTAAAAGTTCCTAATGGGTATCCAAGCAACATTTATTGATGTGTTGACTTGCAGGCTCGAAAGGTTGCTGGCCTGAAGAGTCATGACTCACATGTTCTTATGCAGCAGTTACTCCCTCTGGCTATAAAGAATACACTTCCTCTAGATGTTTCCATCGTTTTGGTGGAACTTTGTTCTTTCTTTCGGAAGTTGTGTTCTAAGGTTTTGATCGTTGAGGAGCTCGATCATCTGCAGTCCAAAATTATTCTTACGCTATGTCATTTGGAGATGATCTTTCCTCTGTCCTTTTTTACTGTGATGGTTCACCTTACAGTCCACCTCGTTTATGAAACAAAGCTTGCTGGACCAGTACAATATCATTGGATATATCCGATTGAGAGGTACTCATTCTAAATATGTGCTTTATTCTCCGTATTTAATGTTTGCTAGTCGTCCTTTTCAGCATTTTATATCAATTTTCTCATCTGTACTTCGTAGGTTCCTTGGGAAATTAAAATCTTACGTAAGGAATAAGGCGTGACCAGAAGGTTATATAGCTGAAGGCTATATAGGGGATGAGGTGCTATATATTTGCTCAAGGTACTTTGATGATCTTGAGATGGCTTTCAACCGCCCACCTCGTATTGACGATTGTCCTGAACCTGCGCCGACATCATGAGAATTTATCCCTCGTGTTGGTAAACCAGTTGGAGCAACTGAGTACTTCAAACTAACGGCAACTGAGAAGTTGCAAGCACATAGACATGTCTTGATTAATTGCACTCAAGTTGAACCTTTCATACGGTAAGAATTGTACACTCACATGTTATTTGATCTATATCTTTCGTAACATTTCTCACTTTCATTTTACTATCGCCTTTCCATTATTAATTGCAGGGAATTCAAAAGTCATGTTAAGCGTCAACTCAGGATCCGTACACAGACATCCTCGGAAGTTGATAGGAGGGTCCACAAAGAATTCCCGAGCTGGTTTGCGCACAGAATACTAAATGACCACAACCCACACTCACCAGATTTCAGAGCTCTCGCAATCGGCTCTCTTGATCATGCAAAAAGGTTTACAGCATACAATGTCAATGGTTTTAAGTTTTGCATGGTTTCACGGGATCAAGGATTGCAAACTCAGAATTTGGGTGTTTATGGCACATTTGGGATAAGGAGTTATGCGAGCAGCAGTGACGCCAACATGCAGTTCGGAGGCGTCCCTTACTATGGCAAGCTTCTTGATGTGGTCGAACTTAATTATCAAGGCCGTTTCACCGTGACGCTGTTCAAGTGTTTGTGGGCAAATACCACTACTTCTTGGGGATTGACAACTGACGACTTAGGGATCACATCAGTCAATTTCTCATGGCCGATTCATATTGGTATTTCTCAAGATGATGGGTCGTATATTCTAGCTTCAGAGGCACATTAGGTTTATTATGTCGAGGATGAGAGGCACAGGGATTGGCACATGGTCGTTCATCTAAAGCCACGAGACCTTTACGACATGGGTGAAGGCGATAACATCGCCTACGAGAGTGAGCCATTTCAGCCAGCTGATTTTGAAAACTACTTCTCTGAAGGCGATGACAATTTACCTCTACTGCGGTGAGTTTTTTTAAGTCCACGTCATTTAAATTAAATTTTTTAAATTTAATAAAACATCCCTAATAATAATTTTTCTACATAATTTCTGTAGGGATGGCGACGATGAGTGATCAAATTCAAATTATGTTGTTCTCTTTAAAAAAAAACTGAAAAAAAATTTTAAAATAAAATAAAATAATATTTGTAGCGGTTATTAAACCGCTACAAAAGTAAAAATAATTGCTATTAAATAAAAACCGCTACAAAATCGATACATTAACCGCTACAAATAGTACGTGGATCCCTATAAATACCCTTACCACAACTCATTTCAAACACTCTCCAATTTCTTTTCACCTTACCTTTCTTTCATTTTCTCTCATTTACAACTTCTTTTATATGAGTAGAGGAGCTGAATAATATGATCACATATGGTAACAAGTTTTTTTATTTTTTTTACAATACTTCTTTCCTTTATATAAAATTTATTCTCACCGTTTTTTTTCCAGATATTTTAGAGTTGTATCTCATTTTCATCTATTTTTCTTATACAATTACATTATATTAGACAACATAATAATTCCTTATTACCTACGTATCCTTAATACTATTATTAATATAATTTTTATACTAATCCAATTAAATTAAAATTATCCTTTTAATTTATTAATAAGCTAACTAAATTAGATAAACTAATAAAAAAAGAAACTAATTAATTTAATATTAAAAGAACAGAAACAAATGATCGTATTTTTTTAAAAATTTGTAGCGGTTATTAATCCGCTACTAACAAACGCGCCTTTTTAAACTCAAATTAAATTTGTTGGCGCTAAATTTGAATTTTATGAAATTAGTAGCGGTTTTATAACCGCTACAAATTTCATACAAATTCAAATTTAGTAGCGGTTTATTAATCGCTACAAAATTGAAAAAAAAATGTCATTTTTCTTTTCCCGCCTTCAAAATTTGAATTTTTTATATTTGTAGCGGTTCTATAACCGCTACAAATATCTCTGAAAAAAAATTTCGTTCATGGGGATGTTGTAGCGGTTTTTTATAACCGCTACAAAGGATGTAGCGGTTATTTTTCTTGAGTAGCGGTTTCATATAACCGCTACAAAACCACTTGCAACATACGATTTAGTAGCGGTTTTTCTAACCGTTACTAATGTTGTTTGTAGCAGTTAAAACTGCTACTAATATCCATTTTTAACCGCTACTAAATCATATTTTTTTTTGTAGTGTCTCCTCATTACTTTTATTTCTCAACAAAATCGCCAAAGTAATTAAATCAGTGATTTAACCTTAAATGTTTATTTCCCCGGGAAATATATTTAAATGGGGATTTTACCCACAAATATAATTGATAAAAGTTTATATCCCCATAAATCAAGGATCAAGGAGTCACTATAATTCAGAGTGAGCACGGTTTATAAGGGGCTCAAAATGCAAATGTTGCACTTAGTGAATAAAAATACACCTCAGCATCCGTGGATCGGTTTTTTGGCTTAATGTGCAAGAAAAAATTTGTCAGATTAAATGAACGAATAATTTAATATTGTCAATATGATCTTATTTATTACTACTATTTCTCAATCAAATCACTAGAGCTAAATAACAATTCAAATTCAAAATTATAAAATATTTCAGGCACATTGTCACAAACTTATTGAGGGTTTGTCGCTTCTTATTTTTATAGGTAGATTTCATTGGCATAATAGCATTCCTTTAATTAAATAAAATTAAAACTCTAATTAAATATTAGAGTGATTTTAAAAGAATAAGAATTTTAATCCCCATGAACCAAGGCTCAAAGATTTATTATAATTTAAAGTTGTCAAGAATTTTAAGTGATTTGAAATTAAATTGTTGATCTCGCTCAAGAAAGTAAATGTACAAATTTTTTTATCTCCTTAAATCAAGGAGTCATCAAAATTCAAATTCAAAATGATAAATTGTCACAAACTAATTGAGGGGTTGTAATGATTTTAGCATACATATTGCTTAATTAAATAAATACGGTGCTGATTATTAGTTTGTAATTTGTATATGATGAGCTCAATGTATAAATTCTCACAAAAGGATATTCATAAGTGGCAAAAAATTATAAAATAAAACTTAAATAGGCATGTCTAAAATGCAGATATCACACTATATGAGTATAACCTAATATAACATGAAAATGCCGAATGCAACTAAAAGTAAAGTATACTTAAAACCTAGCTGCTAAAATGATGCATTAGAAAATCTCACATCCCCATTATCAGCCAATGGAGTATCATCTCTCTTCTTTCTCTTTAAAGGAGTGGTTGAAGATCTTGATGACTGAACTATCACTACAAAAAACTGTGATTTAGTAGTGGTTAAAAAGGTGTATTTGTAGCGGTTTTAACGGCTACAAACAGCATTAGTAGCGGTTCATAAAGCTGATACGAAATCCACGGTTGCAAGTGGTTGTAGCAATTATTTTTAACCGTTACTCAAGCATGCCAACCGCTACTATATTTGTAGCGGTTCATTCCAACCGCTACAACATTCTAAAACAGGAAACAGGTTTACTGGGAACTTTGTAGCGGTTATATAACCGCTACAATTGTCAACCCATAAAATTTGGATGGCAGAAAATGAAAAATGAAAATTTGGCTCCCTTTTGTAGCGGTTCAAAAACCGCTACTAACTTAAATTTAAAAATGGCGACAAACATTAGTAGCGGTTTCGTAACCGCTATGAATTTCATTGAAATTAAAATTTTGCTCCAAAAATTTAATTTATGTTTTTAAAATGGCTCCTTTATTAGTAGCGGTTAAAGAACAGTTACAAATGTTTGAAAAATTGAAAAAAAAATACAATTATTTGTTTTCATTTTTTTAATATTAAATTAAATAGTTGATTAATTTAGTAGTTTAACTAATTCAATTAAATTATTATTCAATAGTTTAGCTCATTTATAATTTAAAAGGAATGATTTAATTAAGTTCGATAAGTATGAAGATTGTATTAATAATATTATTGAGGATACATAGGTAATAAGAAACTATTATGTTGTCTGCTACAATGTGATTATGATTATGTAAGGAAAATAGGAAAAAATGAGAAAATATTTTTAAATATTTGCAAGAAAAATAGTGAGAATAAATATTATGCGAAGGAAGAAAGTATTGAAATAAAAAATTTAAAAACTTATTACCATATTTGATCACCTTGTTTAGCTCCTCATCTCGTAGAAAAAAATTTTTAAATGAGAGAAAATGAAAGAGGGGTAAGGTGGAAAGAAATGGGGGGAGTGTTTGAAATGATATATGATTGAGGTATTTATAGGGATCTACATAACACTTGTAACGGTTAGCATAATATGTTTTGTAGCGGTTTTTATTAGTAGCATTTATTGTATGTTTGTGTAGCGGTTTTAGAACCGCTACAAATGTTTTATTAATTTTTTTTAAATCAAAAACATTATTTGTTTGATTATTCATCCTTGCCATCCCTATAGAAATTGTGTAGAAAAATTGTTACTAATATATTATTTTGTTAAAAAAATTTAATTTAAATGATGTGAACTTAAGAAAACACATTGAAGTAGACGTAAATTGTCATTGCCTTCAGGGAAGAAGTTTTCAAAATTGGCCGGTTGAAATGACTCGTAGGCGATGTTATCACTATCACCCATATATAAAGGTCTCGTAGCTTTAAATGAACTACTATGTGCCAATCCATGTGCCTCTCATCCTTGACATAATAAACTTGGTGTGCCTTTGAGGCAAGAATATACGGCTCATTATCTTGAGAATTACTAGTATGAATTGGTCGTGAGAAATTGACTGATGTGATGCCTAAATCGTCAGTTATCAGTCCTCGAGAAGTAGTGGTATTTTCCCACAAGCATTTGAACAGCGTCACGGTGAAACGGCTTTGGTAATTAAGTTTGACAATATCAAGAAGCTTTCCATAGTAACGGACGCCCCTGAACTGCATGTTAGCGTCACTTCTGCTCGAATAACTCCTTGTCCTAAAGGTGCCATAAGCACCCAAATTTTGAGTTTCCAATCCTTGATCCCGTGAAACTGTGCAAAACTTGAAACCGTTGACATTATATGCTGTAAACCTTTTTGCATGGTCAAGAGGGCCGATTGCGAGAGCTTTGAAATCTAGTGAGTGTGGGTTATGGTCATTTAGTATTCTGTGCGCAAACCAGCTAGGGAATTCTCTGTGGACCTTTTTGTTAACTTCGGAGGATGTTTGTGTACAGATCCGAAGTTGACACTTCACATGACTTCTGAATTCTCTGCAATTAATTATGGGTAGGCGATTGTGAAATGAAAGGAAAAAATGTTATGAAAGATGTAGAATAACATGTGAGTGTACAATTCTTACTGAAGGTTCAACTTGAGTGCAATTAATCAAGACATGTCTATGCGCTTGCAACTTCTTAATTACTGTTAGTTTGAAGTTCTCAATTCCTCCAACTGGTTTTCTAACATGAGGGATAAATTCTCCTGACGTTGGCGTAAGTTCAGGACAATCGTCTATATGAGGTGGGTGGTTGAAAGCCATCTCAATGTCATCAAAGTACCTTGAACAGAAATACAACACCTCATCCCCTATATAGCCTTTAGCGATAGAACCTTTTGGCTGTTCCTTATTCCTTACGTAAGATTTCATTTTTCCAAGAAACCTACAAAGTGAAGAAGGGCAAAAGGATACAAAATGCTAAAAAGGATGACTAACAAACATAAGAACTAATAATGATGCACATATGTAAAATGAGTACCTCTTAATAGGATACATCGATTGATATTGAACTAGGCCAGCGAGCTTTGTTTCATGAACAAGGTGGACTGTAAGGTGAACCATCACAGTGAAAAAAGATAGAGGAAAGATCATCTATAAATGACAAAGCATAAAAATGATTTTGGACTGCAGCTAATCAAGCTCCATAACGATCAAAACCTTGGAACATAACTTTCAAAAGAAAGAACAAAGCTCTACCAAAATGATTGATACATCGAGAGGAAGTGCATTCTTTATAGCCAGCAGAAGTAACTGTTGCATAAGAACATGTGAGTCGTGACTCTTCAGACCAGCAACCTTTCGAGCTTGCATGTCAATACATCGTAAAATGTTGGCTGAATACTTATCTGGAACTTTTGTTTTCTTCAATGTCGCGAGGAAGACTTCCTTGTTCAATTTTGTGAGGGTGAACTTTGACGGCTGAAATTTGTCTTGCTCATCTAGCCCCGCGTCTTCACAAACTCCCATGGCATGTAAGTCTTTCATCACTTGAAGATGATCTTTTGACTTTCCCGGTTCGTTAAGCAGCGTATACAGCACATTGTCGCATACATTTTTTTCAATGTCCATGACATCAAGACTGTGGTAAAGTAAATTATAATTCTAATATGGAAAGTAAAGAAAATGCTTATCTTCCTCCATTGCTGTGGCGCAGAAGTCCTGCCCGTCTTTTGCCCTGCTTTTGCTGCATCATCGCTTTTTCCAAACTCGAACTCAACATCCTCAAGCTACTATAAGATATCTACATTGGATAAATTCTGAGGTGGGCCTCTTATTTCTGGTTTCCTATTGAAGTGATTTCGTTGTAATCTAAACTTGTACCTTCCATCAAGAAACCTCCGATGCCCTGTAAAGCACCACTTCAAATTTTGGGGAAGGCGTATTGAGTCAAAGTCAGAATTACAAGTTAGACACGCCGACCTAGCATGCATATTCTACTCAGATAATGTTTCCAGGCCAGGAAAGTCACTAATTGTCCATATCAAGGCTGCGTACAAGTTGAACAATGTCTTCCCGTAGGTGTTGTATGTCTTGATGTTGACATTCCACGGTCAAGCAATTCCGCAATAAGCGGTTGGAGATACATATCGATGTCATTACCTGATGCCTTTTTGCCTAAAATGATCATAGACAAAATGAAGGAGCTTTGTTTCATCACATCCAGGGGGTAAATTGTAGGGAATTAAGACTACTGGCCAAATACTGTAATTTGTTCTAAGATTCCCAAATGGATTGAAACTGTTAGTCGCCAAAGAAAGCCTAACATTTCTGGGTTCAGCTGCGAAAGATGGAAAGTCTTTGTTGAACGTTTTCTAGGCGTTTTCATCCCAAGGATGTTTTAATTTACTATCTTCATTCTTATCAACCTCATGCCACCTCATGTGCTCTGCCATTTTGGACAACATAAACAATCTTTGTAAGCACGGCTTCAAAGGAAAGCATTTAAGAATCTTTGTAGGTTTCTTCTTCTGCTTTTTCCCCTTCCGAATTGTCTTATACCCTTATGTGTGACATCGCTTACAAGTCTGCCTGTTGTCATTGTCTCCCCAATACAGCATACAATCGTTGAGGGCATGTATCAATTTTTGGGTAGTTCAACCACAATATGTTAATAATCTTCTTGGCCTCATAGAACATTATGGGAATCTCCGCATTGGGGAACGCATCTTGTAATAATTCTAGTGACATCGCTATTCCCTTATCTATGATTCCACACAAGCACTTGATATGATACAACTTAATTAAGAAAGATAATTTAGAGTATTTTTGACAACCTTGATATAATGGATGATCTGATTCATTTATCAAGCTGAAAAAATCCTGAGCTACTTCATTCCTTATTAACACCAGCTTTGAACCCTGCACTTCTTCGTTGAAGTTGTCATCTTGAAAACCAAAGGTATAACGCACAACATCATTAATTGGATCATATTCATCTAGTTGAACTTCTACTTGTGAACTTTGAGGAGGAGCATCATCATATCTCATATCGGCCTTCTCACCATGAACTCCCCAGAACGTATAGTCTTCCAGGAAAGGCTTCACAAGCAAATGTTTCTTAACAGCTTATCGTGCATGCCACTTCTTGAACTTGCATCTCTGACATAGACAGACGATCTTTCCATTACAACTGGCGTGAGAGAATGCGAAATCCAAGAAATTGTTTAATCTGTACAAGTATTCTGGAGAATTGCATGGCAACCTGATCTATGACTTATCCATGGCTAGTGAGAGAAATTTTAGTAAAGAAGATGAGTGAATAGAGAATTATGGGTGCCTGGAGGCTTATATTCAATTTCTCTAATGTTTAACATTTTGTAGGGGTTATAAAATAGCTGCCTCAACCACTACTGAGTATATTTTTGTAGTGGTTATATTATCCTTACCACTACAAATTTTCATGACCGTTGGCATCTAACAAAATTTCATTTTCACTTTGTAGAGGTTTTAACAATATAACCGCTACAAATTTGACAACTATTGACAGGATATGAAATTCAAATTTCAAATGTATGACATGTTGCAGCGGTTCTAATATATAAACCGCTAGAAATTTTTGATCATTATCGTCAAATATCTAAACAAATTTTATTTTTAGTTTGTAGCAGTTTTTGTATTGAAACCGCTATAAATATAAATTTATTATTTTATTACCATTTGTAGCGGTTTAATATTATTAACCGCTACAAATATCTATGGGTGGGAAATGCAAAATTTCAAAGTTAAAATATATTTTTGTAGCGGTTAACATAAACCGCTACAAAAATAAATTTATTATTTTATTACCATTTGTAGTGGTTTAGTATTATTAACCGCTACAAATATCCCTGGGCGGGAAATACAAAATTTCAAATTTAAAATGTATTTTTGTAGCGGTTTATGTTGGTAAAACCGCTACAAAAATAAATTTATTATTTTATTACCATTTGTAGCGGTTTAGTTTTATTAACCGCTACAAATATCCATGGGCAAGAAATGCAAAATTTCAAATTCAAAATGTATTTTTGTAGCGATTTATGTTGGTAAAGTCGATACAAAAATAAATTTATTATTTTATTTATTGTTTTAATTCCATTTATAGCGGTTTAATATTTTTAACGGCTACAAAACCTAAATATTTTGTAGCGGTTATACCTCTATAACCGCTATAAATAAAATTTTTATTTATTTATTTTTGCTTAATTTTTTTTGTTACTTCTAAAAATGTAAATATAACAATCATAGATGAAAGAAGAACGCAACAATGCTCTGAAAATATAAATATCCAATTTATTTATAGAAGTTTAAAAAAAAAAACTAACTAATCACAAACATAAACTAATTACCCAGAGGATGATAATCAGGTTCTCCCTTAGGATGGGAAGGATTATGACGTTGATCATCAGGTCCTCCCTTGGGGGGGCTCCCTCAGGTACGGTTATATCGGGCCGCTGAGCAAAGTGAACAGTGTCATCATCATCAGGAAGAGGCACCGGTTGAACGACGAACCGGGGGATATTGGGGACTTGTGGATGCTCATTGTTAGGGAACAAGCGACTCCAAGACCGCTCCAATATGTAGTTCGTGATATCCTGCCACTATGTATGTTGGGCGTAGTAGTAATCAGCCTACTGCTGCATTTGCTGCATTTGATGGGCTACTGCAGCCTATGTCCTAGCAACCTTTGATTGGAGCTCCTTAACAGAGTCATCCCTCGGACGTCTGACCCCAAACGTCCGTTCTCTTGAGCTACCAGCCTCGAAGGTGCTGCTTCTGCCGTAGACCATACTAGGTCTGGCGCTTATCCCCATCCCCCTATTGCTGCCGGAGTGCTCAACTGAACCCAGACCCACTTTCAATGGTGAGTGGGGTCCACAGACCCCTGTGACTCCTGGGTCTGGGTATCTCACAGCTCAGCATGTGCTTGCTGCATCCACTCCTGCCATTTTATGAAATAATTAATTATTATTATTATGCAATATAGCTTATTATTATGAATTAATAAATTTACTTACAATGGCCTCCTTTGCCTGCTTAGAGATCGAAGTCTCGTCACGGTGTCTGTGGGTGATAGCGAATAACTCCTCGTAGTCCGTTTGACGGTTCTCCTCTTGTGCCTTCCTCTCCTAAAACAGTTAAAAAATTAAATCAGTATTATGAACAATAGAACACTAAATTTATAAGTAATAAATAACCACCTAAAAATAATTGAGATTGTCAAAAATTACTAGCTCACTATAAGTGACAGCAAAGGTCTTCGATCCTGCTATGTGGTGGATCCTCTGCTGCCCTCGTCACCTCATATTCCTCTGATAAAGTGACTGCAAAGAAAAAAATATTAAAAGTAATTTAATTATTAAAAAAAATTAAATTTATGAAATTTAAATTTAAATTATAATTAAAAAGAAATTACCTGCCCCTCTCTGCTCCTCCTGAACTAGACAAAACTCGCCCAGTTATTCAGTGGGATGCCGTCGGGGACTCTCTCGATTAGCTGCTGTAGAAGAATCTTCCCATCCTTATTCATCCTATGGAAGAGATGATTCCTCATGTTCCTCCAGCCATCGCCTATCTTCATCAGCATGTACCTCTTTCGGTTGTCCAGGACGACAACTTTAATCTTGATTGCATAAAATGAACTAGTAGTTAAAAGCAATAAATGTGTAAAAAATGCCATGTTTTTTCCATATATGCCCATATTTATGAAAAGAGTATAGGAGAGAGAATAGATAAAAATTATGAGAGATAATGAGTATTTAATAAGGGTAAAATAGAAAAAAGAAGCTTACGTTTTTAGACAAAAAGTGAAAGTTGTTTATAAAAGAGACCAGCCCCATGAGAGAGAAAGTTGCTTATAAATAGGACCAAAGGGAGTAATTAAATACAACTTATTACAAATTAAACAATTAATAAATATTATTTAAATACAATTAATTACAAAATATATAATATAATTAAATACAATCAATCACGTACCTTTACTGTGTTGTCCCACGCCTGGTCCTTCGGCCCCTTGGGAACGTTCCTCCACCTCCTAAAATGAAGGGGAACCACATCGAATTCAATCCCAGCTCATTTAGGAAGTGGTTGAACAGATGACCCCCATTGTCGATAGGCTAGTCTGTGTCCTCATTCCATAGAACTAAAACTCGTAGTGTCCAGTCTAGGCTGTTTAGACCGGCCACGTCCAGCCTCCTTATGGATGTGTTCCCCTGCTTATCTGCACAATTTACCACATACGTTAGATAAATTTAAATTCACATTTAATAGGTCAAATTTAAATATTTAATTTATTAAATAAAAAATTATATTTACCTTGGACCTGCACCTCAAACCCAGTTGACCGGGAAGACAATCGTCGTGGGTTGTTCTGTTCCCGTGCCTCCTCCTCATTTAGGAACCTCTCTATGTCATTGAGCGGAATCGAGATATCGAACTCCTCGTAGTTATTGAGACTCAGTTCGCCTCCCTCTCCCAGAAGAGCCTCAGGCACCAGTGGTAGGGTCGCTTCCTGTGGGGCTGTTTGCTGTGGCTGTGGTGGGGCCGACTCTTATGGCTGCTGCGGTGTGATCGACCTCGGCGGCGACATGGTGGGGATGTGTCTACCCCCGCGCTGCCCTCTACCGCCACCTCTACCACTTTCATCTCTGCTGCTGCTCCCCTATAAGATAGGTCTGGGGGGAAGTTCAACCTCCTTCCCTTTCCCCTTCCCCTTCCCCTTGTCTCGCTCAGAAGTCATAATAAAAATATATCTGTATAAAAAAAATATATTAGTAAAATTTATATAAAAAATATAAAATAATTGCCAAAAAAAGATAAAAAGCACTTAAACTTAACTAACCTCGCGTAATGAACTTTCTCAAAAGCTTCAATAGAACCTCAAATCTCGAGCTAAATCTCAAAGGGCACGAGTGAGAACTCAAAATGGCAAAATGAGGAAAGGAGAAGGCGGGCGGATTATATAGTGCCATTATTTGTAGCGGTTATAAGATTAACCGCTAAACCAACTGCTACAAATATGGAAACCCTACCTCGTTCGATGTGAAAATTGTAGTGGTTATTTATAACTGCTACTAAAAAACAAACCCTTTGCATTCTGTAGTGGTTATTGCTTTGAACCGCTATAAAGTTTCAACACACTTTGTAGTGGTTATGGTTAACCGCCACAAATATGTGTCTCTTTGCATTCTGTAGCGGTTACTTTGATTATAACCGCTACAAAATAACCGTCACAATTGTCGTGCCAAGTGGCGCCAAGCTAGCGCCAATTTTGTAGCGGTTTATGTACTATAACTGCTACAAAATAACCGCGGCAAATTTGGCATGAGCTTAACACCAAATTTTGTTGGCGGTTAAAAATTATTAACCGTAACAAATTCCTTTCCCTTATCCCGCGCCACTTGGAGCGAGGTGACCTGTTGCAAATGAGGTAAAACCACTATAAATGCACACATTTGTAGAGATATTTTTACCGCTATAAATGCACCGCAACGAATTATCATTTTTTTGTAGTGTATTTGAATGTCATCATCGTTTTGAACTTTTTCTGCCGACATCAATGCCATCAAGGAACTTGAGGCATGTTTCTACTTCAGAGGGTTGAATAAAAAAAACCCAAGGAATAAATAGAACGGAAAATAAATGAATATATAATAAAATACTCAATTACAATGTGTTATCATCAATTAAATCCTTTTCTTACCATTAATTATGAATATGTAAACCATTGCAAAATATCTCCCTCCTCTGAAAATTGCAAAACGCCCATACTACTGGATGAGTATTTGATGTTGCTCGCCTGGACTCTAAGTCTAACAATGGTCAATCCTATGGCCCTGCATGAAGAATACGAATGTCATAACATAGAGAGTACAGAAAACCCAAAACTCAACAATTAAATAGGCATGAATCACAAACCTCCTCATTGGCCAAAATCATGCTGACTTTCTATACATCAAGAGGTGATGTCTATTTAGTCATCATCCATCCTTGTGGTGGTCAATATCTCTAATGAATTCATAAGGGCGACCTACCATGATATTGAGGATGAAGAATTAAGATCATGAACATTGAAGAATAGAGAACATAAAATGGGATGCATTAATGATGTTAATATATATAAGTATTACTATAATTATAGGGCCAACTATATTTCTTGGAAATTGAGCTTCTTGTAGATTTAGTTTGAATTATGATAATGAAAACTTCTTGATTTATGAGCTAAATTATTATTATGATAACTTCTTAAATCATGAGGGCCAACTCATAATTTATGGGTATAAAATATAAAATATTGACATTGCGTTATAAAAGAGAGCAATAAAAAATTATGATAGCCAAAAGAGAGTTATAAATATAGATATTGATATTTATTGATGTCAAATTAAGTTGAATACACTAACGAAATGGTCGCTCACGGAACGGCTTTTAAAGACGTTACTGTTGTAAATATTGCATATGGGTGTGTCAAAGAAAGAGTCTCTCCAATATTATGGAATGTGTTTAAATGAAGAGATGCGTTTTGAGAAGTCATGTTTTTATGAATTAAAGGATTTGCGTTGGTTCATGAATCAACATGGTTCATGAATTTAACAGATAATTATGACTTTCCAATTGAAGAGGTGTAGTCTTCAAGAGGCACAACTTCAAGGCATTGATTCATTGTCTATAAATACTCCAACCATGACACCATTTGGAAGCAGAGAAATAGAAGCCTCAGTAATCTCTCACTGGGTTACCTTATCTTCCACCAGTTCTGCCGCCCTGTATCCTAACAGGAAGGGTTCGTTTAATCCTGGGGAGATGCTGCTTCCTATTTACTGAGGGGGCTGCGGAATATCTCTTAAGGACAGTGTCCTCGGACGCAACTCGAATCAAATATTTTCTTATTTCTTTGCAGATTCTACCTACAATCTTAAGAGATACTTCCTGCTATTCCTTTGAATTGCTTCTAGATAAGCATTCGCCAATTCATTTGGTTGATTACAAAAGAAACGAGATAAGTTTTAATTCAAATCTCTATCTCCTTTTATTTGATGTTTCACTTGTAGAAAATACTTATGAATTATGATCAAGTTTTGATTCAGCAGTTGCCTCTCACGGGTAAATCAATATGAGTAATTTCCTATCAGCAGTAAGATAATGATTATGAAGTTGAACTGCAAACGATTTCCATTTTCCATTTATAAAGAATGGGTCCAGATTTGCCACGAAATTTATTTTAACGATTATTTTCAATGAATGGCAGTTTACTTCTTTCATTGTCTTTTAGAAACAAGGCCCATTGGAAGTCATCATCAGGCCGCCGAAGAAATTGTTTAACATACTATGTGTTTGGTATATGTGATTTATCTTAATCCATATAGTGTCTTAAGGGTTGGGCGCAGAGAGTATCCACTATCCGATAAGGTTTTGGGAAAGAAGTGTATTATACGCTCACTTGCGCCCTTTATGGTGATGTTGTCCATGATTCTCATGCCGAGATTACATCTTGAAGAGCTTTGTTAAGTTCTGCCATTTAAATCGCTATGAAAACTCAAAGGAAACGTGTCCCGTAGCCACGCCTCTGTCATGGGCTTTCAAAATCAAAGAGAAAGAAAAATATGTTGGTCCGATGATAATTGAGAATGAAGGGAGTGAGAATTGGGTCCTACTGTATCTGATGAAAGCATATTAAAATAAGCCTATGATCAAGGCAGACCATAATCAGTACTATAATGGATGAATATCCAATTGCCCCTTCGACCGGACTATTTTAATCTCTATGGTAAAGAGATTTTGAGGGCCCTGTGATACTTGCAAACACAGACAAGAGGCAGAAAAGAAGTCTGCGAGTCTGATTAGAAACAGATAATGTCTTTGCTACCGTATGAGAAGACAATGAAGAAGAAGAAGAGACACATTGGAGTTACCGTTATTGATGTCTGTTTGTTATTGAGCGAACCGCTCTTCCCAGGTATGCATCCAATTAATATTAATAAGAATATTGATGGGCATATTTATATTTTTTTAAAAATAAAATAAAATAAAATATATATATATATATTCATGCGTTATAATTTATATGGTTTTTGGTGGCTAAGATTTGATATGCAGTTTAGAAGCATGTTATTATTTAATTTCTACTGTGGTGAATTTAAATAATTAAGTTGGAGACTTTATTAAAAAAAAAAATCATATAGATTCCTAATTTTTAGGATGATAACATGTTTGAGAAATTCATATTTGTTTAGTTGAAACCGTCAGTGGACTATTATCTCGTGATTGACTAAATGATTATTTATTATGTTTATGTAGAGAGTATAACATTAATAAAGATATTCTTTGATTGATAATTGCTAATCTCCTATAATCTCTCCTAAAATCTTGTGATTTTGTTTTAAAATTAATATGACTGAATAAATTTGGGGATTTTTTATGTTTAAGGTGATAATAGTTGGAAATTGAAACAAAACAAAATTTTGTTTCAATAAATCTGGTGATATTTGTGAATATCTTAGCCACAATTTAATTTATCAGAAGGATTTTTACCATGATTAATTAATAGAAATAATTAATTGCACATTGTGTGATTTATTTTGATATACCATATCAATTAGTTTGAATCTTGAAAATAGATTTTTAATGCTGCAAATTATGTTTATATTTCGGTGATTTTTATAATCTGATCATTTGAAATTTTTAAAGAGAATTTGTAGCATTGATTTCACATGTTTAAATACGTGCAAATGTTATTAAATATTGGTATTTAAAATAATTAAATATTTAGAAATTCATGTGGAAAATTCTGTGTAAGGACAGAATATTATTAAATATATATAACATTGAGTATTGGTATTTATGGCTTTTCAAATGATTTAGCGGGTAGAAAATTCTAATTTAATTAGAATGGAAGAGGATTATATGGTGATATTCTAATTTAATTAGAATTATTTTTTAAAAGTGTGAACTTTTTATTGAGATATTTGAAAGTGTGGGGGTGCCTAAGATAATAGAGTATCTTGTGGGGACACCTTAGAATATATATTTTGATATATTGAAAAATTATAAAATTGCCATGTAGATGTGGGTTATAATTAAAATTAATTTGATGAAGGTTTTAGTATTTGTTGTGGTGAGCGAATCTTGTAATGTGAATTATTAAATTTTGCATATAACTTTAAATGAGCATTACAGTAGTGATATGGAAATTTAATTATTTATCTAGTGTTTAGATAAAGGTGTTTTAAATTTTCATAATTTATGGATATGTATTTATCTTGGTATATGCATGTTGTAAACATATATTGAATTTTTATGTGGATGACTTGCATGGTCAAATATATCATATCATGCTCTTAATCATGAGAGAATCACATGTAATTTAGGGTGTTAATGATCATAAAAGACAAGTGATAATAAATAAGAAATGTTTTCTGAAGATTGGTTCTGAGAACCACTATGTGAATATTCCTCATGATACTACTTGAGATTACTTTAAAGCTTAATCAATGTATGCACAAATTGTTGAGAATTTGTAGCACTGATAGATGTTAATCCTGTGACATAGCAGATGATGTGTGGAGATTGAGCTTTTATAAACTCTAATTGAAGAGAAAGAAGTAGTTAAGGGATGTCATAAATGATGACATCATGTATAGTGGATTCCCGTTGTATTGATATGCACGGATGGTAACTAAAATTCAATATATGTGTGAAAATCTAATAGTTATCATTAACCATAAGTAGTAATAAAAGTAAAATATTACGTGAGTTAAAGTCGATTACTCTGGAAATGAGTGAAATGCTAAGAATGTTGAAAACCTCTTGGCAAATATTTTCATAAGAAACCGACTCTTAGCGTCGATGATCTGTGATTGTCAAATGGTAATAGCCATTGTAGAAAGAACAATAATGTAAGTGAAAATCGTTTGAGATATGATATAAATAAGCGCTTAAGAATTATGGTAGAGTTATCTCAATTGATTTGGTGAGGTCAATAATAGACCTATCGGATCCGTTAACAAAACCCCTTGGGAGGAAAAGAATTATTGAAATGTCAAAAGGAATGGGACTAAAGCCGACTACTAATTGACAGCGATGGCAACCCATCCTTTGTGATTGGTGATCCCATGAAGAAGGTTCACTGGGTAAAAACAAGTCGTTCATCAGTTCTGACTAGCACAAATATTTTACGTCCCTTCCTATGATACTTTGAATGTGCTAGACTGCATTATTATAGGTTGAGCAAATCTCTTAATGATTTCATAGTTCAATGAGGCAATGTGCATAGTGCAGGCACAAAGTTAAATGAAATCACCTCTATGAATGTGGAGTGTGGCCGCTCCTATGAGATCTTGGCAAAATCTCTAGAGCATTCATTATGCACCAGGCACGCGCATGGCCGACATAACGCGCAAAACCGCTGTTAACAGTGGAAATGTTAGGATATAATCTGACTCTTAATTCCTCTGATACACGCCAAGAGATGAGAGTTCATAGTCCATAGGACCACTGACATCTCTGTGTATCATGTGTTATCGGTCTAGGTCTAGTTCATAGTCCAAAGGACCACTAGATACAATGGTTATATCCATGGGTGTAACTCAGCAAATGGTATGTTTTCTTTGACACATGTGGGGGATTGTTGTAAATATTGCATATGGGTGTGTCAAAGAAAGAGTCTCTCCAATATTATGGAATGTGTTTAAATGAAGAGATGCGTTTTGAGAAGTCATGTTCTTATGAATTAAAGGATTTGTGTTGGTTCATGAATCAACATGGTTCATGAATTTAACAGATAGTTATGACTTTCCAATTGAAGAGGTGTAGTCTTCAAGAGGCACAACTTCAAGGCATTGATTCATTGTCTATAAATACTCCAACCGTGACACCATTTGGAAGCAGAGAAATAGAAGCCTCAGTAATCTCTCACTGGGTTACCTTATCTTCCACCAGTTCTGCCGCCCTGTATCCTAACAGGAAGGGTTCGTTTAATCCTGGGGAGATGCCGCTTCCTATTTACTAGGGGGCTGCGGAATATCTCTTAAGGACAATGTCCTCGGACGCAACTCGAATCAAATATTTTCTTATTTCTTTGCAGATTCTACCTACAGTTACTACGAGTATTACAGAAGATATATGTTACCATATAATATTTTGTAATAGATTTTGGATGAATATTTTACGAGGTGGCAAAATTTGCTGTAAATTTTTGCAACAAGTTTGTTCTAGATTTTTTTCACGTTGATTTTTTTAAAAATTTAATGTCATTATATGCAGACACACATTTACTTTTTCATGCACTTTCTATAAGAGATAAATGATTATTATTATAAATCACTTCTCCAATTCTTACTATTACTATGAGGCGTATCCTATAAGAGAAAAATGACCATTATTTATATGGACACGCACATGCCCTTATATTCAGGCTATTTAGTTTGGGGCACTTTCTCTTTGCTCCACCAACATTTCTAATCAAGGTTTTCATGCATGGCTTCTTGAAACTCTCCTTTGGCTATTTTGTGATGGTGGTTTGACAATGCTTAAGGGGATCATTATCTTACTAAACCTCATGAGGACCAGGAGAAATGCAGCTCTTCACAGAGGTTACATATGCAATCCAGAAAAAGTTATCCAGGAATTTCAAGGCTCTTTTCAATACCTCTTAGATATTTGCAACTGGCAACGTCTTTCATACAATTCTTTCATTTCTACTATTTTGGTCATATAGGCCCGAGTCGGACATCCAATTGGTTCGATTTGAATTATCTGGAGGATACCTTATATATATTCTATCAAAAAGATGGACAATCAAACCTATTTCTCGATTCAATAGAAGCCCAAAGGGGTGAATAGGGTCCCAAATAACGAGAGATATGTAAAAAGCGGGTCCGATTATGCCTATTCCTAATCCTAAATGGAATGGAATGGAACGACGCAGGGATCTATATGTAAACATAGTATCTATTTAGATACACTCGAATGACCCCTTCTCATAATGAGAATGTATAAAACCCTATTCCGGTCTGGTCCGGTATGGAATGAACTTATAATCATGGAATCGACTCGATCATCAGATTATAGATTATAAGTTCATAACCCTAGCCCATTCCCATTTTGGGCGGAACAGATCTACTAATTCTTTGATTCCAGTTAGTAAGAGAAGAGGGATCTTGAACTAAGAAATAGATTCTAGAAGCTAAAAAAGGGTATCCTGAGCATAGGGTTGGACAATTTTCATGAGAAAGATTAAAACTAGACAGCAGACCTCTTGCTTGGCTTCAATTTATTTGGGTTAGAATGAGGTTTGAACTTTCAAATAGATAAAGTTGCATTCTACAGATCCTTCTCTTTTTTGCATCTCCTGCTTGAGACTGATGTTACATTGGATTATCCAAGTAGCAACAACACTTGATGCCTCCTTGAATCACATTACTATTGTCACATATAAGAAAAATCTTCTCAATGGTCTTGTTTTTTCTAATCTTGGTGGAGTACAGGAAAAGGACACAAACTTGTTGTTTTTTGGGAGAATTACACTTAGGTCCCATGGAAGAAAAACAATGAAGAAATAATCCCTATAGATTGCAAAATGAAAAAATGGTCCCATTAACAACTCCATGAGCCTGTATTGACAACTCATTAACAACTCCAGGAGCCTGTATTGATAACTCCATGGGACCATTTTTTCATTTTGCAATCTATAGGGACCATTTCTTCATTTCTCTTTTTCTTTGAGACTTGAATGTAATTCTCCCTTGTTTTTTCTCTTTTTCCAATCACTCTTTATATAGAAATGATGTACTACTAATCCCCCATTCCCTAGACCCCTCTCTCTTGACTCCAGCTATATAATCTCCTATGTTTATATGAAATTGATCATTTTATCCAAAAACACACACACACACACACACACCCACGCACATTATTTTTCCATTTTTTAATATTACCTTTATTTGAAGTCGTCATTAACTATAAGTGAAAATGTAATACAACTAAGAATATTTTTTTTATTAGAATATGCGTAAAATCGAAAATTAATTTCATTTTGTGAAAAAGTTAATGATTAATCACCTCTCCTTGATTCCAATAAAATGGTCAAAGGTGTCTTATAATTAGAGGTGGAAATAGGATAGGCCCCTATCAAGGACCTATGACCTAACCTACTTTAAGCCTAGCATAACCTATTTAGTAAATAGGTCAAGCTTAGATTCAAGCTTTTTATCAGTCCTCTTTAGGTAAACAGGTCATGCCTATTTTCATAAGGCTTAGCCTATAAGCCTACAGGCCTGACCTTTTTAGCTTTTGTTAAAAATACTATTATACATAATTATATATGATTTACTCTAAATTAATTTTGTAAATTACTTATAAAATTATCAAATTAATTCTATGTTTAACATTTTATCATTTACCTATGAACTCAACCTTTTCATTCATCAATCGATCACATTTACTTCTCTTCTCTTTGATCGCTCAAGATGACAATGCTGGCTCACTCCCCCCTTGATTTGTGTCATTTGCTGCAACATAATAATTGCAGTAAATTTATTTTACTAATGCCCAAATGAAATATAATAATCCCAATAGGAGGAGTTTGTCCCAGTTTATGTAAGAAAAGCAAAACAAGTAAAATATAGTTTTACAAGCTACTTGTCGTGCTTAGATGATTTTAGAAAATATATCTCCTTAACCAATAGAAGATTGATTTTTCTTCTTCCTACTTACTCAAACATCTATTGTCACTAGGTGTTTTTTTCTTTTTCCTTACTGATGTAATGCTCTAAATTATGTATAAGGGTTAATTGACTCCCAAAGTGAATGTAATTAATGTTAGACAAACACTTCTCAAGAATACAATGTGAATTATTACCGAATGACCCGAATGTGCAATAGACAGTGCCCAAACCTTGTATTTAAGCTCAATTATGGTGTCAAAGCTTAAATTAAATTAAAAGTGAAGGGAGGGCGCATGGCATGAGATAATGGGCCTATATAATGTGTTGAGTGGTAATTCAATAAAAATTGTCATAGTCAGAGGCAAAACAGGAAGAAATTTATTGGCCAATTAGTCAGTTACCGAAGAGAAAATTCACCATCAACTAAAAGAGTAAGTGGTGTGACTAAATGGCAAATAGAATGAGTTAGATTAACTATATAGTTACAAGCTTTGTGAGGGGCCATGGAAAGCATGACACTTGGCACCACTTGGGAGAGTCAAATTGTCAACCTATTTATTGCAAAATTCTCTTTCCTCTCCCTCTCTCCTCTCCAAGTCGGCCAAGAGGCCATAAGGGGCCGGAAAAAAACTGATATCATCATTTTTCATACTCTCTCTCCAATCGGGACATCCATGGTGGAAGAGGAAAGAGAAAGAAGAAAAGTGTAAGGTCGGTTCTTCTTCTTGTGTTTCAACCATGAAGATGACCTCAAATGCCAAAATCCGTTTCTTTAATCTCGATCATCTTGATGAGGGCTTTATTCCTATGATTTTAGATTTTCAAGAGGAGGCGTTTTGTGAACTCAAGAAAACTAGTGGTTGAAGAATCAAAGAACAAGCTAGAGATAGTGGAAGAGGTGAGCAAAAGCCATCTTTTGACATATATATCATAATCATTGGTTGAGTACTTTGGTTAGTGGAAATTGCCCTAATTTTTGTGTGTGTTAGGGTTCTAGAGAATCATGGTGTTTTGATTGTTGAAATGGTGTCCTGTGTTATGTTTTGGACAATGGAATTGATTTGGGGACTTGAATGTGAAGTTTGGTAAATTGTGAGATTTTGTGTTGAATTGTGCCAAAACATAACTTTCAAATGGAATGTGAATTTGGTTGTTTAGATGTTTCCATTGGATTCTATGTGAAAAATTATGTGGGAGTAGTCTTGGATTAGAATTTTGGAACCATTGGAAACTTAGGTTGAAAACTGAAAATTTTGGCAATGAAAATTCGGTGTAGGGGAGCTATTTTGCATGGTGCTTTGATATAGCAAATGATGTCAAAAAGTTATGAAACTTTTTAGTTTTGTAGTAGGCATTGTAGGCTTTAAAATGATATGAAGTTTGTGTCATTTCGATATGTGTGTGAAAAGTTATGGTCGTTGGAATTCAGCCAAAAAACAAGTCACTTCTTGGTTGCGGCCAGTGGTTCTTGGCAGCAACCAAAAAGTGTTTGACCAGTTCTTGGCCAGGCCAAAGAGGTCTTGGTCGTGGCCCAAAACTCTCTGACCTGTTCTTGGCCGTGACCCAAAAGTTTTTGTCTTGTTTTGGCCATGGCTAGTGGTTCTTGGTTGCAGCCCAAATCTCTCTAACCTTCCCTTGGCAGCGGCCAGAGAGGGTCTTGGCTGCGGTCAGCCCCCAAAATCCTGCACTTTGAATTTTTGAAAGGTGGTTTCTGGTTTAGTTCTTCCTAACCTTTTATGCTTTTGTTTGAGCTTCTAGTAGCCACATAAAGGTCTCAAATGATAACTAACCCCAAGTGTTTTGTAGTTATATAAGAATTGGAATAGGGAATAACATGTCGTCCTTGATTATGATTGATAGGATTTGACATTCGCCCTGAGCTAAGAAACCTGCACTTGAGTAACAATGAAAAGAATAAGGTAGTGATTCTTTCTCTTATATCATGTATAATGCATTGAATGTATGTGCTTATAATTGAATTGTGACGAATATGAATGCTACTGTGAATACAGCGAAAGTTGTCATGAATGTGAATACAGTAAAAGCTGTCGTGATTATATATACAGCTGTGAGTGCTGTAGTTAATGTGGCAAAAGCTACGAATATGCATATAGTTGTGAAAGTTGTCATTTATGTGACGAAAGTCACACATGTGATTGCTGCTGTGGATGCTGTTGTGATGCTGCTTTGTGATAATTACTTGCATGCTTTGTTTATTATATATCATATGAGGGAAAGAATTAGTACTGAGATTCATATGAATCTCACTCTTTCTAACGACTAATTTACAGCCAGGGTTAGTGGATCAAAGGAGAAGCAGGTAACCAAAGGCGGCTAGTGCTTCTAGCTAGGAGATTTAGCTTTTTGTGTTGGTTATCACTTTTTGGGAAAGATGTATATATTGTATATGACGTTAAGCTTGTGTATTGTATATAATCCCCAATATGGGAAACTCTTGTAGACCCTATTAGATATTGAATATAACTTGAGAGTAATCGGGAAATTTTGTTGAGTACTCTGATATTGATGAATGGAACCAAACTAACAGGCCAAATAAATTCAAAAAGTGGAAGTGAGACCATAGTAAACAGATTTTGAAAAGTTTTGAAAACCCACTTTATAACAGGACTGGATCCTGTCTTGAAGTTGAGACCTTTTTTAAGTTTTGAATTATCTATTAGTCTTCAGTTTAACTTAATAACACATTTTTGAATTATATTAACGGCTATTATGGTAGGGGGTTATAATTGAACTCTTATATTGCATGTGAGAATGAATCCTACACTTTTAGTCTTAATGGATTATATATAAACTTAGATGCATAGACTTTAAGCCTATTTAAATGGCTACATTTTAAGTATGCCTTTAAATAGGTTTCAGGCCTTTTGAAGGCTCATGCTTAAGCCTTAAAAAAAGCCTATATACAGGCTCATGCCAAGGCCCAAGCTCAGGCTTTAAATTTCAATCGCAGCCCAGGCGTATTCAGCTAAAGCCTAACCTATTTCCATCCCTACTTATAATTGGGACCAGAATATAAAGGATAGCCCAGTGCACAAGACTCCTACGAGGGGAGATCTGGGGAGAGATATATATACACAACCTTACCATGCAAATAGAAAAGTTGTTTATATATATATATAAACCATACACTTAACATATATCTTTTTGAATAAAAGGAGAATTTCATTCAAAAAGTGCTGTATAAATATAATGGTCATTGTGAAGGATAATTTACAAAATCAATCTAAAACATAGAAATTCTTTAAAGCATGATCAACTGTAAAACGAACGTTGTATATGTATCATTGGAAAAAAGGTAGTGATTCCTAACTTCCCACAGTTTTTGGTAAAGAACAAGTATTGCTACCCGCACTTGGAAGTTCTTATAAAGCATTTTGAGAACCCGAATCTTCTACAAACAGAGAAGGATAGTTTATGGATATGTAATATTTATTATATAATTTAGTCTTTATGGGTGGGCTTTTTATTATTGTATGCACAATAAACAATATTTATTTATAATCATAATAAATCATGTAATTATTTTATAATAATTTATTTTAAATAACCTGTAAATTTTTATACTGAAAGGCCCAAATGTATTGCTTGTTAATATGATCTTTTTTGACCTCTCTATAGCATTATTATTTCTCAATCAAATTGCCAAATGTAATTAAATTAGGGATTCTACTTTAAACCGTAAATGTGTATTTGACCAAAAAAATATATTCAAATGTGTATTTTTCCAATAAAATATAATAGACAAAAGTTTTAGTCCCCACAAATCAAGGATTATGGAGTTATCATAAATCCACCTAAACATATGCAAATCTCTCTTTTTCTAATTAATTTGCAAGAAAGAATCTATTAGGTTAAATCAACATACAATTTAAGATTATCAATAGGATCATTTTTTCACTTCTCCTCGTTACTATTATTTCTGGATGAAATCGCTATAGTATTTAAATCAGTGATTGGATCATATTATTTTTTTTAATGCAATATAATACTGTATTCATATTACAAAAACGCAAACATGCATAATACAATTCCAGATTATTAATGATTAATACAATATGTTGCTTTTGTAATGACCAAGATGCTTTGACCAAATAAATCACTTTAAATATGTATTTTGGATAAATAGCATAACAGATACATTTATAACGAAAAAACATAATAGATATATTAAACAACTGAACCGACCATTTTTGTGGTAACAAATAACATATTAACCAATATATAATAAAAAAATACTACACGTTGTACGACACAAAGCTATGTACAAATATATACTTGAAATGACATTTAAGTTTTTAAATATTAATTTAATGACAATTAGGTCTCCAGAAAAACTTTCTAAAATATGAGCTACAAATATGGATTCAAATAATTGAAAACAAAAATCTCAGTTGCAAACAGAGAATCAAAGTTCTCTAACTAGTAAACCTCCCTCTCTACCATGTCTTGAATGAATCTCTGAATGTACCCCTTTTGCGTAATTGCATCCTCAATCCCATGACCATGCATGAAGAATACGACTGTCATTACACAGAGAGCACAAAAAACCCCAAAACTCAATAATCAAATAAGCGTGAATCACAAACTTCCTCACTGACCAAAATCATGCCGACTTTGCATATATCAAAAGGTGACATCTTTTTAGTCATTATCCACTTCCTGATAACCCAAGCAACGATAGCCCAAGTATCCTTGCGGTTGTCAATATCCCTAATGAGTTTATAAGGGTAACCAGTCATGATATTAGGGATGAAGAATTGAGATCACTAATAATGAAGCACGTAGAACACAAAATGGAATACATTGACGACGTTAATATATACAAGCATTACTATAATCATGGGCCAACTATATTTCTTGAAAATTAAGCTTCTTGCATATTTGATTTGAATTATGATTATAATAACTCCTTGATTTACAAGCTAAGTTATTATTATGATAATTCCTTCAATCATAGGCAATTAATTTATGGATGTAAAATATAAAATATTGATCTTGAATTATGTAACGGCCTGCCCATGACCACACAGGCTTGACGTGGCCGGCCATGGTTCACCTACAGCCACACAGGCTTGGTCCCTCCCATGGCAAGAACTGTTCCCCCCTCTTGGGAATTTATTCCAACCCAAAGGAAGGAATACGCCTCCCCAAGGACTTGAACTCTGGACCTGATGATAAGTCCAAAGCCTAAGAGCCACTTGGTAACCAAGTGTGCTATAGCGCACTTGGCTACCAAGAATCATATAATGTTTGCACTTAACCCTCAGATCAAATCTTCAATCCTTGGGGAGGCAACTCTTGGAGAAATTAGGAGTACCCAAGACGAAAATCCCTAAGTTGTCAGGTAGAGGGGGAACAAATCCTGCTGGGTGCTATGTGTAGTCTCGGCCAGCTGTGGGTGCTGTGTGTGGTCCCAGGTTGTTATAAATTATAAAAGAGAGTGATAAATAATTATGATAGCCAAAAGAAAGTGTCAAAGTAAATAGAATACACTAACGGTGTTAATATAAACATAATTATTTTCTCTCAAAACAGTCCCTCACGAAACGGTTTTTAATGGCGTTACTATACCAGTATTATAGAAGATATAGATTTTAGGAAGGGTCTAGATTTGATGCTTGCAATTTTTACTTAACCATATTCCAATAGGCACATGTAACCCTTTATCAGAAGATATCCTGGTCGAGCACTGTCGGTTGCTAGATGTGTGTACTTCTTTCAGTGAGAATTTGAACCTTAGTTTATCATATTGTGAGAGTCTAGCCCCTTTTACTTGACCCAACCTCTATGGTTTGCCACCTATAAAACTTAATAAATCAGGGTTTAATTAAACTAGGTCAAAACATATCTATTAAATATTAATTTCATTAAAAAAGGTTGTATATAACTGAAACATATATACTATAACAATTAGCAAGTTCAATTAATTACTATAATGTATCTTGAATTTGCATAATTCCATCAGCCTTTAAGTATTTGAAAACTTGGCAAATAAATATTTCTTGAGGTACATAGAGGTAATAACTAAATTAAGGTAATTAATATTTGCTTCTTTTTTGATTTTACCTGCGTCATTCTTAGTTAAAAATCCATGTTATTTGGTACGACAAAAAATATTATGCATAAATAAGAACAAGTGAGAAGATAAAAAATAAAATCCATATTTTACGAAAAAATAAATATAAAATAATAAAATAATGGATATGTTTTTATTTTTTAAAACTGCATGCATGCCTAATAAATCAACTTAATTATCTACCTCTAAAAACTTGAAGGTAGCAGCTGATTAATTCAATCTCTCATATAATGATCACTAGTGGAAAAATCTGTTTTAAGACCGGTTAAAAATGACATTTTAGAGCAATTCCAGATCCAGTCTTAATACAGCCGGTCTTAAAAGTCTGCTACTTTTTAGACCGGTTATAGAAACGATCTTAAAAAAACATTTTAAGACCGGTTATTTATGAAACCAGTCTTAAAATAATCATTTTTAGATCGGTTATCGAAGAAACCAGTCTAAAAAGTTCAACTTTTAGACCGGTTTTAGAGATAACCGGTCTTAAAAGTTCTCATTTTAAGACCGGTTCTATTAAAAACCGGTCTTAAGTTACTTTTAAGACTGGTTTTTAATAGAACCGGTCCTAAAATTTTTTTTTGAAAAAAATTGTTCCGTTTAAAAGATTTACCCAGCGAGCCATTTCCCTTGTTTTACATTTCACTCAGCAATCAACCATTTCAACGGCATCCAAATAAATTCTTCTTTTACACATTTTAACAAACTTCTTATACAAATCACATACATGACAATCCAAAACGTAAGTAAACATAGATTCAACCATATATGTTGATATACATGTAGTAGCATAGATGGAAATTAAAAATTAGAACCACCTGAATCAGATGAATTAGCATCAACAATAGGCCTTGGAAAAAACATCAACAATAGGCAGGAGACCCTTTAACTCAGACTCAGACAAATTAAGCTCGCACTTTGCATTTGAGTAGGCCCTCATGTGCCTTCATCCTATATGAATTTAAATATGTTGCAAAAAATAGTTATTCTTCTAGTTTCTAAATAATAAAACAATACAAGTTTGTAACAACATTGATTCACAGTATACCAGTTCATGTTGCCTCGGTCCCAGCTAAGACACCTCATTTGCTTCATTTTCCTATGACGACAACAAAAAAAGTAGTTATATATATATACCAATGCAACAACAATATACATGATGATAATTATTTTAGCTAACTAATCTTCAAAGTAGTTTTATAAAGGGAAATCCTCCCATATCCCTTCATGATGATCATTTCTTGTGCCGTATTCATTGTCTGCTTCATCTTCTTCATTCAGTTTTGGTAGACCCCTAGAAAAAGAAGGAGTTTCAAGAAGATCATTCATTGAACAACTTTTCTGATTAATGTCAATGACCTTTTTTCCTTGGAGAGCTATAGACCACATTTTATTTGCTTGATTAGTAACATAGAACACTTGTTTCACTTGATATGCCATAATAAAGGGTTCATCTCCAAAACTTCTACTAATCAGATCAACCAATGTAAATCCCAATTGATCAATCATCACACCATTGTTGACATCAACCCACTTCCATTTGAAAATGGGAAATTTAATTTTAACATAATCAACCACCCAAATCTCTTCAATAACCCCATAATAAGGTATTGCTGCTAATCTAGGGTCTTATCTTTCGAACTAGAGAAGTGCATAGATTCAGCCACTAACATAACCCTACTATTTTGGACTGTGCTCCTATCATCAAGAGATTTCGTGTAAAATGTATAACTATTGATCACAAATGAAGTCCAAGTGATGACATCAACCTTAGGACCACGTGCTAATCATTTAATTGTATCAGAAACACATTCTTCTTCGTCAACCTTTTGTTTGAACCAATGTGCAAAAGTTTTGTTATGCTCCCTAATTAACCTTTGTTCGGTCATTCGACTATTTTCTTTCCGGACAATTTCTTTATGATTATTAATGTAATCTTGAACTTCGTCAACATTATTCAAGATTTACAAGTGGACTTGTTGCAATTCATCAGAATCAACACTTTTTACTGTAGCCCCGCGTCTACCCCCTTCTTCATCATGACTTCAGGAAGCCCAATATGTCTTACATTTTGACAGGTAATCTTGACAAAACTCCATGGCTTTTTCAGAAACATATTTTTGAACAATAGATGCTTCAGGCCAATTTGCATTCTTCCCATACCCTTTTAGGATTTTCATAGTTCTTTCAATTGGGTACATCCACCGTAATTAGATAGGGCCACACAAATTTATCTCCCTTACTAGATGAACAATTAGATGTACCATGATGTCAAAAAAAGAAGGAAGAAAAAGCTTCTCAAGCTGGCACAAGATCAGATATTCTTCATTTTCTAGTTCATCCAATCTTTCTGTTTCAATGACTTTACTACACATAGCATTGAAGAAGAAACAAAATCTAGTCAAAATATGTTGAAGATCATATTCGGCAATGCTATGAATAGCTATTGGAAGTAGTTATTGCATTAAGACATGACAATCATGAGACTTTAGCCCTACTAACTTCAAATCTTTCATCGACACAAGCTTCCTTAAATTTGAAGAATACCCTGAAGGAACTTTTGTAATATCCCAAATTTTGAGACTTGAGGCTAGAGAATAAGCCTGAGATTAGTGGACCGCTAAGCCCCTTTTTAGCGAGATTCCAAATTGTGATTAAGTGATAAGGACTCCAAAAGCTGAAGTAATTAGTGATAAATAACCCTTTTGGATATCATGATGTAGTGTGCGATTTGTATGTGTTGTGAGTAGCGCCGAAATCCTGTATTTAAGTTCAATTATGGATTAACATCTAAATTGACTTAAAATAGAGGGGAGGGCGCATTGTGGAAGAAAAGGAATGAGATGGAATTATAAGATGAGTTTGGTGGTGATTCAGTGTGAATTACCGTAATCAGGGGCAAAATGGTAAAGTTACCAACCAATTGGTCAGTTACCGAAGAGGAAGCTCATTGGTAACTCAAAGATCAATGGTTGAGATTGATTGTGATAGATCAAAAGGAGTGGAATCATGTGTGAGTGTGCCTATGTGAACTCATGGTTGGTGGAGCAAGAGGGTGACACTTGGCAAGTTTTGAACCCTTGGATCTTGGTCAAATTGTCAACACATTCCCTCTCTCCTCTCCTATCTATTTGGACATTTTTGGGCCTCCTTTGCTTTAAAAATCTGATGCTTCTTCATCATCCTCTCATCTTTCTCCCTTCATGCTCCATTGGCATCCAAAACTAAGGAGGAAAGAGAAATCCAAAGGTGAGATTTTGATTGATTTGTTGGCATCTAATGCTTAAATATCCTTCTTTAATATTGTTCCTAGTGATGAGAGAAGGTTGATGAATCAAGGAATTGGTTTGCAAAAGAGGAAGAGGTGAGCATTTGAAGCCTTTTGATATAAGTTTTATGAGTTTTGGTTGAGTATTGTGATTTGTAGAATTTGCCTGATTTTGTGATGAATTTCATGTGGTATGAAATTGGAGAATTGGATTGTGTTTTGTGTGGCAAATGATGTCAAGCTGTGCTTTAATGTCATTTGATTTGGTTTTGGATGTGAAATGGAAAGTGGTGCAATGTTGTGGTTTGAATTGTAAATTGTGTGACATGTTGTAATTCATTGTGAAACATGTCAATATAATGTGAAATTGGTTGATTTGGTGTTTTCAATGGATTCCTTGTGAAAATTTGTAAGGGAATGGTGTTTGATGTGAAAATGGGACTATTGGAAGCCAATTGTGCAAAACTAAATTGATGTCAATTGAAGGTCTATTCTGAGTAGTTTCTTTGTGTGGACGTTTTGACTGGGCAAATAAAGTCAGAAAATTATGAAACTTTCCAGTCTTAAAGTTCACCTCCCCTAAGCTTCAAAATGGACATATAATTTGTGCCATTTCGTTTTGGGAAATGGGAGATATGACTGTCTAAAGTTTGGGATTGAAACTGAACACTGTTTTGGGGTAGTAGTGAATTTTGGGGAATTCTTTATTTTTGTGGTGATTTCCAGTAATGACCCTTATTTTTCCCATGTAGAGGACTTAAATAGATTTCATTTGGCTTTAGAATCACCTCATTTTGATTTTTTTGGAATTAGTTATGATTTTTGGAAGTTCAGCCAAGAAATAGGATTTTCTTTCTGAGCTGTTTTTGGCCGCGGCCAACCCCCAAAAATCAGCATTTTGGACTTTTAAAAGGTGATCTTTGGTCAAGTGTTTAGGCTTTGATTAGCCACCTAAAGGTTATGAATGATAACCAACATTAAGTATTTGTATGTTGAGGAATTGGAAAAGGGATTGACCCTATGTCCATGATTTTGGTTATAGGGTTGGATATTCGCCCTGATCGTGGTGCAATGTTCGTCGGATCGTGAGTAGCCGGTGCTGGAGCACACGTGGAAAGAGTGTAGGGAACATATTTCTTCTGCATGTATTTGATATTTGTATTAGTGTGTTGGTGCATGTCTTTACTTTGCATGATTATGTATAATTTGAAGCTATGTTTCAATTTATGCTATGGTCATCAGTATGTTGTTTCAAGCATTGAGCTTACAAATTGTCATTGTGTTAGCATGAGTTATGTGATGCAAGCATGTCATGCATTAAACATTTATCGTACGTGCATATTGATATTGTTTTCCTACTAAGATTCTCTAGAATCTCACCCTCCCCTACTAACCTTTCAAATAGGGTAGTGGATCGAGGATGGAGTAAGCAGCCAAGGGCGATAAGGACTCCTTCGGGTTGTCATTCTGGTAGTTAGTTATCATTATAGTTGGGATGTGTATTTGTATATTTGGATGAGTATTTGAGTATGTATTTGAATGGGTTTGTGTAATCCCTATTTGAGGAGTTGTATGGGCTAATGTGCCCTATGATTGTTTAGTGAAGATATGAGACCCGGGATTACCGGAATGACTATGTTGTACACTCTGATATTTGTATAAATGTGATTTATCTTCGCATAGTAATTGTATTCGAAATTTGAATATGAGATCAGGTTGATTAGATTTTGAAAGGCATTTGTGGAAACCCTATCGTGATGGGATTTTAAAATAGTTTTGTTTATTATTGGTCTCTATTTCATTTTAATCATTTATTTCGGATATAATTACGGAGGGGGTTACAACTTTCATGCCATGTAAACACTCACAAAAGCTTCTTTTCTCATCCTTAGACAAAGTATGAGCAGCTGGAGGACAAAAAGTTCTTTTACCATATGGCTTTGGATGCAAGTCTTCTTGTATCCCCATTTCTTGCAAATTTAATCTTGCATTCACGCTATCCTTATAACTACCTTGTATGATAAGCAGTGTCCCAACAATACTATCACATACGTTTTTCTCCACATGCATGAAATCAATACAGTGTCTAACGTCAAGATTGGGCCAATATGGAAGATTGAAGAAGACAGACCTCTTTTTCCATTTATTTTTTTCATTACTATTCTTTGTAGTTTTTCCAAAGATAACATTGATATTTTTTACCTTTTCATAAACTTGCTCCCCAATTAATGCCTTTGGAGCATCTTCAAACTCTTATCCACCAAAAAAAGCTTTCCTTAATCTACGATATGGGTGGCCTCGTCTAAGAAATCTCCTATGGCCAAGATAAGCTGTCTTTCTTCCATATTGATGTTGATGGTAGCATGTTCCTTCTTCACAAATTGGACATGCTTTATGGCCTTTAACACTATATCTTGACAAGTTTTCATATGCAGGGAAGTCATTTATAGTACAAAAGATCATGGCTCGCATTTTAAAAACCTCCTTCTTGTTCGCGTCAAAAATATCAACACCTTCGTCCCACAACTCTTTCAAGTTTTCGATCAAGGGTTCTAGGTAAATATCTATGTCATTTCCGGGTTGTTTTGGTCCCGAAATCAACATAGACAACATGATGTACTTTTGTTTCATGTATAACAGAGGAGATAAGTTATAAATTACCAACAAAACAGGCCATGAACTATGTATACTGCTTAGGCTACGAAAAGGATTCACACCATCCGTGCTAAGCCCAAGCCTAAGGTTCCTAGGTTCTTCACCGAAGGTAGGAAATAATTGATCAATTTTCTTCCATTGAGAAGTATGAGCCGGATGTCGAAGCTTTCCATCGAATATCCTCTCATCCACATGCCATCTCAAATTCTTTGCATCGTTTTCATTAGCAAACAAGTGCTTGAACCTTGGTATGATTGGAAGATACCACAACACTTTTGCAGGGGCGTTATTTGATTTGTACCTCGAGGTTTCACATATCGGACACTGTTGTTCCTCTTCATACTCTTTTCTATACAATATACAATCATTAGGGCATGCATGGATCTTTTTATACTTCATCCCTAGTGGACACAGTATTTTCTTAGCATCATAGTATCAAGAAGGCAACACATTATCATCTGGAAGCATATCCTTAAAAGCCTTAAGCGTTTCTCAAAAACTCTTGTCGCTCCATCCATGCCGTACTTTCAAGCTTACCAATTTCAATACTGCTTTCAACAATTGGTATTTTTTACACCCCGGGTACAACAGTTTCTCAGCATCAATGCACATATTACCATATGTATGTGATTATTTAAAAGCCTCTTCTCCTATATCACGAATAATATCCTCTATCCAATCATCCGTATCCGTGTCATTATCATCAAAGACCACTCCCCCTATTCATATGAACTTGGTATTTCTAATTCTTCACCATGTCATATCTATATTGTATAACTCTTACAAAATCCTTCACAAATTAAATGTGTATATATATCTGCAGTACTTAGTCACTTCTCATTCAAACATACTACACAAAGGCAATAAAAATTCCTACTACCATCATCAACATTTCTTCTAGCGAAGTCTAAAAAACCCCTCACCCCATTATCATATTCAACACTCGTTTGTTTAGCTTTTATCCAACTATGATCCATATATATCTTAACACTTGTAGCACCTTATATCCAACAGCAAAAGGATAGACAAAAAAATAACCACCATAGAGTTTTAGAGATTTCAACGAATTTTAAAATGCACCATTTGAAATTAGTAAAAAAACAGAACTTAGAATTAAACAATTATACTAAGCATTGACAATCAAACAATCACATTAAATTAAAACAAAATTAAACTTAGAATGGTATTACTTTAAGCCAATTATCACAAGTTAGAGAGCACCTTATTTACTTTTGGTCCAAAACAAGAAAACGTATATAGTAATAAAGTCATCAATCACACAGTTTTCCCTTTAACCTTAATTACATTTTTCTACAATTATTTTGTGTCTAACCACTATATAATGTCAGAGTTAATATTGTTGGGAATAGAAAATACAAGCTAAAAGGTGAGGGCTTTAATTAACAGAGCACTAATCTGATTGAAGACCAAGGAGTGAGCTTCTACCTAAAGTCATGATGGCAAAGGAAAGTCACGGCAGAGGAGAATGGTTACTACAGAGAATAGAGGTGGTGGCGGAAGAGAGTGACATGATTAAAGAATAGCGACGAGGAACACAGCAACGGCAACGGTAATGATGGAGGAGAGTGGAGCAAAAGAGGAAGGGGAGCGATGGAGGAGTTTAGAACAAGCAGCGACAGAGCTCATAGAAAAATGGCGACAAGAGAAGAAAGGGTTCAAAGTGCGGGATCTAGGCACGCGGGAATGAAAATACGCTGAAATATCTCACCTTTTAAACCGGTTTTTCATTAAAACTGGTCTTAAAGATTATATTTTTTTCATCATTTTAAGACCATTTTTTATGAAAACCGGTCTTAAATATGTTATATTTAACACCGGTTTTCATAGAAACAATATTTAAGACCGGTTTTCATAGAAACCGGTCTTAAAATTTTAAATTTTTAAAATATTTTCATATTTTAAGACCAGTTTATTTATAACCGGTCTAGATAAGTTTTTATTTAAGACCGGTTTTCTTTATAACCGGTCTTAAAAGATAAATTTTTTTTACATTTTAAAATATTTTGATATTTTAAGATCGGTTTTGTTTAGAACTGGTCTAGATAAATTTTTTAAGACCGGTTATTTTTAGAACTGGTCTTAGAAGTTCTATATATTTATAAAAATATCACCGGTCAAATTTTTAAGACCTTATCTGCTAGAACTGTTCTAAATGTGGCGGTCTAAAAAGATAATTTTGTACTAGTGGATATGGTTTCCTGGGCCAAGGATCAAATATGAGTTAAAAGTAGTTTCAATTATTTCAAAGTGGCTTAACAGTTACTTTAAGCGATCTGTGGACTATTTTTGCTTTAAATTTTTGAATTTAAATTTAAAGTCTTGAAGAAATAGTCACTATTATTGAGTTAGTTTTACTTGTGTGCCTGAAATAAAGAAAGGTTTCCTTTTTTAAAAAAAAATAGATATGTAAGATAGTGTGTGAAAAAGAGGAGTTAATGACAGTGGAGGACAACTAACAAGAAGGCCGGGTTCTTATACTCTAGAAGCATATGGATCTGTCCTTGCATCAGGTCAAAGAGGAAGTGCAGGTGTTATTAGGGGAGAAGACGAAGAATGGATATATATGTGGTTACATGTGTAAGCTTACACAAGTACCACCTGTGGTAGCAGAAATTAATGCGATCATCCAGGGTCTTCAAATTTGTTGGAATAGAAACTTTAAGAGTGTTATTATTTTTACTGACTGTCTTGAAGTTGTAAATCCTCTCACAAGGGGTTGTGATAGTAGGCACCCCTTTAAGGAGGTCATTGATGATGCCAAATTATTGTTGGCTAGAGATTGGCAAGTCCTTATCAGTCACATCTCTAGGAATCAGAATGTTTTAGATGATTATTTAGCCAAATTAGTGCATCGGAATACCGAGAGTTTTATCCTCCTTGATCATCTACCACCTACCCTTCAGGAGGCGGTTGTTGATGATGGAGTCTAGGTTTTGGTTCTTATGGAGCCGGTATTTGTATTAGTCTTTTAATGGATTAATGAATTCCAGTATTTTATTAAAAAAAAAAAAAGAGGGTAGTGAAAGGCAGGAGGAAATTATCAATATTTTCAGTGAAAAAATTGTTGTAATCAAGAGACCAAACAACACAAAGTTTTTATGCCTTCAGGTGACCATCTGATATCATATTTGTCTTTTATATATGTGTGTGTGAACTATGAATTTTTGCCCTATTCCATTGAGTTAAAATTTATAGTTTGTTTGTATAGACATATATTAATGATTTGTAAAAATCACAAATGAGCTTACACGGTTACACCCATATGATTTAATCTGCCAATTAATCGCCGAACATATGATGCAGAACTGTAACAACCTAAAGAGAAATGAATTAAACAAATGATTATCTCCTTGCATACAAAGATCAATAATTATTAATTAATGAATGTATATATGAGTTATATATTTGAATAAGGTGGATCAGAACTTAGAGTTTAGAATATTGAACCTGTCATTCCCTTTTCTTCTCTCTTCTCTTTAATCCAATTAATTAAACCACCAATTCAGATCTATGAGACGTTGCAAGTTAATTATATGCTTGTTTTGATAGTGAAAACATATATATGCTTCACTAACCATCATAAATTACCATAAGAAACCAGTAGCTATATACAAATCTTGAATAACATATTAAGAAATAAATTTTACATGCTATATATATATATAATTAGTTCATTACCTCTCAACCAAGAATATCTTTAGTCAAAAACCATATTTTGAGACGCATTTAGTGCAGATAAAATTGAAGTGTTACCTTCTCAAGAGAGATCATAAAGACTGGTATAATAAGGTTCATTTATAGCGTATACATCAAAAGATTCTTTTACAGCCAATACAAAATTAAAGCAAGCTCACATCATGATCAGTACTACTGGCATAATTCTCAGAAAGCAATAAGTGTATAGTAGAAATTGTATGCATCTATGGTGGTTGATAATTATTAAATATAAGTACACATCAAAGGTAATCTATCAGGGAAGAATAATTGACATATGGGTGACACAATGCAAGGAAAATTTTGGGAGAATAAAAAAACCAGTGAGCTTTACATTTCTTTTGATTAAAGCTATGTTGGAATCTTTACCAAAACAAGAGGCCTTTGATTAAAGTCCTCTAAAAACAACCCTGGAGAACCAAACTGGACAATAATGAAAGAGAGAAAAAGAGATTCAAAATCCTAGAAGATAATAACATCATGATAGAGACATACATATATACACATGCATAAGAACACGATGGGCTAGGTAGCTGGCTAGTAGTACACTTGTTGTCAGAATTCTGCAGATCATGACGATGAGTCTTATTTCAATGAACTTGTCCTTCGTAAGATATTCAAATCCCAACCTAATATCACTGATATATTGACAAAGAAATTCTATGATGAGCACATAGATTCATATAAGATTCTGCAGTATATATATAATTATATTTGCAGTAATGACTTGAGCACTAAAAATAAGAGATTTTCTTATAAATCATATATGATTCAAATTCCAAAAACCCAAACCAAAAGGTAATAATGTGCTAGAGATCCAAGATATATATGGCTGATCTCTGAGGAAGAAGATGGTCAGAATGGGACAAATATGAAGTATTCCATTGATGAAGTCATAGTGTAGATTCTCAATATCTCAAAGTACTTGCCATATCTTACTAATTTCATGATCATCCTATAGCTACGGAACAAACATAGGAGAAAGGCAAACATAAAAGTCACTCTAAACTCATATATGTGATGTCACATATGTATAAAGACACAAATTTTCATGATGCTTTGCTGTGATTTCAGCCTACCAGACACATATATATATATATATATAAACTTGTGTTAATTATTAGGGAGAGTAGCTTAATCAATCAGCTAATTAAGCTGATTAAGAACGAACAGAGTAATCAATATATGGTCATATATATGTGAATCTCAAAATCTTTTGAGGAAAATTTGAAGAAGTTCAAGAACTCTGCGAGATAATTAACAAACAAACCCACCCTAAAGCAGCGAAGAACAAGGATTAAAATGTGATTTTTAAGTGTTTATAATGAAGGAGTTGTTTAGTTTATTAGTAGTAATTAAAGTGCTCAGAGGTGTACAAGAAGGTAATAACACTGCATACATAAGAGGACAAATATTCATCTGAAAAGAAAAAAGAAAATCCACAAAAATAACTACGGCAATTCCAATGCTAAGAGGATAGGGCTCAATCACCAAAGCAAGAATTGGATCTTGGAATATTTAATGAACTGCACCGAGCCGCACAAAGTTCCTGTCTTTCAAAACCCTATATTTCCTGATAAGATTCGTTGCCTTCAATTCATTAAGCTTATGTCAAAGAACAAAATACAAACACACACACACACATACAGATATATAGGTGTGTGTGTGTCTATAATCTTCTTTTATAATCAAGAAAAAGAAAAGATTGAAACAAAATGGCGTGCAAAGAGAGTATCACAAGCACAACTATCAAGTTATTGAACAATTAAGCAAACCAAGAACGATAAAGAAAGCTAAAAGAGAAAAAGAACAGAAACCCTAGCGATCGGAAGAAGAAGAATTTAATGGAGGAATTAGGGTTTTTTGTTTTGTTTTGTTTTTAAGATTCATGCGGCCAGCAACAGGTGAAACTGCCACATGATCTGATCTTTCCTCAACGAAGGAAGGAAGTTAAGATCATGCTGGCAGCTTCAACTGGTGGTGGTGCACGATAACAACCGCTGAGGAACACCACATCAGATCTCATCACAGACACAGAGACTGAGAAAAAAGACCTAATTACTATCTCTCTCTCTTTTGCTAGGGTTTTGTTGGATGAAGAAGAAAGAACGGAAGAGTACCAATATATATAGCAGAGACTTCGAGGAGAGGTTGTGAAAGCTGTTAAACTATACCCACAAACAGGTTCTCAACTAATCTCTTTCTCTCTCTCTCTATCTATCTATCTATCTATCTATCTATAAGTAATGGAATATTGGATGGAATTATTAAAATTTAAAAACAATTAATCAAAAGAGGTAATATAACATTAAAATGTGGTCCCTCTAGCTAGCAGTGATGAAATTAAAAAAATTGAATATTATCACGCCAACACTACACCATGCAGTTTTGCAGACATAGGGATGGTGAAATTTTCTATATATATTGTAAGAGCGTTAATAGCTTTTGGGGCTGGGTCCTAAGTATGTGGGGGACCCTAATTCTGTGTCTGTGTGTGTGTGTGTGTGAGATAGGGGGAGAGAGAGAGGGGGGAAATTAAAGGAGTAAGCATGAGACAAAGGAAAGGGTGAAAATAAGAGGGGGGGACCATTTTTGCATGGCTTCATAGGCAATTGCCTTACCTCACACCTCACACCTCACACCTCACATTACATGGAAGAAGCAAAAGTATCTCAACCGCAAAACAAAATCAATATGTCTCTTTCTGTATCTTGCTCTCTCTTTCCTTATTCCTCAGGTTAATATTATCTCACTATATTAGATGTGTACCTTTTATTATATACCCACGATTTTAATTTATAATATGTTATCACATATTATCTCTAAATCACATGCATGGAAAATGATTGATATATGAATAAATTCTTGATAATATATAATTTTATTAAAATATATTATGATACCATCTGATTCATTCATCATTGTACACCTAGTAGGTATATATGTGCCTAATTAAGAAGTTCTACAAGTGAGAAATTAACTCAACAATAAAATATGCATTTGATTCGACGAATAAAGGCTCAACTAGTTGGTAGTCATGCTAATCATACACTATAAATGTATGGGTTTAATTTGAATCCTATTATCAACATTAAAAACTGGTAAATGGGTAATTTATAAATATATATCTGGCTCCTTCCAATTTTAAATATAGGAGTTAGATAACTAATTTGCATAGATTAAAAAAAATTAGGTAAGTTGGTTATTTATAAAACAAATATGTGCTGGTTTCCCTAATGTGCCCCTTTAAACCATTTGCATTCAAAAATACTCTTTTATTTAAAAACTCTTTAATATATATAATCAATAGGAGAGTTCAAACAAAAAATTATAAATTTGAGAAACGAAGAAAATTGGGGTTTTACATTTAGTATTAAAGTAGACCTCTCTACAAGCTCTTACATTTAGGATTAGAGGGAGTATAATTAAGTACTCTCATATCTAAGATTTCTTTGGCATCATAATTACCCAAGTTAATATTGAAGATGTTTGTTTCTTGAGCATTATATATATATATATATATATGATCTTTTGCTTTACATTGATAATCGATCCCATTTAGTGAAAGTGTGCCATATTTTGAAAACCTGCTTCTGATGCATGTGGCAGGTGCCAGCTGCATAAATACCACTTCCTGGAAAAATTTGATACTTGTGATTAGGAAAATGACTTGTTTGTTACAAAGTTAATGCTTTCTGGAACTCTCTTTTTCTTCTTCTATACTTAAAGTTAGAGCTAGTAGCTCCATACAACTAAAGCACATTTATATATTTTCTATCTTTTAAAAATCGCATATTATAATTACTTTGCCAATTTTTCCAGATCTCATTTACCTTTTTACTGCATCCTTTGGTTCCAAGTTAAATATTTTTTCTCTTTCTGGAAGGCAGGGAGGGTAGAATTAGAAATATTATATCATTGCTGAGTTATGCTTACTTTTTTTAGCATAATAGAATATATTCTCTGAGCGTTCTTCTTTGGTGTTACCATCAAAAACATTTTCTCAGATCAATTCAATCTGGTGCGCTAGGATATTTTTACTTTTATAAGCCTGGTGAAGGATCAAGTTCATGTTGGACAAAAATGTTGAGGTTAATATTTTAATTCTATAATTTTATTTCTAGTCTCAATTTGATTCTTTAAGCTTACATCTCCGAAAATGATCTGTTGTTTTATCGATTTATAATCTTAAAGTAAAGGATCACTGTATTAATTTAACTAAAAGTTAGCTTAAGAGCTAAAGGTATGGTAGGGTATAGGTAGATTCCAAAGGTTCAAACTCATCTCTCCCAATGTTTTAAGAAAAATTAATTTATCAATTAAAGTTGGATCTAGCATAAAAGGTTAATATCTCACAACGTGATAAATCAAAATTCACTTATGTTAGAAGATTCCCTCACATTTATACTATGTTTGGTGTATACATAGTAAGATGTTTTCTAAGCCAATGACTTTAAACTTAGTAGCATGAAAACCCCCATGTCAATGGAAGGTCATAGGTTCAATCCACTTATAACCTCAAGTTGTTATTGTTTGTCCCTTTAATTTCAAAAAAAAAGAAAGAAAGAAATATGTTTTCTAAAGAGAAAATGAAAAATGCTCAAATGCACCTATCTCATTTCTTTTTTAGATGAATTTATCATTTTCTTTTTAGAAAACACTTTTTTGCGTACCAATTATTGTGCGTTATTTTCCAACTATTCCTCGAACATGATTTCCTTAAATAAAAAATATATATGTGAGCAAGAAGAAAATATTAATTTAACTACATAAAGATTAAATATTTTGTTTTTGAATCCTTTAAATTGCACTTTAATCATAAATATAAAAGCTAAATAGGGGGTTTACTTTACTCCCAAATACAAGACCTCAATCCACTTTAACTCATAAATTTATATATATATATATATATATATATTTTAAAATATCCCTATTAATTACACATAGAAATTTCCATTGAGGGATAATTTTAATGCACGTAGTGGACGATGGTATTATAGATAAATCAATACACATTTATTATATATAATTAACTAAGTTAACTAGTTTTCTTTATATTCTCAAATGAGTAAAGATTGGAGACAGAATTTACATTTTGAAATTCATCTACTGAAGCTATCTTAAAGATATTATGATTTATGCAAGTAGGCCAATCATTTTTGACCTAAATATAATTATCTCATATTGGATGGAACATCATAGGTTAATAATACCTATATAAAGGCTCATAATACCTATATAAAGATGATTGCATATTTGGTTTCTAGCTTTGCTGGTTATATTCCCTCACATATTATTATACTCATAAAATATTATAATATTTATATATGTGTCTCAATGATGATAGATTCATTGAATGGTTTATACTTTCTATTCCATATTTCCCCATCTAAGGAAAAATAATAATTATTAAAGAAGTACTTTTTAATGGGATTTTTAAATTCTGTGCAGCCCATGGTGTTAGAACAAATTCAGTCGAAATAATTGTGTGCATTCATGTTGATTTAACGGTTGCTATGGTATCATATCATTTTGTTAGAAGTTTAAAATAAGTTAGTTTTATTTAGTACTCCCTCCAGTGCTAAACGTAGGAGCTAGTTGGGATTTTATCTAAATTCTAAGTCTAAGATATCAGTTTGTACTAAAAAAAATATAAGATCTCAATCTACTTTATTGCCTAAATCACAACTTATACCTCAAACTATCCTTACTAATTGCACGAGAACATAAATACACACACACACACAATAATGGTATGTTTCCAAATGTGATAGTTTCTATTGCAAATGATAAAGGGAGTATTTTAGGAAAATCAGCACTTTTTCTCAAATAACTAATTGGACTAATTTTTTTTTTTGAATATTTATAAGTTAGTTATCTAATTCTTACATTTAAGATTTGGGAGTACGACAAATGTTATTAATTCCTTAAATATATTAGATTATGGATTTGTTCACTTTTTAATGGCCAATCCCTGGCTTAAAGATGGAAGAGGAGCCTATATAAACTAGAAAGCCACGTGCATTTGTATGCGTCAAATGTTGCAACTTAAGCATATTCCGTTGGTATTATATAAATATAGTATACATATTATAGAATGTGGATGCTTTAATTTGTGGGGGTGGCGGCTATTTATTTATATATCTTAATTTGTCAATTTTGAATAGGAAAAAAGTGAGAACCTATGGCAGTGGATGATTAGTATCCTTTCCAAATGATTCAATTCCTTTCACATAAAAATGTGATTTCATTTTTGTGCCACATGTGCAACTTTTCCATAATTCTTTTGCTAGATTGGAAATATAATATTTAGTTTTTATTGTTCTATTTATAATAATACTTTGAAGAAAACAATTTCATTTGCTAGGAATTATAACAAAATTTCATTTGAACTAATTTCTTTTTTGGTTACATAAGAATGTTACCGAGCTAGGGATAACTAACTATTTCCACAAAAAATTTTCTTTTTCTTAAAAAATAAATCACTTTTAATTCTAGGGAAAATGAAAAAAAAACTATAAAATTGTAAAATCTCAAATCAGGGGTTTGTTAATTCACAACATATGTTATGGAAAATACTTGATTTAGGATTTTGCAAATTTAAAATTCTTTTTCTATCATTTTCCCTTAATTTTAAAAGGTTTTAAAAGGAAGAAAAAGGTTATCTAAAGAAAGAAAATTAAATTGCTAGGAATTCATCTTAATTTTGAGTTACATATAGATAACTTTATTTAACACTTGCTTCTTAAGCTTTTAAATATGTATAAATAACATTATGTCGTTAATTAACTAGTTCGTTATGACTATGATGGAAATACGTAAGGCCTCTAACATGGGCCTACAACTTGGCCTACACAAAGCTTAGTTTAGCCGGTCAGGCTCAGGCTCAGGCCTATTTAGATAAACAGGCTAGACCTATCTTCATAAGGCCTAGTCTACAAGCCTACAAGCCTTGCCCAATTAAATTTTTTTAATTTATATTATTATATAATTATATATAATATCATTTAAATAATTTTATAAATTTACTAACTTAACTTTAATTCTAAGTTTTATATCTCATCGTCATTATATTCAACCATTGCTTTCGCATCAATCATTCACCCCTACCTCTCTTCTTTCCGATCGCTCGAGATGGCAACGCTAACTCACTCTCTCCTGATTTGCGTCATCCACTAAAACATAATAGTTGTTACGAGTTTATTTTATTGTCAAGTGAAATATTGTATTATAATATTAGTAGGAGAAGTTTGTCTCAATTTATGTTGAAAAAGTAAAATAGGTAAAATCTACTTTTACATGCTACTTGTTATGCTTGATCGATTTAGAAAATATATTTCATTAGTCAACAAACGATTAGGATTTTTTATTCCTATTTGCTCATATAATTATTGTTACTAGACATTCTTTCTTTTTCCTTACTAAGCCTTAATATTATGATGAGAATGGATGTAAGCCTTTTAAGACATAATGTATGATCGTTACTAAGCCTTAATATATAATTTTAAAGGCATAGGCTTTAAAATTATATATTAAGGCTTAGTAACGATCATACAAAAGGCTATTTAAAGGCCTACATTTTAAATAGGCATTTAAATAGGCTTCAGGTCATGTCAGGTCTTTTAAAACCCCAGTGGCCGGCCTAAAAAAAGCCTACCTACAGGCTCAGACTTTGAATTTCAGTTGTTGACCCATATCTATTTAGTCATGACATGGTGTAGAATCCACCTGTATATGACCTCAAGTTTAGGTGCAGATGGCCTGAAGTTTAAACGAAATATCTACACAAAGAATAACATCTAAAAGAGTATAATGTCTGAGGTAACAAAAAAAAAAGAGTATATTGTCTGACACATCACGTTTTTTCATTAAATAATGTTACTTATAAATGATGGGATGACCCTTTTTTGCACAAATTTAAAATTTTGAGGAGTTATCCACTCAAAACTTCGAGCGATTTCCCCCCTAAATTTTAACTTTTGTCTTTTTGATGAATGATTAACTATGAATGCTCAAGGTAACAATGATGTCAATTAATTTGGCCGAGTGGAAGATTCAATTCCCCTTATCAAGGTCGCGACGTTTTAAGCTAAGTTAATGGAAAAAAATCATTTGAAAAGTTATCTTTAATTGGGTTTGATAATACTCAGATATAACCTAATAGTATTATATATCAAATAATTATGTGAAAACTGATAATTAATCAAAACATGCAATAGTATAGAGAAGTTTGGGATCTATTAATACTTGATTGGATCGTCACTTTAATTTTTGATCATCAGTCTAGGGAAGCAAAACATTGTCTTAGCTCGTCTGGGACACCAGCTAGATGATGAAGCCATTTCTCTTAATATAATATCTCTCCTATGGAGTGTATGAATTTACTTTTAAATTATTTTTATTATATATGAGTTACATATATAATTAGCCTCTTTTTTGCACTTTTTTCTTGGCCTTTATGTTCTGGGAAAAAAATGTAAGGGTGAGGTGTAAATTTATTTCAAAAGTTTTCGTTCAAAAGCAATAATTCCTTAAAAGTTTTTTTAAGTTTAAGGTTGCCCAAAAAGTGCTTAGATGAATCAATATTATCCCTTACTATTAAAAATGTTAAGGTCAAAATATTTTTTCTGTCTGTTTCGATTCATCTTTTTATTGTTCCACTTAATGCAACAAATGACATAATACGATGGACAGACAACAAATTAAATTTAAAACAAACGATAACGATTTTTCTGCCATAATTAGATTGGAAGCTTACAGACCGCATTGCATGCAAACACTTATTGACTTTTTGCATAGGGTCTTATATTTCAGGCCGTAAAAACCTTTTAGAATGGGTCTTATAATATAGACAAGAGGGAGTATATATTTAGAAAAAGAGTTAAAGAAGTAGACTTTGCAATAACAAATCTCATATCACTAAGTGTGGCTGGCTACATAGATTGTGCACTGCTCTTATGCTATATTAAAGAATTAAACTCTACATGAATCACACAATACCATTAGGTTTTCCTCTACCCCTTTAAAAGAATTTAAAGCGGCATGATCTGCTCTCATTTAAAAACTTGTGCTGCATTTTGTATAATGTACGTGGTCCTGTATCATCTAGCCCCTATATATATATATATATATATATATAATAGCCAGCTAGCAGTACATAATGAGGTTGTCCTGGGAAACAAAAAGTTAGATTGTGTGGCAGAATTGTAATTGTTGCCAGTAATGGAAATTCTTGCTGTTTCTACACATCTCAAGGGTCCACCATTAATGTCCCACACACAACTTCAGTCTCAGAGATACAAGAAAGCAAAGCATGCCTCTCTCTCTCTCTCTCTCTCTCTCTCTCTGGTTCATGTTATCAGTTTCACTCTCTTTCATAATGTTCTACAAATGAGTCAAAATCTGCCAAACTAAGTCTTCATAGTAGAAATCATGGGAGACAGTGAAAGTAAAAAAGAAAAGGAGACAAAGAGAAGCCAACATCACTAGCACACATAATAAAGAAGCCAAATATCACTTTCAATCTTGATGGTTCAGTTGGTCCCATAAAAATGTGGTTTGAGCTGATAACCTCTCACTTACACAACATCTTTCATACCATTAAGTTATAAGGTCTTTTTTTTTTTTTGGTAAAAAGGTTATAAGGTCTTTATTGAAAGAAGCACGTATACAACTCAGACACAAAAAAAAAAACACATTTTGTGACACGATCATATGTATATTAATTTTTTTTATTTGATTGTTTGATATATCTTGTATTAAGAATCTATTAGTTCATGTTTTAAGATCAATTCTACTTTGAGGTTTGACAAAGAATTATAATATGCATGAAATATATAGAACTCAGTGTGTAAAATAAAAATGTTTTATATCTAAAAATAGTAGTTATAAAGAAGAGTTAATAACTACTAAATATGGGAGCAATGATTAGATGTATATAATTATTATAATATGTATATCGTATTTTAGAACCTATTAGACAATATGTAAAGTTGGGATAGTTTCGTTATTACTCTAACTTTTAAAGAAGGTGCAAGTTGATATGCTAAATATTTAAGATGAGATACATTCTCTCATATGACTCAACAAATCAATAATATTGCATAAAATATAGCAAAAAAGGGGGGAGATCAATATTGTACGTAGATGGTATCTCCTCATGACTTAATCATGGTATTATCAGATACAGTATCGGCATGCAGATATTTTGAATTAAAATGTAGTGCTTAATTAATTCAAAGGCAAAGTTGAATATAATGGATCTTTATATCATTATCACAAGCAGTGAAATTAATTAATGAAAGGGCCATTTGCATAATTAAGTGTGTGACGTTTAAAGCAGTTAGAAGCAAAAGCTGCATTAATGGCTCTGTGTTGCTTTGCAGAATAAACCTTCCACAAGTACACATTTCATTGACTAATGTGGCAGAAAGAAAGACTCCTTTTGGGTATTCTCTTTAATATATGTTTTTCTCATCTTTTAAATAGTAGTAACTTTAAAATATTCAGATAAAATTTTAACTGTTTCATTTAATTTAATTTTTGTTTTGTTTAGACTTAAAATATATAAAACTCCCCTGAACTTTGTCATATGTAAATAACCTCTCTAACCTTGTAAACTTTACAATAAACGTGCATCCCAGAACTTTTACATTTATACAGATAACTCCCATATTATTAATTTTGTCCATTATTTATTTACAAATTATTTAAATTTTAAAAGGTTTATTTGCATAAAAATAAAAGTTTTAGGAAGTTATATGTGTATAAAAATAAAGTTTAAGATGTTACAAAATTGATAGTTTTAGATCATCTACGCACTTAAAAGTTTAGAGGGGTTTATTGTAAAATTTTAAACCTTAGGGAGGTTTTATATACATATGATGTAAAATTTATAAGGCTTTGTATAATTTAGTCTATTTATTAATATTTTATAAAATATTAAACAAAAACTTTCTACACTTAATCTAATAATATTTGTCCTTAATTACAGCACAACAGAAGTTGGAAATAAAGTAGCAGACTACTGTGTGTGCGCAGTAGAGTGGTCCAAGGTTGCTGCAAAGCAACGAACTGCATTATATAGCTAGGGGAACCTGAATTTTTTACAGTTGTAAATTAATAATTGTATATCACATATAATGAGGGCATAAAACATTAACAAAAAAGTGAAACAATATATTAATGCATATAATAAAATTTATAATTAATCAAACCTTTTTTTTTGACAGATAAATCAAACCGTTTATAATTTATAAATATTATCACTTATTCCTCAAATTCTATCTAATGTATAGAAAATTGTATTTAGTTTTATATATAATGTTAATTTTTAATGAAATAATCCATATATTCATATAATTTATAATAAACTTTGGCTGATCATATTATTATTTTTTTTGGTGATGGCTGATCATATTATTTATAAGTACATATGTTTGATATATTATTTTTATCAGAAATAATATTTGGCACTTATATGTTTAGTTATAACATAATACTTTATACTAGTTAATGGTCTTTCATAGATTACATAAAATCTTATTAATAAGCCTTACTATTTATCACTTATGAACATGACCAAAACTTTAATTTTTAAATTAAAATTAATTACAATAATTAATATTTGACTCATTCCAATTATATGAGTATGTTACAATAACCCGTTAATTAATAAAAATTAATGTATAGTATTTAAATTTTCTATTAAAGTATTTAGCGAAAAAAGTAAAGAAAGGTTGACTGTCTGTCATGTCTTGGTTGTGTTGAACATTGCATGAGGTGGTCACTAAAAGGAAAACACAAAAGATTTGATAGGGGAAGCATCTTCATACCCTCCATTAAAAAAAAATGAAGGAATATCACTTTGTAATTTAATTATTATTATTATTATTTATTGTTATTGTTATTAATATTTTTTAAAAAAAGATAAAAGGAGGCTGACTTTTTCTTTTTTGTTAAAGCAGAGTAGGGTTATTATTACAACCACAAATGGTACATGTGAAAGCAGGTCAAATGTCAAAACATTACAATTCAGCATGCAGCCTTCAATTATATTTTACTGGGTAAAATTATTGTTTACTGTGTCAATTTTTAACTTTTGCTTTGTTATTGAGGTGGTGGGATAGAGATTTATGGATTTTATGAAATGTTTTTATTAGAATTTAGGTCATCTTTTTAATAAACAATTCAGATTATGTTAAGACTTGTAAGATTATTTTCTAATTAGCACTTAGCAGCATTTTCTATATTTATAATTTCTTTTATTTGATACTTAAGTTAGGTTAAGTGTGTGTTCGGGTATTAGTAAAACCATGGTTTTAAAATCCCGTTTCCATAAATCAAGATAAAACTCATCTCACATACTTACTTCGAAATCATAAAAGCTATTTTTCAAAAGTTAATCCGAATACACACTTAGACTGCTTATGACTCAATAAATAGAGTATGAATTATTCTCATTATAGTTTCTTTGATAAATTGAATAAAATTGAGTATTTTGTGATCATCCTCTCCCTTAAGTTTTTTTTTTCTTCTCTCTTTTTTTGTGTGGTCCTTTTCACCTTATTGTTCTTCCTCCTTTCTTCTCTCCCCACTCTAAGCTTTTCTATGACTTATAAATTTGGTGATTAATGGTGATTCATATTGTGGGAAGCAACAATACAATCATTTTTGGTTGAAAATGTCATTTCATTCCAAAAAATATTTATATATTTAACATACATGCACACAAACAGAGGAAAAAAATAATTATACCACTATTTAAGAATATGGGCTAATGACTGAGAGGCATATTGAAAATAAAAACAAGAAAGCGTAGACACCTCCTTCCTCTGCGGATTCGGCGTTCACCTCTTCCCTCTCCATTCAGCTCACAGCGCCTCCACGAGTTCACGCTTTTTTCTTTTTTTTTATTATTATTTTTATTTTCAATATGCCCGGTTCTCAAAGCTTACCCAATCATCTTAATCATCAATCAAGTCAGCAACTTTAATGGTGTTAGTAACATATATGGACATTTAACACCATTAACTCCATGCCCAAGTCATTTTCGAAGTATAAGGACTAACATTACAAATGGATCAAAAATCCCACTTGAAAACCTTAAGGACTAAAACCAAAATGATAATAAATTATAAGGACAAAAAATGGTATTAACCTTCAAAGTACCAAATTTTGGATTCAACAAACCCGACCAAAATTCTTTTTCCAAAACAAAAAAAAAAAATCGAAGTATTGGATCATCTCCACGCATGATTCAAAAATTAAGGAACTTACAAGTATATAAATATCAATAACTGAAACCATGATTGTTATTGCGCATTGTTCTAAGCTCATTTTGGTAAACTTGTCATGGGGGAAAAGTTAACCAACGCCTTTCTCTTGAAGAGAACCTACAGATAAACTTGAAACTGGAGAATATCACAACCAACGGCAATGGCTAGTCGAATGGTATGAAAGCTCTCTTGTAAGCAAAAATTTACAAGTTCGATCATACTTGTAACTTCATGTCACTAACATCTACCCGTCTAAATCTGTAAAAATTTTCAATAAATATCAGTACCAACCTTCTTTAAACAATAAAAAATTCACCAAAATTGGAGAAAACATCCCAACCTTCTAAAAAAAGAAGAAAAAATCCTCCAAAATCGGAGAAAACACCCACAACAAAGTATCAAATTAGATAATGAATAACATAACAATTTGTGTGCTCATCAAGAGATTACTACTGCAAGCACCAGCATTGAAACATAAACAGCATTTTTTGTAGGCGATTTTCAAGGCAAGCCTACCAGAATAGGGAAGGCTTTGAACAAATTAATCAGATCTAGTAACAGCTTAAATAATACCCTACACGGACTTCTCAACAATACCAGCCTGAAAAAGAGACCTAGCTACAAAATTTACAGATCTCAATCAGTTTTGATAAGAGCCGCCTGAATCTAACATCCTGGAATGAAATTGTACCCACATAATGATTATTATTCACTACAGCCACTAGGGAGAAATATTCTTGAAAAAAATTGAGATTGTTTATTCTAATCATACAACACCAAGGGACCGTGATCTTCTGCCAGAAGGAGAGGGTCAACCAAAACTGACCAACTAACTCTTCCCAACATCTTGTACTTTCAGACTGCCTGTTTGTTCAAGCAGCATTTCATAGATTTCTTTCGCTGTAGGCCGTTTCGCTGGATCTTCAACCACACACCTATGGAACAAGTCAACAAGGAATTTCATCATGTCTGCCTTGGTATCTGATTTATCCGACTCATCACTGGATTGAATCATCGCAGGCTCCTTCTGTGAACTCAGGGCCTCCAGTTCTTCGGTTAACTGTGGGGGTTTACCCATCTGAAAAGATCATGAGAGAAAAATTAGTCATTCAAGATAGGACATTTCAACTTTCCACTATTGCCATCTGCTTTTGAGTATGAAGGAGGTAAACAAACCTGTAAAATGTCATGAAATTGTAAATCAGTCAGCCCAGAATATGGAATACGAAGTGAGAGAAGCTCCAGAAGCAAGCATCCAAATGACCAGATATCAACTGCCTGTTACGAGGAAAGAAGCATTACAGCCCAATAAATAGCAGATTGAATCATTTTCAATATGAACCTTAGGTTGATTATAATCAGATATAAAACATGTAATGAAATTAGGAATTCAATGCCCACAAACGGTATATGCATTCACATTTGATGCTAGCCAGGCATACATCAAAGAATAAATAAGGCAGGAATTAACAAACACGAGCTAGCTGGATATTCTTCTGAGAAGTAAAATTCATCCCAGATAGTTGCACTTTAAATTAAATTGCTTACATTTGAAAAAAATAAAATGTAAGCCTGGAATGGCCTCAGCTTAATAAAGATCAACAAGTTCAGGTTATAGATGACCAAGTAAAGGATTTTACCAATCCATAAGTATTTTCTTTATACATAGTCCGCATAACTTCCGGAGCCATCCATCGTGGTGTTCCGGTGCATACATAAGGAGGTGGTGTCCCCACATGAGCAATACAACAGCTATGCAAAGGTGATCTTAGTGGCACTGCACTGTCAAAATCACAGAGCTTCACAGTAGGGGTGCCATCCTCTTTCTTTCTATCCAAAGCAATAAGAACGTTTTCACTTTTGATGTCACGATGAATTATGTGCTTCGAGTGCAGTTCTGACAATGCACATGCAACATCTTTGGCAATATAAAAAGCCAGCTCTACTGGAACATGCTTTTCACCAGCTTTTGATAACTTATCAAGATAGGTCTGATGGAATATGCAGGGGAAAAATTACTAAAACATTTTACAGAAATTATCAAAAATAACAGAAAAGGAATATAAGCAAGCTTACTCTCAAAGAGCCCCCTTCTGTGTACTCCATATAAATTGCAGACCTTAATACACAATGCTCAGGATTACCATCCTCTGAAAAAGTCCACTTGTAAGATATTTGGTGTCCATACATTTCAACTATACAGGGATGTTTCAGAGCACCTAAAATTCTCACTTCTCCCAAACAATTATATTCAAAGTTTTTTATTTTGTCCGGTGAACTCTCCCTCGCTTCCAAAGTACGCACCTGAAATGTCACAGAAAATATGTATTATAGATGCATTATACAGAAATAATCAGAACATTTAAATAAGAAAACACAACTTCATCCCATTTACTGCAGATCCAAACCACATATTAAGTAACAATGTGACAAATTCATATTAAGACATTTTGCATCCCAATGTCTAGGTAGGTGACATAGTTGAGCTAAAGTCCCAACAAGACTGTAGGTAACACACCTTTGCGGCAACCTCAATTGACCCAAGTTTGCACCGAACTAAAGTACTTGAAGACGCTTTCTCAAATTTGTCACATGTAGAGAGAGATGGAAATGAACAACCAGGTCCAGGAGTTCCATCAGGAGAAATAGGAACTTTGGTTCGATTAAGAGGTATATACCTGGAAATTAGAATAACAAACTAGCAGTCGGATTACAAAGAACATATAAATTTCAGAAATCCTAGAATTAGACATACTTCCAAGCAACAATTGCACAGCACTGTAACAACTCAAAGTAGCATTTGTATCTGATGATATAGAGCCAAATATTTTTATGCGTTAAATCTTGTTTTAAACAGTAAATTGTGTGCTTTATTTATATAATAAAGCAGCTATAGTTCACATAGATCAACGTAAAAAAAATCACAAATTGTCAAACTTTGTCTCAATCAAGGAATCATAAAATTCTACGTTTTACGCCAGCAAATTGGTCCATGTCCACAAGCTCCAGCATGCTATTAAAATTAGTGCTAGATCACAGGCTCAATTTTCATCCATATGACAACCTGGCAAGACTTCATACAACCCATAGACTATAGAAGCAAAGACAATCACTTCAGTGGTTTGCCCATGTTTTGCATTTTGCTTAATTATGTAACCTCTTAATTTACATGGGTCTATGATCATATCAAAATTTAAAATTATAGCTATGATTTTTCATTGTAATAATTTATAAATGAATTATTAAATAGTAATGCATTTGTTGTTGTTTGAATCAGTGGTGATCTTAATGATAGTTCGCGTACTCATATATTAATTGCAAGTATATTTAAACTTGTCATATACAGTTTTGCATAGAAGGTCAAATTAGACACTTATATTTCCACAATATGATAAGATTTTGGAGCCCCTCAGCCACTTTTAGGCAGGAATTAGATTATTTGATTTTGATAACTTTGATCACAATTCCTTTTACACTTAGTGAGATGAGCCAAACACCATTTTAGAATCACAAAAAGCTAGAGAATAGATCACATTTAAAGCACTAAGATATATACAAATGGGTCATGGTAGGATTGCTCGTTCCCTTGAATGAGGGAGAGAATCTCTCCTTGGGAATGGGAATAACATCTACCCAACATACAAATTGGGCTGTTCCCTCACCCATTCTCATTCCTCACCATCCATTACCTCCTACCAAACATAGCCTCAAAGTCTACTTAGGCTCAATTTCATGTGAGCGTGAACATTTTGCATACGCCAATAGGAGTTTAAATAAAACTATTCAAAGTTTTCTCCTACAAAGAAATTAAGAACTGACTACTTGGAATATCAAAAGAAATTTTGCTTCATTCCATTGCCACTGATTAATAATTTCAAACATGGAGCAACGTGGTATGCATGTCTTAGGGCTAGTTTGGTATGAGGGGAGGGGATCGAAAGTAAGAGGAACAACAATTTTTTGAAGTTTTCAAATTAGTTTTTGTTGCATTAATCTCTAGAAATTCGTAAATTTCATCACATTTTTCTTATATATTTGCTCTTTTTAAACTCAATTTGTGCAAAAAAGTGATACATACAAAGAAAAATGTGAAGTGATGAAAATGCTTTGGCAACTATAAACGTTTGAGCTAAATGTATATAAGTTTTGATTTAATTGAAGAAATTAGAAAGCTCATAAACTCCTCTTCGTACGAGGATGAGGAAAATATGTAGAAGCTTACAAGAATCATTGGAAGCTGGGAAAAGAACAAAATACAAAAGAAAGATCAAAGAAGTAGCTTAAAAATACTCTCAGTTACTTTTGCTTCGCTACACCCCAAAAACGGACCTTTCTGCCTGTGTTCGCTATGAAGTTGTGAAACTGACGCTGTGTTTTTTGAAAAAGTGACAAATCTGAGGCTTTTTAACCTAAGGGGAGGCACCAAAAATGGGTATTCTGGACTCAAGAGAGGCACCGCACAAAGAAAAACTCCTTGGAAGAGAGCTTTTGGTGAAGATTGGGAGCTTGGAGGAAGATTCTTGAAGAGATTTGAGAACTCTCCTTGGTTTTTCTTGTTCTTCTCTCTTTTTTTTTTTTTTTGCTGATATGAACATGAGTTTTATGTTTAGTTCGAGCTTATTTCAGATTATGTCTAGCTAAACCTTTAATTTAGGATTACTTTTACCCATTGAATGAATTGGAACTATTAGATTTTCATACTTTTGCTAATTATTGAGAATATATGCTGATTTTATTTATACTTAATGCTATGTTGTGCTTAATCAACATATGATTAGATTAGTTCAATTGAATAATGCTTGAGAGAGCTATTTTGATTGTAGAACTTAAGAAAAATCATGTTAGACTTAAAGTTTATGAATTAAATGGATGGTTTGTTGTTAGAATAGAGATATATCTAACAACCTAGCACATTCTAATGAAGGATTGTTTTGGAAAGATGGTTTTTATTAATTATAAACAAGAGATTGAATATTTTTAATGAAGATTAAAAATCAATCTTAACTTGAGAGAGCTTAGTTGATGATTTTAGCGCCTTTGACTAGCATATGGACTCATTCAACTAGCATAAGTGGATAATTGCATAGTTCTATGAAATACAATGGAGAAGAAATAATCCTAAGCCTTTAATCTCTTGAAGTTAGAATCAATTTTCTAATTACCATTGCTTTACTTTATTGTTTCCATCAAAATCCTTATTTGATTTAACCAATTTCAAATGATTTCATTTAACCTAGTTAAGAACATAGTCACATTAATTAGCTCACTTTCATTATAGTCCTTGTGAGACAACACTCTTTTTATCAATATACTATTACTTACAACCTGTGCGCTTGCGGAAAGCTAAGTGGTGAACGCATATGCTCTTTATTAAAATTTTGTAACCTCGCTTCTTTAAATTTAACTTATAAAAATCCCCCCCCCCAAAAATAAACCAAATCCCTCATACCAAACCGACCATTAGGAACTCAAAGTAAAAAAAAGAAATCCAGATTCTAGGATACCGAAATGTCTAGTTACTAAAGATATAATGTCAACCTTTGCAACATAAAAAACTATACTCTAGCAAGCAATTAAGAATAATTAACATTCACCTATATATGGTTTGTCTTAATTCTCAAGAAAAAGAATTGCTAATCAAGGTACAGAATACATACCTGCAAAAGAATTCAGGGTCTTCCTCTTCTCTTATATCGTGCGGCCGGCATGCATCAACTAACATTCTAACCTGGGTATCACCTCTGTTAACTACGATGATGTTCCAGGCATGTGGTGAAAAATCCAAGAAACCCCTGACAAGCTCACAAGGAACTGGAGGCTCCATGCGATCACATAAATACTGCATAACAGAGATTGCATTAGGTCATCATAGGTGAACACTGGTAATTACAGCAAATGAATGGACATGCAACATAGTAATATGATTTAAGCAATAATGGTCACCTTCAAAAGCAGAGCTCTATGTCTACACACACCAAACTGCACAGATCCAATGGGAACTATGACCGAACTTCGTCTTCTTTTGATAGACCCGAGAGATTTTTCACAGATATTAGTAAGAGTAATGTCTTCTACACTGTTTACAACTGGTATAGAGGAAGCACTAATATCACTGTTGCTTCCAGTTGAGCATGTACAGACAAAAGGCTTGTCATAATTTGAACCAGACACCGATTTTCGGGTCCTTTCTACAATAGCACCTCTATCACTGCCCCCAAAATGATCTGATACAAAGAGTGCAAGCAGTGAAGCAACCTGGAAGCTATCAGGAGCAGCTTGATTCCCATGTTTGTTAAAATCATTTATCTGCTTCAAATGAAACACCAACGACTGAGCAGAGAGTGTAATTGCATCCAGTTCTTCATCCCTTTCTCTGATGGAGAATGAACAAACATTATGAAATGGAAGGAATAATTATCATAACACTCTGCACCCAAGAAATTGTTTTTAATGCCCAGGTCAAAATAGATAGCACATGCTTCATGTAATAGTAGTACTAATTATAATTATACCCAATCTACTCTAATTCAAAACATAAGAAATTAAGAATGGTAGTTTTACTAGTCATATAGCCACATAACTTTTAAAAATTGTAGGTTTTTCTGGTCAAATATTTTCAAAACTCTGATTTTCACTGAGCTCTGGGCATTTTTCCTCTTTACAATATTTTCATCTTTCATTTAAATTTTGCCATCTCCATCTCAAATTGAATCATCTATATATAGAACAGAATAATAAATTACAGTGATATGATTGTACATATAATAATTAATTTTTCCTTATAAAACTACATAAACAATAATTTACTTGCATTTGCAAGGGTGGACTTCAAGTTATTTTACCAATATATAGAAATAAAAACAATAACAAACCTGTCCAATGAGATGACTTCACGAGAGGCAAAACCCTGATTTTGCTCATAACTCTCAAGGGGCATAAAAGGTCGATCACGTCCAGCATCATAAAAGCCATCTGGCAGATGGTCTTCGGTGCCACAAAATGATAATATACTGTACTTGTAGGACAATGATGTGCTATCACCAATTGGTTTTCTAGACTTGCATGGTTTAGGATTATCAAGATCCCTATCTGAATGTCTCTTTGATTTGGAAACATGCTTCAAAGATTCTGAACTTGATGCATCGTCCTGCCCACAAGGTCCATTCTCCAAGGGGCATAAGGAAGCATCTTTTTCATCTTCCCTCTCACTAGAACAGCAATCCTTAGAAAACTGCTTTTCAACACCCACTTCATCATTGTTAACATCATCAATTACACTGTCATCCCCAGCCTCTTCTGACACCATCTTTTTAGCTTCATCGTCCAAACCCACACTGTCCAATGGACGAGCTTCACTGCAGTTTTCAGGAGCAAGACCGTCTTGGTTTTCTGATTCACAAATTCTATGCATCTCCTTGCTCAGTTGCGAATTATTTAAGCCTTTCCACTTCCTGCTGTTGTTTAAACACTCTTGACGGGCTTTCTGCTGTAAGCAGTGCTGCCGCTTCCACCTTTTACCTGATTTCAGGGTTGCAAAACATCTACTGCTAGATGAGGCGCTGGTTAATAGGTTTGATGAGCTATTACGAGATGCTGCAAAAATGAATTACGTGTGTAATTTTGACTCAACATATATGAACTGAAATGAAGAAAAAGGGAAAATCACCCCGAAGAAAAAGGTGATTCCGAGAACAAAGGCTCATATACAGGCCTTACCATGTGGAGGTAGTCCATCATTCTCCAGTGAACTAGTTTCATAGACATCCATTTCAACAGAAGAACTGCCAAAATCATCGCTGCAGTCACCTTTGTCATTTCCTTCCATGTTACAGCAAATCCATGAAGGTATTGGAAGTATGTTCCGCAGCTTATTGAACTTGACAACAAAAATTCAAAGATGTTAAATTTATATAACCAGAAGAACCAAAAAAACAAAAAGACTCCCCTAACACACTTCCAAATTTTTAACTTATACAATTACAAACATACACAATACAGGTATAGATAGTTATGCATGTACACGTGCACAAACAAAGTTCATCAGTCATCATCATGTTTTGCTTCATAGGCAAGCAACAACTACAAAATCGATACCTTGGATGCACAGAGGCACCTTCATTCTGGTGTCCCCCCATGTCCAACACTGCCAGATGCCACGATGTTATACAATTTTAAACCAAATATTTAGGAAAGAAAAACAGAACAAGTATTGCATATCATACACTAGCACACACATAGTTAAACAAGTAAGCGGAGATTACAAATAAAAACAAATTAATATGCAATGTTAAATTCAACACATTGATTTGAATAAAAATATATTTCTTACATTATAAGATGGGACGCGTTTGTTTGGTTCAACTTACTTAAGTGATTTTGCAATGTACGAGGCAAATATGTGAGAGGAGTTTGTCTCGTAAAACGCAGAAACACTTATTTTGAGTGCTCCAAAACTTAGGCATGGTTAAAGTATACAAGATACAAACATATTAAGCTATATATTTAAAAAGAATTGAAAAAGAAAAAGAAAAATACCGGACAACGTGTATGGGTTAAACTACCTAATAAACATGTTACTATGATTGAAAAAAAATCGTACTCAGGTACCTGAAGATTTAAATTCTGAAGTTTATGCATAGACCCAAGTTCAAGAGGCCCCAATGAAGTCAACCTATTATTTGACAGGTCCAGGTTCTCCAGCCCGGACAGAGAGGCCATAGTTGATGGAAGTTTCACCAACTTATTATTGGAAACTTTCAAAGATATCAAGCCATTCAAATAACTGATTTCGGAGGGCAGTGTCTTCATCTTATTGAATGAAATATCAAGATACTCTAGTTTCTTTAAGAGACCAATTTCAGGAGGAAGGTATCTATGCCAAAACACAAAGCAAGATGAGTTAGAACCAAAAAGACTGAGAAATAGATAGTTCACTGAAAATGTCAATGATGCAACCAAACACATGAGTAACAAAATGTAACAATTTCAATTCATGAGAATTGTGAAATACGTTAAGGAGGTTGTTATTGATATTGATACTACAATTACTACATTAATGTCCAAAATCAAGTGTCCAAATAAATCTATGATGGATATAAGGATTTTGGTGTATCTAGAAACGTTCTAATTTCCAGGCAGAGTATGAAGTCCAACTTTAATCACAAGCAGCACTCAAAAACTATTCCAAGACAATGGACCATTAGAAATCATAATGCAGAAGATTTTTCAAGTAGTAATCAAAATAGTTGCAGCTCGAAAATCAAATTTTATTTGACCACTAAAAAAAGACCGACCAAACAAGTATTGGTTGTATGACAAATTTATTTAGTCAACATAAGTTTCCCAATTCTTCAATATCAATTTAAAATTGGAATTGATCAGAGCTTGAATCATGATTTATTCATTCTTGGCCTCAAGTCTCAAAAAGCACATCAAATAACCGGTTCTGACTCGGATGGCAAGGATCAATTATTTACTCCTTGAAAGTAAATATGTATCAAACCAGATAAATCAAACCAAGTCACCACAAATGCTTTTCAGCATAGTTGCATCAATTAGCACGGTGATCAATACTCTCCATCATGTAAATCCTCACTCATCTAGTGCAATTATTTTGAGAGGGGGAAAAATTGGCCAGAGGGGAGAAAAAAGGTTATAATGTGTAAAGTTCTGATTTTTGTTACAAAACATCCAAAGGGCACTGTTTAAACTTAAAACATGGAGAACTGGCCATCCAACTTCTTAAGCATTCCACACATATATTAGCTGCTGCAAAAGCCAAAACTATTATTACTATTGAACAAATAGCTAAATTGAATTACCAACCTTATAGAAAAGTGGCAAATGGATAGCTTGGTCAAGGACTTAAGACCAGCAATCTCGGTCAATATAGGGAAAGCAGAAGGACGCGGAGGCACTTTGGACAACTCTAACTCCTTCAAACCCATCAACTTATGCAATGGCAGCCCACCAATCCCAGGAGAAGATATCTTCATCTGCAAGCACTCCAAGCCCGTCAATTTTTCAAACTCCGGGGCAAACAAATTAATCTCATTCCCGAAGAACTTCAATGTCTTCAAGCGGCCAAGACCTCCCAGAGACTTGGGAATCAAATTGAATACATTCTTATAAAAATACAAGGCCTCCACGGAGTCTTCTGCGTTCTCCAATACCGGGAACTCCACGGTTTTCCCGAAGACATCGAGAACCGCATCACCATTATCAAGGCAACGATCATTGCCTTCAACCACAGAAGAACTCCGGGGTTTCTCTTCTGGGGTTTCCTCAGGAAAGTCGCAAGCCTCAGAGGCAGTTTCCTCGGACTGAAGAAGCTTCATGTAGCAAGCAGAAATTGAAGTAGACGAAAAGAAGAACGGAAATTGGCGAGCTTCACAGAAAGGGGAGAAAAGATCAGGATTTGTGAAGAAGGAAAGAAAGGAAAAGTTCGGGAAGCAAGAAAATTTGAAAGAATGAGTGGGAAAAATAGGAAATTTTTGACGAAGAATGGGGAATAATCGAGGTAGGTTTGCTCTGCAATTGTGGGCAGAGAAACCCTAGAATCCAGACCCTGCAATTGCAGTGATTTGAAAATTTATATTTCGAAACGGGCCTTCGGGGAGCGTTTTTACTACTAACGGAGTGCGCTAAGCGAAAAGACGATAACATCCCTCGTTCAGTCAATTATTTGCTATGCGTAGTAGTTAAGGTCAAAAGAGGCTGCGTCTTTGAAAAGTTAACGTGTGTTTGGTGAGCATCCATAAGCTCGATTGATAGCTATAAACTCAATTGACAATCACAATTTTTTTTTTGAGTGTTTGGGAAGGGTTGCAGGCAATTGAGCTTTTGCCAAAACCCAATTGGTGAAAGCTCAATTGGGAGAAGCTGGAGAATAGAGCTTTTGTTAAAAGCTAATGGCATTTTATGCTAGATTAAGTTGTCTGGAAATTAGTTATATGATATTAGTTTTTCCCATTAAATATTTTTTAAATAGTATGTAGTATCAAAAAATATTTTTTGAGTGTTTTTAACCCCTTAAAATATTTTTCTAGTTGTACCCACTACCTTGTGTGCTATTAGACTGATTGCAATTTTATCCACTTTCTAGTTGTACCCACTCAAAAAATATTTTTTGAGTGTTTTTAACTCCTTAAATATTTTTTTGGTGTTTTTAACCCCGTAAAATATTTTTTCAGCTGTATCCAGTGTGTTATCAGAATAATTGTAATTTTATCTTTAATGTACTTGTTTAGCTCCAAAAATTACTTTAAAATATTTTTTTGTGCTTTTAACTCTTTAAAATAATTTTTCAGTTGTACCCAGTCTTAGGAGACTGATTACAATTTTACCTTTAATGTATTTTTTTTAGTAGTAAAGAGCATCCAAAACTTATAATACTGATTTATTGATTTCCATCCACTCTAAAATATTTTTTCAGTAGCACCTAATATTTTAAAGTAATTTTTAAATATTTACTTGATTTTTTAAATATTTTTCCACCTACTATCTCTTACCATTATCACAAAAACCCTTATGCTTAAGTCAATCCAAACAAATTTTATTTTTGCAAAAGCTCAATTGACAATCGCTATTCCAAACACATCCAAATTTTTTATTTTTGCAAAAGCCCAATTGACAATCACCAATCCAAACACAAATCACATTACATAATTTAGCTTTTATCAAAAGTAATATCACAACAAGCCCAATTGAAACAAGCCCAATTGACAATCGCTGTTCCAAACACACCCAACGTCTTTGAAATTAAAGCGTATTTGTTTAGATCCCTCGTAAGCTGAACCAGCTCCTTCATGCTACATTTGGTATGCTGGAAATAAGGCTAAAGGATTAGAACTAGAATTCAAAAATAAGTGTTTGATACAAGAGATTTCGCTTCCATATGGAATCCACTTCCATCAAATTTGATGGAAGTGGGTTCCCAAGCCTATCCCATAGAATTGGTCTAACTTCCATAGAAGTGAGATTTTTTTCCAATTATACCCACTAATGTTTTGTCAATTCATAGCTTTGCCTTTCGTCCCTCTGACCCCATGCTTCCTCCGACATCTACCTCCGGTTGTGGTTGAGATGCTTATGCTCCCTCTTCAAACTTGTGACGACGAAGAAGGATGGAGGACTGGGACCTAACCCATATTTGTCCCTATGACCCATGCCTCTCCCTTCGACATCTACCTCCAACAGCGGTTGAGATGCTCCTTCTCCCTCTTCAGATTTGCGACAATGAAGAAGGACAGAGGATGATGACCTTTGTTGTCCTCTCATTCTCCCTCTACATATTTGCAACAATGAAGGTGGATGGAGGATGTCGACCTTCTTTGTTTTCTCCTCCCTCTTCAGATCTGCCACGGCGAAAGCAGATGAAGGACAACGACCTTCTTTGTCACGGTGAAGACAAAGTGAAGACAACAATAGCACTTTGGCAGTTCGACTTCATATCAGCTTACATAGGGACGAAGTTTTTAGAGAGCTTGAAGAACTTGAAGGTTTTTAGAGAGAATGAGGAAGAAGTTTAAGGTAAGTACTTGATTCTTAGGCTTTTTTTTTTTAATCTTTGAATAAAAACCTTCTCTAAACTCCTCTTCTTCATGAAACCATGATCTTGAAGACACATTGTTAGCTCAAGGAGAAGAGAGAGAGAACGCATTGAGTGAGAGGAATCAAGAAGCCTAAGAGGTAACTACACTAAACTCAAATATATACTTGTATGAAGTTAATATTGAATTTTGTTGTTGATTTTAGGGGTGTTCATGAATTTCCCGTCCTGACCTTCCCGTCCCGATCCCGAGCAAATCGGGACGGGGATAATTTCGGGATCGAGAATGTGATTTCGGGATAGGGAAAAATTCGAGATCGGGATCGGGATTGGGAATGGGACTTCCCGATCCCGACTTCCCGTTCCTAAATCATGGTTGTCAAGGGTATTTTCGTAATTTGACAATGAATTTGGTGATTTCAAGCATGGTATTGGATTTCTTGGGCAAAAATATGTCTGAATAGCCCTAGTCAAAATTTTGGAAAAATGTGCCATTGGGGCGGGGCCAGATCGGGGTCCCGAAAGCATTTTGGTAAAGTTTCACCATAGACTGATATAACCACAAGAAACACTATGGAAAAGTTTAAAATGATACTTTGATAGATTATGACATATTTCTTGTACATTTAATATTTTAGGACCAAGTTGGAAACCGGAAGCGACACGTTTTACGAGGCACACTAAAAAGGGGTTTAATGAACTTTGAGGTAGGGACATTATCCTTCATACATCATGCCATAGTTATGTGATTGTGTGGATGCCATTGTTTGTAAATCATGCTTTATCCTTCATACATCATGCTTTATTAATCAACATGATTTGCCTAGAGAATGACAATTAGTGCCAGAAGTGCACTTACGCTAGGAGTTGGCGGAAGTCCAACCGGTATAGATTGTGGGACTGGGCCCTATGCATGTATACATGATGACGATGTATTTATATTGTTCATTAATTGATGCATACCTTGGCGCATATATCATATTTATTTTTCGCATTTTCTATGAACGATAGCATATTTCTACTGGAATTCTTCGGAATCTCACCATATTTTTAAATAAACATATCAACGGGTGCCAGTGGATCGAAAGGCAAAGGCGTAAACGCCGAGAAGTGATTGGCACGTGTCTCGAGGCAATGTCAAGGCTGGTGGTTATAATTAGTTTATGTTTAAGATATTTTGGGAAATCCTGTAAACATTAGAATTTTCACTGTATTTTTCGTATTTGGTTGACGAACAATGATGGGAGTGTAAATGAATACTTTTATCAATATAATTGTTCTTTTTTGTATGCCCACAGAATCTTGCCTTTATTACTCTTCGATTATCGAAATGGAAATGGGTGTTGACAACAGCACTTTGGCAGTTCGACTTCAAATCAGCTTACGTTTTCCGGCCTCATCGTTTTCGTTCTCTTCTTCTCCTTTGATTTTGATTGTGATTCCTTCTTCAGGAACATTTCCTTTGATCTAGTTCTTTTTTCTGATTTTATTTGTTATTTCATTTCTTGCTTGATTTAGTTCGATTATGATTTGACTTTTTTGCTTGAGGGGTTCGATTTCTTACAATCATCTTCCTCCATAGCCACTGGTGGTGTGTATAGTGGCCAATGGTGGTTTTTGTGGAGGCTATTGGTGGCTATGATGATTTGGTTGGAGGCTAGGTATCTAGGGTAAAGGTATATTGGTCATTTAATTTTTAAAATAAATAAATTATTTAAAAATTATATTGCACTCCCATTGTCATTCCAAAAACACTTTTAAACTTATTTCCATCTTTACTTCCAATTCTACTTTCACTTCCACTTTCACTTTCAGTTCCATAAAAACTCTTCCACTATACCAAACGAGACATTAGTCTTCACCCACGCCGATCACTTCAGCCAATGTTGTGCCTATTTGGATTGACGACATAAGCTACTTTTATGACGTAATTTACGATTTTATAAGATAAGTAAATGAGAGGAGTTTTGATTCGACTTATGTGAACATACTTCTCCAACACTAACCCAAATAGACCTGCCACCCCCATTTTTCTTGTCCTAATTTGAGCCTAGCATAACTCGCGTCACCTTGTTCGGCTTGTTTCTACTATATATACATGGGTGTCGCAACTGATGCAACCCAATAAATTCTTTTTTCTTAAATTTTGGGGAGAAAATTCCATGCCATGAGCGGAAAATTAGAGCCTGTTTGATACGCTTGAATTGAGGTGGGTGGAAGTGGAAATGGAAATGGAATTCATTTCCATGCTGAAGTATATTTGGTATGATAGAATTGGCCTCCATGGAAGAGCCAATTCCATCAAATTGATGGAATTAAGCTTCCATCATATACCCCATGGAATTGTAACAAATTCCATGGAATTCTCATTTTACCCTTAAGATTTATAATTTCATATGATCATTTCCATCTATTACCCTCCACTACCTTTAAAAAAAAATTAAAAATAAAAAATTGAAGGACATTTTGGTATTTTTATACAAAAATTAGATCTCATTTCCATGACATACCAAACATACTTTTAGTCCCCATTTCCATTTCCATTTCCATATCCATATCCATATCCATATCCATTTTCATCAAAATCAATTCCAACATACCAAACGGGCCCTTAGAGTGTTGTGACGGAGCCATCTTCCTCTTCAACTTTTCAAGCCAACAATTGATTCTAAAGCAAACTCCCATCCCACAATAGCTTGGACGTTTTGGTCAAACGATTATCCCAATGTTTTCATTTTGATAACGGAGCCCAAAAACCTCTTGAAAAACAACACTTTTTTTGCTAAATTATTTTATTTAAAAAATATAATAAAATAAAAATATACTTTCATCAAATAATTTGATTTTAAATTTTTTAGGACAATAATTTTAATATGATTTTTTAGTATGATATTTAATTCAATTTTAAGCCTGATACATTTGGATATGAAAATAAATATATTTTAATCATTTAAATCTTTGCTTATTTTCTTTCCACCCTATTTCCTCTTGTCCATTCAAACAAGAAGAGCATTAATATTTTCTTTCCAGCTTTCTCTTCTCTCATTTTCTTTCTTCCCAATTTTTCTTCTCATCCAAGCAGAGTATTAAAGCATAGCTGTAATTATGATTGATTTTGAAATTTTGATTTATTAAACATCAGTACAAAATTTTATCATATAATTAACTTTTTTTTGCCAACACATATAATTAACTAATTATTATTAGAAGAGTCATTTGTGAAGGTAATAACATGATGGAATTGATTTTGGTGCTTAACATCTCCTAGCTATTATTTTTAAAAAAAGAAATATAAATTTATCAACTAACAATTATAAATTTAAATTATTAAATCTAAGACTAAAGTTCAAATCATCATGGTATTAAAATTCGGACCGGACTGGCCGGGTTGACCCGGAAACTAGCTACTCAGCTACTTGTCCGGTCCGGTTGATAAGTGAACTCGGAGAGGAACTGACTTGGCGGGACTCGGTGGGACCCGGTAGTAACTCGGGTAACCTACTGGGTTGCTGAGTTTCACGGTTCAGAGTTCAAACGAAGAAAAAAAAGGACAGAGGTGATCCGAATCAATGAGGGAGATCGAAGTAGAAAGGAAAGAGCAACATATATCACCATGGACTCGAATCTTTTTCAGAGATAATCTAGATGTGGGGTGTAAGCAAGAAATCTTGTGAGGAATTGAAGAGTAAAGATAGAAGGAAACTTGTGATTAAGGACAATTTCAAGAACTACAGGCGATAATAGAAAAGATGGTGGAGGCTGAAGAAGAAAGGGAGACTCATCGGAGAAGGTGGTGGGAGACTACTCGGAAGATGTAAAGAGTGAAGACTGAACAGTGGAAAGGAGGTGGAAGAATAAAAATTGTGGTGGAAGTCTGGGAGACTGATAAGAACTCGAAAGATATGAAGGTTGAAGGGGGAAGGTTGCATAGAAAGAATAAAACCACTGAACAAGTCACATGAAGAGTGAAGACCACAGTACCAATAGTTTCCCATCATATTAAATTTTGATAAAATAAAATCAAAACTCACACCTTGAGATTGTTTCGTAGTTGTCTTTTAAAAGATCTTGATGGACTCAAATTTTTCTGACATAGATCATGTCTCTTCAACAGTAGTGATTAAAGGGATTTAGGGAAATTTCTTTTAGTAAGATGTAGGAGAAATATTTAGCTATCATACATCTATTAATATTTTGTTAGGATGAATATCTATCATTTAGTGTAAAATTATTTTTTAATTTTTGATTCCTCTCCGATTTGACCCCGGTTTGACTCTGATTTGACCCGCTGACCCTCAATTCACTACCTTGATCAGTTCAATACCCGGTCCGAGTTTTAATACCTTACGAATCATGTTTAGATGATTTAAATCTCATTGTAAGGAAGGGCCTTAAAAAAAGCCAACCTATATATGTTTGGACTCAACCTTTCACAATTTTATTAATGTGTCACCGTGTTATATTTATTCATTCATACAGCTCCTCAAACTTCAAAAATTGCATTCTAAGCATTTCATGAAACTATACAAGGTGCAACAAAAATATAGGCTTAGAGAATATTAAGCCTTGTTGGATTATGTTTTTAGTTTTTACTTGTTTAGGATAGTTTTAAAAAGTTATTTTTTAAAGCAAGTTTTGAAAAGAAAAAAAAAATATTTAGATAATTGGTCTAGAAAAATCATATTTGTGATAAAAAAAATATAAAAATTTATTTGACATAACTGCCAAACACTGAAGTAGAGAACAAAACTTGATTTGAAGATAGAATTGTTCTCAACTTTTTACCCAATTTCAGAGGAAAAAACCATTTTACAGATTAAAAAAATAAGACAACATCTAAAAACTGTTCTATTTTTATTTTTTAAACAGGTTTCTATTTTTTTATAAACACTTAAATAAAAACTAATTACCAAACAAGTTTTTTATTTTTTTTAGAAAACAAAAAACTATCTTGGAAATTAGAAATCAAAGAAGGCCTTACTATTTCAACACTTTTGGGGCAAAGTCACAAGTGTGCATCATGCTTTGGCAAAAGAAACCAAACAAAAAGCAGTTTGGTACAAATTTAAGAGCAAGTAGTACAAACACACATACATATTATGCTTATTAATAGGAGACAAGCATGTTAGGCAGTCAGCATGATAAAAAAGATATGACTCATTTTGTAGAGAAACTTAGAATCAACCAATTTGATAAAAGCTGTCACTAATGATGCTTGAAAGGAGTGCTTGCTGGGAAATTTATTCCATAATTAGCAATCATATGACTCATTTGTCTAAATTGATTATGATGTTCCTAGTAACAAAAATTTCAGTGTCATCCAAGTCCAATCTCCACATATTGTTGCTAGAAGAAGACATTAGGATAATATTTACCTTTTATACTTGTAATTGGTAACTGATTTGTTACTTTTGTATTCAATTACTCACAAAAATGGAATTGGACAATTGAAGGGGATCATATTAATATATATTTCTAGTTTGTTTAGATTTGTTGGCTTGAATTTGCTTATGATAAGTATGTTCATACTAGTTGAGACAAAATTTTTCTAACTTACTTACCTTATAAATTATAAAATTGCAGTCGAAAAGTCATATTGAGGTTTCAAAACACCAATCCAAACAAACATTCGTCTTTCACACAATCCCCTTATGAATAAAGAGAAAATGAGGGAGGAAAGAAAAATAAAGAGAAAAATGAGGGGACAAATGGGCTTTCCAGCAACCACTTCACTAATTTGCATGCGTTCATTGGATAGAGAGAATGAAGATGTTAGGCACAACTAACAAAGAAGGTAATGGACAAGTAAGGTGAAGGAGAAGGACGGGATTTAAAAGAAAAAAACTTAAATCGCATTTACCGTAGATAATGGGTATGTTTGGTTGAGCGATTCGATTGCTTATAAGTTGCTTTTTAATAGTGATTTACGGTATACGAAGTAAGTATGTGAGAGGAGTTGTGTCTCGATTTACGTAAAAAGCAACTTATAAGTTTTTTTAAGTTGAAACAAACATGCTTAATAGTTTCTACTGTCATGTGTTATGAAAGCAGGTTAGACTTGACTTTTTTTCTAGTGAAAAATGGGGCAAAATGCTCTCCAATCCCAGGTTATCTGACCCGGATCGGACCGGCCCGAAAACCGGCGACCTAGGCACTAACCGGTCCGGTTTGGTGACCCGATCGGGGTCTAATTTTTTAATTTTTTTTAAATCTTTTTTTTTATAATTTTTTTCTTTAGAATTTCATACTATAAGTCTAAAATATTCCATTTCTCACCAATTTGGTCCAGATTTAGCTCCGATTTGACTCCAATCTGACCCACTGACCCTTGACTCAGTATCCCAACCGGTTCACTGACCGATCCGGGTTTAACTACCTTGCTCCAATCTCAATATCTCACTGAAACTAGTCTAAGGCAAGTTAAGCCCATTACATCTCTATGCAACAAATTACATAAACCATCAAGCGATTCACATGAAGGCTGTAAGACAGGATCAACTTGAAGGCTCCAATTAGCCTATACCAACTTGTCTCCTTCTTGGTCCTCTCCACTTCCAAAATCAATCTCCATGCTTCATCCCCATCAGACTTGGCTTTTTTCACGGAAAAGAAAAAGTTACTTTTGGGCTAAAAGCCCATCTAGTCAAACCGTCATCCAAACAAGTTCAAATGTTCTCACCTTGTTCTGTCTCCGTTCAACATCGTTCTCCCTCCTTCTGGGCAAAAAAAACAACATCGTTCTCCCTCCTTGAATGCCAATCCAAACATGCCCCACATGGATAGAGAAGAAAAGGTGTGGGAAAGGAAAAGTTGTCGAGACAATGAGAGGGTGTTTTCTGTAACATCCTAAAAATAATTATATATGCGTATTTATATAGCCGCAAAAGCTAGTGTTGAAAAATGTCAAGATTTCGACCAAAAAAAAAATGTCATCAGAAAATAAATAAATTTCTTTGATTTTTTTAAGATTTAGTGAATATATATATATATATATATAAATTCCATAAATATATGCATATTATTAATAGATAAGGTAGTAAATAATGCTTTCAAAAAATTATACAAATGCTGATTAGATTAGATTTAATAATATTTGATTAAACTACTTATAAAAAACTTGGAAAATAAGTAAATAAGAAGATAAAGTTAAAGTGAATAATAAATAAGCATGTGATTTGGATAAGTTTTCAATTGACCTGGGAAGAAAAAAATTAAAAGATGAGCCGATAATAAATGAGCCAAGTTGGATTGGCATTAGATAGATAAGGAGATGTACAATATATAAATATTCGGTCGGTAATAGTTGTAAACTAGAAGCTTCTCCTTGCGTGGGGGTTGTGTATTATATGATGTAAATTTTAAAATACTATCATAAAAAAGTATTTCTATTGTTTCAAAATTTGTAATTGGTTGCATTTGTAAATGGTTTATTTTTAGTTCATGTTATTAAGCGGTATAAGTTATCAAATAGAGACTCAGTGATTGTTTTTTCATTAACAGAAAAGAATTTATGTTTTTTTTTGTGTTTTTCGAATAATCATATGGGTGGTTAATGTATTAGGTTTGAAGTAGGTAGGTATTATCATTTTATTCGTAAGAAATTTCATTTCTCCCCCTTTAAAAAAATTCGTTTATTGCTTGTATAAGACTTGACATCCCCTATAATATTAAAAAAATTGAACTTGATTGGGCTTAATGTTAAAATTGATTTTAGCATTCCTCCCCCAAATCTTGATACTTTGTACACCTTCCTTTGCCAAAATAATTATTAAGTAGTCACTACCAAAAAAAGGTTTTTTAGCAGTGACTTTTTTAGTTGCCATTAAAAAGAGGTGATGACAAGGTTGGTTTTTGGAGGAGAGACATTTGGGTTGATAACCTTTGGTGGTGACATAATAGCACGTGGTGGTGACATGGCACATAGGCAATAGTTAGTCGAAACTTTTCTCTGGTGATAGTTTTTGACACCATTGCTGAAGCTGACTTACAGTTAAAAGCTTTAGAGACAATTTCTACAAGAGAGACTGAAAGTCAATTTATCTGTAGTGAATATTTTCAATAACACCAAAAGAAAACAAAACAACCGCCAATTAAAGGGAATGGCAATGGAACCAACTATGACATTGTTTCAATTAATAGGAAAACTAAAATAATTATGTTTCAAATAATTAATAATTTAAAATAATTATGTGTGTTCAGAAAAAATAAAACTGACATTTTTTGTAACACCATAAGTAAATTGTTAACATAATAGTATTCTAACGGCTGACATTTCCAATCCCAAATAATTTAATAGGGTTATGATGCATCTAGGTCCATAAAATATTTTTAGGGGCATCTAACATTTTGAAATATTCTGTGGTGCAATTTTACCCTTAATATGTTAAAAGTAGATCAATCTCTCCCCTCCCATTAACAACCTTGTGGAAATGTTTTTTGAAATATTGACAATAAAATTCTAACAATAAGTTTTGGTAGAATTTTAAACACCTAAATAAAAAGAAAGAACACCCAATATGAATATTTAGTTAACTTGAAGAGGAAAATCAAAGGTTGTAAGCTCAGTGATTTATTAGTAGAAACTTCTTGAGTCTCTCTCACTAACCATTACAGGTTAGCTATAAGATTAGTGGGGGTGTTGTTTTGCATTATTAATTGTAATCATCAATCATCAATTAATATCCTTATTAATATAAATTTGGTTTACACATATTAAAAAAATATTTTTTATTATTAGTCTTTCTAAATAAAGTTTATACTTTTAATTTATTAGAATATTAAAATTAATTTTAGGTCACTCCCAAAATTTCCGCATATCTTCATAAATAAGGGTATGCTTGAAAAAAAAAATCTCTTATACATTTATTGCTTTTAACTAATTTTGAACGTTAGTTCGTTTTGCCTAATTTTGTTAGTTGTTGCTTATAATTAAAAAGGACTAGGGGAGTATTATACGAGTATTCGTTTAATGGCTTTTTCAAAATCACTAGAGAATTCTAATCATACTACCCAATACATTGAATGCGTTTATAATAAACCTTGGTACTAATCAGATTATTAATTAGTACTTAAACTCACTTCTTAAGTAATTCTGTTCCAACCCAAATCCACCAATGAATCTGAACTTCTGTCTCTAAGCTCCACAATCAAACTTTCCTTAGCATATTTCAATATCTCCTAATTCTTCCAAACCCTTATAGTCTCATTTGTTTGGATCTTCGATGCCCAACAACTTTTCATCACCATCTTCATCGACGCATAACCAACACCTTCTCCGTCCTCCCCCATTGGCCATGGCGGCTCATATTCCTCTATCATCTCTAATTGTGACTTAAACCCTAATTACCCTATAGTTAGATGCCTCCTAGCCTCTTCCTTCTTCATTTGTAGACTTGTTGTCGGTTGAACCCAAATTCTCTCAAGTTGTCGAGATCTACTCGAAGGATAAAACTGTCTTCTAGATTTTCCACCACCCCGATCTATGTATAAAAGAAAATAAGTTGCCGCTAGAAAATAGGCTACCAAAAAAATTTTGCAACCAATTACGCCCACCCTAATGGAAAATGTTGATTTTCCTTTTCCATCACCTTATTTTCCATGTAGCAAACATGCACTAATGGTGGTATAACTCACGAGGAGGGAGGTCAGGGGATAGTGCTTGGTGTACATTGACTACACACCATGTATTATCGTTTATAAGTAGGGAACACAACATGGCCATTGATGAGCTATAATGTTGATTAAAGGTGGCTTAATAATGACTAAATACGACAATTTCTAACCATTGATAATTATGGTGATTTATGGAAATTCAATGTGGTTAATGCAGATAATAATATCAAGTAATCAAAATGCATAAATGCTCCAATGGTTAGTTCTAAATACTTCTCTTTTCTGCTCTTTTATGTTGCTATTTAAAATATTGCCAACACAATTAAAAATTAAGTGATTTTTCATTTTCCGACCAATTTATAATTAACATTTAAATGGCTTTTTTTGGTAGGCATATGCCAAGATGTACAGTTGAATAATAAATATACTTGCTTTACATTAACATTTACTATTTTAGAGATAATATTCAGGTGTTTTTTCATTTTCCAAATGATTCATAATTAACATTCAAGTAGTTTCTTTCTCCTAGGCTATCTTTCCCATAGCTTTCTAAAAAAGTTTATACTTTTAATTTGGTACAATGTTAAAACCAATTTTATGTCAAGCCCAAAATTTTAATATTTTATTTTCAATATTGTAAAAAACTATTTTATTTTCAATATTGTAAAAAAATATTTTATTTTCAATCCCTTGGCCAAACCATAAAAGATATCTGAAAACTTGAATAGTTTATGTACTTTTTTTTCCTTAAAAAAAGCTCATGTCTTTTGTACACTTTTGTGACAGGGCTTTTTCACTAATCAAGTTTCAAAAGTAAATGCAGTTAGTATGCATGGTCACTGTAAGCTTTTAAGTGGCTTTTCATTTTCTGACCAATTTATAATTAACATTCAAATGATTTTTTTTTTTAGTTTACAAACATATGAAAGGTGTATAGTTGAGTAGTAAATGAACTTGCTTCACATTGATATTTAATATTTCATAGATAAAATTCAAGTGCCTTTTCATTCTCCAAATGATTCACAATTAACATTCAAGTAGCTTTTTTTCTCCCAAACAATCTTTAACATAGTTTTCTAAAAACACTTTATACTTTTAATTTGTTAGAATATTAAAGTTAATTTTAGATCACTCCCAAAATTTTAATATTTTATTTTCAATATTATTAAAAATATTTTATTTTCAATCTCTCAACCCAATCATCAATAAATATAAGAAAACTTGAATAGCTTTTGGCTTCAATCATCAATAAATATAAGAAAACTTGAATAGCTTTTGGCTTCACTAATCAAGCTAGATTGCTACAAGTTTTCTATAGAAATAATAGATAAGGGAACAGACCGAATTCAATGGAAAAGAAGAAATTAAAAGAAGGCAAAAAAAAAAAAGAAAAAGAAAAAGAAATTAAAAGGTAGGAGAAGGACGTGTTGCGAGAAGGGAAGGGCGAAATTTTTTTTATGATATTAATTAATATGATACGTTCATTTGTTATAAAAATATATTTGATATTTTCATGAACAGCGAATTTAAAATCTTGCTTAGTGAATATTGAGAACTTGACCCAACCCAATTTTTTTTAAAAGAAATAAGAACCAAAATATCAATGTATATATATATTTTTTTAAAAAGGTAGCCAAACGGCATAGGGACACGCAAAAAATATGCTGGGGACGCTTGGTTACTTTAATGCATGTGGTGGTCCTGGATTCTTAGCCCGAAAGTGCTGCTACTATGTAGGAGATTTAAACTACCTAGGTTAAAGTCCAAAATTTGCCTGTGTGGTCCAAATTCAATATTATTTATAAAATATCTAGTTTTTTAGTCTATGAAAAACATTACTTTGTGGATGTTAATTTTCAAGCAGCTAAAATATTGCAATTTGAACATTCCTTGATCATTCTTGCCGTCAATGGACTTCAAAGAGCCACAGTTCCACAAAACATTCACCACATCAACGGCTGGGTAGGGATCAAACTATATCCAAAGTGAAACCATGCAGGGGCAGAAAATTATTTAAAATGCAGTGGGAAAAAACACCGGTATTCTAGGCCATATTATTCAGATTACATGTTTTGTGTGCTCAGAAAAGCATTACTTTCATGGTACTCACTCTGTAGGATAAGAAAGCAACTGCTTGAGCACCAATTTGAAGCTTTCATGGAAGTATTAAAGCCAACAAGCTATGCACCCCACTAAGGCATCAGAAGGTCTCATGATGGAAACAGATTATGAAAATTCAAGTGGAAAAATTACATGTCTACAACAGCACTGCATCAATAGTTAGACCAGTTAGCAGCACTCCCAACTCTTGGCATGCTGGAACTTTCCTTCTTAGCATCGGGATCCACTTTGAAAGTTGCACCGCATACTTCGCCAGAGCTGTCAACCCGTGGCATAGGCTTCAGCTCGTTAAGTGGATGCTCAAAACTCCTCAAACCTCCAGATGATGTGAAGAAGCATCCTATAAGTTTACAAACACAGATGTAGTTTGTTGCATCAGATAGGAACCAAATGAGTGAGAGCATATGATAATATGGAAGACATGGAGACAGTGAGAATCGGTAATAACCTCATGGGAAACTTTACAAGAATGTATGAAAAAAGATACAATGGAAAAAAATCTACTCAATCCGGTCCTATTTATAAGAGTCTAATAACCAAATTACACGGTTTAAGAGAGTGGTTAAAAGTAATAAGCATGTCCTGAAATAAATTTTTTTCCAAGTGTGCCCTTATTTATAAGGGGGCAAGTAAGAGAGAAAAATACTTAAATAGAGTGAACATAAGGCTCACTAACTCTTTAATTAATAAAATATATATAATTAATGAGGGGCACAAGTGGAAAAAATCATTAAATGTTGAGACAACTCTTATTAGACTCTTATAAAAAGGTCCAAGACAATTCAAATTTTGAGCTCTTGTAAAAAAGACAAGAGGGAGTACTTGATATGATTTGTTGCACATCCCATATCATCATATCATTGTCTCTTTTGTTTCATTGTTTCTAAAGTTGATGAACTCATCATCCCTAACATCAATCTAGCCTGTTTCATTTATTTCTACTTGTACCCCGCATTACAACAGACATGAATTTTTATAAATGAAGTCCCACGGGAAACAGGATTTGGGGGGTCAGTTCCTCTCCTACATGGGAGTATGGCATTACCTTTAGGGAATGGGGCAAAAGATTTCCCACAGCTCTTAACTACAACCTCCTTTTCATCTGAAAAAACAAGATTTCCATCAGCATCAGTTCCCCAGAAGATGGGAACACTCCCATCAGAATCCTGCAAAGGACCAATTTATGTAAGCCAGGTCAGAGGAGAAAGCAACAAGAATATAATTGCACTCTTCCAAGGTTTTCTGGTGTGACCATTGAGGATATACCAGAAAGTCCCTGCCTTGAGACCCAGTACTATGAGGAAAGTGAAATACATGGAAGGAGAAAAGTAGAAAAGAAATGGTACTCACCACAGCCAAAAATGCCACTTTAGAACTACTGTCATACAGAACAAACGCAAATTTCCCTTGGAAATCTCTCACAACCTGATCAATGGGATAAGGACCACGATCTCTCAAAGTACGGTAAGCCTCTACGACAATGATAGCCTCATTTGCCGTTTTATTCAACCCATATTGTTGCTTGAGATTAGCGACATTTGCAATGTGGCCTTGAAATATGCAGAAGATGTCATCCACAACAGCAAACAATCTGGCAAGATGAGAGAAGAGTTATATACCAAACATGTTCAAGGAAGCAGTTTCTAACAAAATTATCTCCCTCCGTCCCTATATATATAATCCATATATAATTTATTTGTCATAGTATCTGACTGGATGAGGGCATTTCAGATTTAGTATACGTTTGGTTATGTATGAAAGTCCTTTTGCATGGAAGTTGATGTAACTTTTGTGAGAAGGATGGGGTTAGCTTTTGGAGAAAGTCCTTTTGGAAAGTTATCCAAACACACTCTTAGTGATTTGAGAAGGGAAGTTTTTTCCAATAGATTAAGGAAAGCAATATCAGGTGTAACCATAAATAGGATAAACTAATCATGCATAACTTTATGCAGATATTTAAGCTTCCATATCTATCTTTAACGAACGTGATTGAAAACGTTGTCAACCCAAAAAAGGCACAAAAGCATCACAGATGCTTGAGGATTGGAGAATGTTAATTCTATTAGTTTCAGACTGAGAGCCAATAGACAGATAGAACAAAACAAATTTAAAAAATTACTATAACGAGTGATTGCCCAAAAATTAGATCATAAACTATATTCACAGTAAGAAAATTACGACAAGTGATTATGAAATATACATATAGCAATGAGAAAAAATTATTATAACGTCATTGACAAGAAACAACTTCTATAAGGAGAAGCAACGTTAGGAATCGATCACACATGCCGTATCCTAAATAAGAATCTAAGATAAACATATCCGAACGTAAATTAATCCATAGAAGCTAGAAGATCATCATAAAACTTTAGCGAAAAGAAGCAGCCAAACACCGACATACTATTTTTCATCACAAGAATCCAAAATATGCAATTCGATTATCCAGAAACCAAAAGGCCAGTTCCGATTTTAACCTCATCTGCTAAAATCTCTTCCAAGAAAAAATAAACATACTCAGATCCGGCAATAATTGAACTAACAATGATGAATAAATAAATAAAACAAAAAACAAAAATCGATGGACTAGCTCATTATCTCACTTTCTTCAAATAAAGATAAAAGCGATAAGTTTGGAAATGTGAAGTGAACCTTGGAAGGAGAGGGCTCTGCTTGTCCATAGAATAAACCATGAGACCAGCAGAGCCAAGATTGACGGAGACAGGATCGGAGTGCTTGGAGGCGAAGTGCTTAGCGAGGAAGTCGTCTTTCAGGGAAGAAACAGAGCCGGATTCAGGACTGATGAGAGCGTCAGGGCCCTTGGCCACTGATTTGCCGAAAACTGCGAGCATTTTCAAGGATCGCTACTGGAAACCAAACAAGATCAAGAACAAGAACGCGTTTAGTGTGAGCAGAGAAGATTGAATGGTAGATGACGAACGAAGAAGGATTTCAAGGAGAAAAGGTAATATTTATACTCGCGGTGGCTTTTTTTCAATCCCTTGCGTGCCCTTCCCTTTCGAACAAATCTTTACAAAACGATATTTCTTCTAACTAAAAGAAAGAAAGACAGATTCAGAAAAACGACTAATATATTAAAATTTCTTGTAACTTCAAAGAAACTTCAAATTTCTTTTAACTTTTTCAATATGCTCATTTGCATGCAAGTTTTCAAGGGATTGAAAATCAAACCAGTGATTAAATTTGAAGTTGTGGTTTAATAGCAAGTGATTTAATTGTGGTGGAATTTAACTAAACCACATAATGAAATAATATAATATACTAGTAATTAAAATATATAAAAATATTTATTTATAATTTTAAAAAAGTAATATTTAAATAAAAAAAGAAAAATTCACCGCTAAATGAAATATTCATGTACCAATTACTCATAATCCAACCAAATAAAGCTATTAAAACTAATGTTATCTGACCCGGACCGGACCGGCCGAACCAACGGCCCAGGCACTAAACCGGTCCAGTTTGGTGATCCGGTTCGGGTCAAATTTTTTAATTTTTTTTTTAAAATATTTTTTTTAATTTTTTTTTTTAGAATTTCATACTATAAACTTAAAATATTCTATTTCTCACCGGTTTGGTCCCGATTTAGCTTCGACCTGACCCACTGACCCTTGACCCAGTACCCCAACCGGTTCACTGATCGGTCCAGGTTTAATTACCTTGATTAAAACACAAATTTAACGGACAGTTTCTTTTCTGTTGAGTTCACAGCAAGGTTGGTTAAAAAACAGTTTTATCTAACCAGAATATAACAGGAGGCTAGCCAGTTCACTGGTTTTGGTGCTTTGGTCCATCAACTCAAATTAAACTTTAATACGATGCAGTTTTTTTCCCTCATAAAAAACAGTTTTTTATTTGGCTGATAAATGTGTGAAATACAATATAAATATATTTTTTCACTTTTTTCTTAAGAAATATTTCTATTCATCTAACATTTTAAAAGTTGAAGGCAACATGTAAAAATGTATATTAATCTTAATATTGATTAAATATATACCAGTAATTATTAAAAGGTAAAAGTACAATTATAGAGCTCAATAAAATAAAGGAAAAAAAATATTAGAAGGGATAGAAAATGTTCATATGAATCCTACCAATCCTAGAAAAAAATTTGTTGTGCTATTATTTATTCTGCAAATGAAAAAATTGCTGCAATAATTGGCTTGGAGTTTTAATATATATTATATCTCATATAGATGCAGATTTATTACATTGTAACATTTTCCCCATTCTTTTGCCAACATATCCTTCTTATCTGTTTCCAAAATAAGGTAATGATGATGTAGATGGGGCTTGATTATTATTTTGGTAGTTTTGATATTTAACTTCGGATAAATAATAAACTATGTTTTGACCAAATAATAATAATAATAATAACTATGTCATCTTTCCGATTTCAATAATTTAGAAATTTTTATTTAATTCATAATATAATGTAAAAATAGAAAAAATAATTAATAAATGATTTTTTTATAAATTTTTAAATAAAAAATGATAAATCAATTGGTTGATAGTTTTTAGTTGTTCACCTCATTTTTTTAAGATACCCGACATCTGTACAATAAAAAGTGACAAGATTTATTTACATAAAAGCTGTTTTTCGTTTTGTGTTAATTACAATAATTTTTGTCTTTAAATTTATTCTTCAATTAATTCCTTCGGTTTAAATTTCTCATTAATTTTTTAGTTAGAGCATTATCCTTAAGTTATATTTCTAATGATTCATTTTTGTTGTTTAATTTTTCTTGGGCCTGATCATTGATCAATAATCAAGAAATGGAATTAAATCATAATGAGTTAAGCACAATAATTCAAAAGTGTTTAAAAATTATACTTGTTTGTATAATATTTAAGTTTTTAATATTTATTAAAAATTAAAAGAATAAAAAAATTTGCATTGGTCTCAACAAAATGTACTAAGGAAAATTTTAAAAATGTCATGGTAGCCAAGAATAATCCAAATGTTAATTGTTTATAAGTAGTATGGCTTTTATAACTAATTTTTATAATTGACACAAAGTTCAAAATATGTTGCATTATGAATGATTTAAAAATAATGTAAATCAATATATCAATTTTAATATATAATACAAGCATATTTATAATAGAAAAACATAAGTTGTGAAAAATGTGGCATCGTATGAAATGGATGGGACTCATATAGTTGCCATTAGTTTTATAATTTATTTTGATATATGGATGTAGATTAATGGTTTTTATTTTCTTTCATGAGATAAATAATCCGATCTAGATCATCTATATTCTCTCTCCATGCTTAATCTCATCTACCCATTTAATTTTTTATTTGATTTAATGATCATATATTTAGTATGATTACTTAAATGCTTTTGAAAATAATATCGTACTGGTTTTTTTATTGTAGTAATTAAAGTAATAATATATTTGTTTGGAAAAAAAAATGAATAGTATATCTACTATCTATCTATTATATCTATAGAAAGCTTGTTGTAACCATGCATACTAACAGCATTAATTTTTTAACCTTGATTAATGAAGCTAAATACCATTTTAAGTTTAAACATAGTTTTTATCGGAAAAAAGGGCATAAGCTATTCAAGGTTTTTTTTTTATCTATTCGAGTTTTTATATATCTTTTAATGGTTGGAGTAAGGGATTGAAAATAAAATATTAAAAATTTTGGAAGTGACCTAAAAATGACTTTAATATTCTAACAAATTAAAAGTATAAATTTTTAGAAAATTATGGGAAGATTGTTTGGGAGAAAAGAAGCTATTGAGATGTTAGTTGTAAATCGTGTGGAAAATGAAAATACACTTGAATCGGAAAATGAAAAGCCACTTAAAAGCTTGTAGTTACCATGTATACTAACAACATTTACTTTTAAACTCGATTAGTGGAAAAGACACCTCACAAAAGTGTGCAGAAGACAAGCTTTTTTTTGGTAAAAAAAGGACCTAAGCTATTTAAGTTTCAAATATATTTTTATGTTTGGGCCAAGGGATCGAAAATAAAATTTTTTTAAAATAATATTAAAAATAAAATATTAAAATTTTGAGAGTGACCTAAAATTGGTTTTAATATTCTAACAAATTAAGAGTATAAACCTTTTTTTAGAAAATTATGGGAAACATAGTTTGGGAGAAAAAAAGCTATTTAAATGTTAATTATGAATCATTTAGAAAATGAAGAGATACTTGTATATTATCCATGAAATAGTAAATGTTAATGTGAAGCAAGTACATCAAGTACATTTACCATCAACTGTATACCTTCATATTCCTACCAAAAAAAGCCAATTAAATGTTAATTATAAATTGGTGGGAAAATGAGAAACCCCTTAATTTTTAATTGTATTGACAATACTTGATTTTTCTCTTCAAGTTACCTATTTGTTCATGTTTTATATTTTTTCCTCTTTTTTCATGTGTTAAAATATTAATTATAAATTGGTCAGAAAATGAGAAGCCACTTAATTTTTAATTGTGTTGACAATATTTGATTTTCCTCTTCAAGTTGCTTATATATTCATATTGTATATTGTTCCATTTAATTTAACTTTAATATCAATATTTCAATAAAAAGTACCTTATTACATATGACCAAGGAAATTTTAGCATATAGTAAGATGTAAAATTGAGCTAATAAAAAGGCAGAAAAGAGAAGTATTTAGAATTAACTATTGGAGTATTTATGCATCCTATTAAAAAGGTTTGCAAGAATTGGGAGCGACTGAAATATGCTAAGCAAAGGGCATTTGCACAGCTTAGAGATGGAAGTTTGGACTCATTGGTGGATATTAAAGGTTTGATAACTTGCGCCACTTAAAAAAACAAAAAGAACTAACAGAAAAAAACTACTTACAAGTGCTTTAGTTTGATATCGCAATTAGTCAATTAATAATCTTAAGCACTGTTAAATTAAATGGATAAACGAAATTGAACATGGACAGAAGTATAACGAGAGCATAAAGAGATATGCATTTTTTTAGAGTTAAGATGCAATTTTAGTAACAAAATTTTTTGCCTCAAGTGTCCAGCACAATTAAGTTTTGAAGGGTGCAAAATCAGATATAATGTTCTTTATATTATTATCTGGCATTCAGTTTGCGGTTCGTAGCTGCCGCTTCCAACATACCTCCTCTGATAATCGAACTCAAGATTCAAAGAGATTTGGCCTTACACCGCTGAATCTACTCTGTGGTGATAGTAGATATAATTTTTTAAAACGATACAATTTTAGCAATTATGTTAAATTGATTCAAACATCTGTTATAAAGTTAGAGAAAGAATAAATGTGTCCCACATAAAAAACATAACAGATGTTTGTGTCAATTTAACGAAGTTGCTAAAATTACACCATTTTCAAAAAAATTATGTTTACTTTTGCCCTTTTCAAAACTTAATTGTGTTAAACGCTTATAGCGAAAAACTCTATTCCTAAAATTGCACCTTAACCCTATTTTATAAGAAAATTTTGGATAAGTTAGATTCAAGGGGCTCATTAGGGTCCGAGCATGACACTTAGTTCAAAGAGCACTTATAAAAAAAAGTTACATATCACTTACCAATAAGATCCTCATAATATCGGTCGTAGAATATATATTTTTATAATGAGAATTCCAATACATTGCTTATGGGGAAAAATCCCAATACATTGAATCCTAACAGTAATCCAAACGTGGGGCCTTTGAATTAACAAATACTAAACTAACAGTGAGATTAGAGTAGAGATAATTTTGATTTGTTTATAATTGGTCGGTTGTGTTATTAAACTAATATCGTTTCTAGATATCCACGACTAGTTTGGGTGCTTATGGGAACATCTGAATCAACGAAAACTAATTTTAGCGATTAAATTTAAAAATTTGCAATTATAAATTTCTTATATAAAACTTACTGTTTAATAAGGTAATAGTTAGAAGATTATTTTTGAAGGCAAAAAAAAAAAAATTATAAGATTATTTTTATTTTAAATTTTTTATGTATTAAAACAATAATTCATACAATTATAAAAATAAAATTATATTAAATCTAGATCATCTAATTCTTATTTGTAAAATTATATAAAGTAAACAACATGGCCTTGTTGTTATTTCCTACACTAAAACTCGTTATTGCATGCCACTCATTTGACAGGAACATTTTTTGATAATTACATTCTTTCATTAGGACCTTAGTGATTTTCCCATAAAACATGAGCATCAAGGGACAAAATTATAAGCGGTATATATAATTACATTGTATCATACTACCTTTTCTCCCAACATATCCCAGGGTGGCAAGGGGATTTAAATTAAATCATATTATCGAAATCAAAATTTGACTGTTACATGTCTAAAATAATATTGTTTGTACCCAAGAAGGCAAGAACCTAATCTTCTACAGTAAATTCTAATGCCAGCAAAATAATGACAACATCAAACCACCAATAACCTTTAAATTGTTCAAATCTCACCTTGATAGGTCCCATATCCTGCCATCTTGGGATGATAACCTTGGATCGGAAAATTTTTTATCCAACCCCAAACCAATCAAAACCAAACCATCTAACAAACTATAATCTAAACACACTTCTGGAACTATGCATATATTCTAACAGGAATTTCCTATGAATGATACATTATATTGTGTATTGTTCATCATGTACAAAAAGAATTCCCCATTGCCCAGGCCATGGATTGAAAATAAATAGAAGAAGAAGAAGAATTATATATCTAACAACAGATACTAAGATAACCATCTTCTGTTCCAACAAGAAAGAAACGAGAGAATGGAAGTATACTAATACTTGACAATGATGACAAGCTTTTTGATCCATTATCTGATGTGTACAGTTTCTGAGGAATAATGTGATGTTGTCCGTCCTGTGTCACAAAAATCTTGGTCATATTACCTTAATAAATTTGGCCATTCATAACTTATGATTAACAGTTCTGACATGCTAATAGATTATCCAACCATGTTATGTTACAGTTTTACACCCCCAGGGATTGGATTTCTAACATTAATAACTTGTTGCTCCTCCGCTCGGTCCTTAATATAAGAGTTAGATAACTAATTTGCAGATATTAAGTAAATTAGTTAAGTTAGTTAATTATAACAAATCTATGTTGATTTCCTTAAAATAAGCTTTTTAATCATTTGCATTAAAATCACCCCTTGATGGAAACCCCTTTACTACGTGCAATGCAATAGGGATGCTTTGGGGGGAAAATTATAAATTCGAGAAACAAAGTGGATTGAAGTCCTCTTATATTTAGGACCAATATAAACCCATTGTCTAGCTCTCATGTTTAGGACTTTAGGCAGCATACATTACAACCACCGAACAAAAATCATTAGATATATGATTCAATAGTTTGTTGCCTTTGTTTAAAAATGTAAGAAACACCAGGGGGATGTTTATTTGTTGAACTAATCAAGGAGTTATACTCATAGACCCGGTACTACATGGCCCAAGACTTTAAAATCAATTTAATCTTTCACCAAATCCATTTCCTTCAAATATAGGACTTCCAATTCACATTTTTAAGGAATCACACTCAGACATGATACCCCATCATGATCCACAACCTTACAACTTTAGGTCTAGGGATTAATTCACTAATGTAGTCTTGACCTTCTCAATGTCCTTCCAATGCAAGACTCCCCACTCATATAAGAAAATATGCATTGCCTTCCCTTGAGTCTATAGAGGTTATTGGGGCTTGGGAGGAAATGGCAGAGGTCTGAATATATTCAGCTTCTGGCAAAATCTATCCAAAAAGATTAATATGAACAGAATGTGCATATGCATGAAAGCACAAATAAGAAGCAATATTAAACATTGGGAGCAGAGCTATGTCGAGATAACGACATTAGAATTCAATGTTGGACATGCAAAGTGTGTGTGTGTGTGTGTGAGAGAGAGAGAGAGAGAGAGAGGCATACTGTTTCATCAGCAGATCTAGACAAGGATAGAAGTCCAATTCTACTTTTCGAAATTGAAATAACATCTTGGCCCCAAATGGAGAAACTTAATATCCCATCTGAGTGACCTCTGAAAGTGACTGGCTGTGACTGAAAATTCCTGAAACGATAATTGAAAAATGAGCACCAGCATGTGTCAAAGCTTTGAACTTATAGTAGAAAAACATAGAATGAGACAGCGTAAATGGTACTAATGAACTATAGATTCATGAAGGGTATCGCGCTTACATCCTTAAGTCCCAGACCCGTAACGTTTTGTCAAGAGAGCTAGAAATGAGAAGATGGTCCTCAGGTGCTGCCAGCTGCAGTTTATAATAACATCAATGAAGCTCTGTGCATAATTAAATTTGGTAAATCAGTAATACTGTGACTTAAGGGCATACCTTAGTCACATATCCATCATGAGCTCGCCATGAGGTAATGACATTTCCACTCTTAGCGTCAAATAATTTACAATGACCAGAACTTAGTCCAGTTGCAATAAAAGATGGCAAAGTAGAAGAAGCTCCATCTGTTTGCATCTTGTCAGCCCTAGAGGAACATATGGAAGAAATAAGAGAAGGGAAACTAGATTCATTAGATTCCCCTCTCCAGATATGAAGCTTTTGACCTCGAGCAACATCAATGAACCTGCACAGTACAGCAAGAGGTCAAAGTTTTATCACATAAACATCTCCAATGCATATGTGATTGTAATGGAATTCAAACTAGAGAGCAAATTCCACCTGAGGGATCCATTTCCAGTTCCAACTACAAGAATTTCGGGAGAGTCTAATAGATGCATACATGTGTAAAGGCTTGAATCAAAGGCGCTAGACAATATTCCGTTTGATAAGGTATTCAAATTAAGCACATTAGCCTGGTCACTGTTTATCTTTGACTGAGAGGATATATGGCTTGAAAGGGGGGTAACTTCTATTGGAGACTCAGCAAATACTGATACCGTCTTCCCTGTTTGACTATTCCATACATGAATTGTTCCATCACAAGATGCCACTCTTCCACTGGATGATAAGACACAAATATCGTTCACAACCTACAATTGAGATAAATGATTAGTGAAATGCATCAACAAATTACTACAGATCATAAAAACTAGAGCATCATGTGAGTCATACAATAAGCATGAGCACATGCCAACTTGCAGCTAGTTCTAGGGTACAAGACTCATTTGTATTTTGTTGCACTACTTCCAACCACCCAGTTAAGTTATATTATATAATTAAGACAGTGCTTCAATGCAAACTGTCATAAAAAAATGTGATACTATAGGGATTTGGATAATGCAGCATGTCTAATCATTAAGGAATACTGTTTTAATCAAGAGATAAAAGAAGCAAACCTCTTCATGGCCATAATAGCCAGATAAACAGCTAGTTCGACTAAGTTCCCACTTCTGAACAATTCCTTTATACCCTTGGCCAACACCTGCGGTGAAAACAGTACACTCATCTTGACATACGGCTAAAGACCTCACAGCTCCATGATGTGCACGTGTAGAGTATATAACAGATGCTCTAATCATCCAGGGAAAGTCATCTTTTTGAAGCCCCACACGCCCAAGAAATTCAGGTCCATCCCAGATAGTGGCTGGACTAGGGAACCAAAACCAGGGTTCATGATTCAGTTGACATGACATTCCTTCATGCACTAAGGCTGGACTTTGATGAACTTCGTTTGATCGTCTTGGGGAGATCAAGTTTTTGGAACTTCTACTTCCTTGAGATTGTGGAATCGACCAGCCAACCCCATTAAGCAATAACTTTGCCGGATTGTATTCATTTTTAGATCCCCTTGCAATTGTCGGTCTTCGAGCAATAATATTTTCTGAACCACTTTTTGATGACTCTCCTGAATATTCCCACTGAATCATGATGGGTTTAGAACTAAGAACTAGAAAAAGTACACAATGCTATGTAATACAAACAATCGTATTAATAAGCACTCACAAGTCTCTGCTTGGAGGGGGTAATATGGAAAAATGGAAAAAGTAGAATACCTTCCAATTATGATGACGTTGAAGAAATTGTTCAAGAAGCAACCATGTAGCACAACATTGACGAAGTTTTTCTATCCCAAGAAGAGACGCAAAGAAAGGATAGAGAATCAACCTGCATATATGACACATTTTTTTATACGCATATAAAGAAGAAAAGAAGAGAAAAAGGAAATTTAATGTGACAAAATAGATCAAATCAACTATGATTGTAGGGTGAACATCCTATTCCCAGTAAATTTAACACACAAGTTTACAAGGAATATTCTCAGTTTACAGTTGGATGAGGCAGATTGAAGTTAAAAGTAATTTTTGGGGGTATTCGAATAATTCCATTAGAAAGATCTTTGTTTGGATTTAGGGGGATCAGATTTTTAAATTCCTAGAGTAATTTTATAAGAATTTTAAATTCAATCTGAATAGGTGAAATTTGAGAATTTTTCTTTCATTTTTGGAGGGTTAGTTTCTTGTATTTTTTTTAATTCACACAGACACACAAATATACGCATGTGCATAGACACATGCGTGCACATATATAGACACACAAGTGTGAATTGCAGCAATTTACATTCCTTGCATTTTAAATTCTATAGAATCCCAAGTTACACAATATAAACACAACCTCAATGACTTTGATATGAGCATTTTGAATTTGTTAAGATTTTAGCCTTTGGATTTTGTTTGATCCCAAGGATTTCCCAACCCCATGTATTGTTACTTGGTATAGGGCTGCTTCAGAGTCACTTTTTAATGGCATTAGTATTAACTTTGTTTTCTACCAAGATGGTGAAGTTTGAAAGTATCTTTTATTTATTTATTTATTTTGTTTTTTCCTGTCTACTTTTCTTACACACTTCTCTCTCTTATTACCTCTCCCTAGAATTCATCTCCACACTCTCACACATCAGATAGCTAGCAAGGCATATTTTACCAGCATATAATCTAGTCTAGTAAGCATATTTGGCACTTACAGTAGATCCATTCGACTTTCTATTTGTAACTCCCCAACAATTTTTAACTTGGCAATCTTCAAGCTTCTGCCAGCAGTAGCAGAACCTTTAGCAACTTCCTTTGAGAAAGCAAGCTCATCAAATAGTTCTTTGAGTTTTGGTAGAATATGAAGCACTGTCACGTCTTGCCCAATGCATTGACAAATCGAAAATAGAGTAGTGGCAGCAAGCTGATCAACATAACCACGAAGAGTTAATAATTAAATGATTAACTAATGGATTACACGCATGATAGGAAAGAAGCATACTTATCCAACTGTCAGGTATATTTAGCTATATAAGGTCAGAAAGAACCAACAAGAGTTCATAACTTTGGGGGAAGCAAAAAAGCAACATAAGGCACCTATGGTTTAGTTTGTTATGCCTGCAGTCAAGAGGCACAAACCTCAATCATAAATGACTGTTCATTTTCATCAATTCCAATTATTGGAGGCTAGAGCATATATTACTTTCTCATATCCCATATCGAAGGGTTACAGCAGTTTATATAGACCAGAAAACAGAGGAATCATCCCTGGTCAATAGTATGATATAATGAGACATTATACATACAAATAAAAAACTTTCCTAAACTAAAGATACTAGAATCAGGGATATGATGATGGGCTGAAATCATGGGATGTAATGCTGAAATCATGGGATTAATCATGGGCTGATTTCTAACACTCCCCCTCAAGCTGGAGAGTATATGTCAAACATTCCTAGCTTGCGTCGAAACTCTTCAAATTTAGATCTGCACAATGGTTTGGTCATTACATCTGCAATCTGTTCTGCAGACAGGATATAGGACAATGCCACAATGCCTACTTCAACTTTCTCTTTAATAAAGTGCTTGTCTACCTCAACATGCTTTGCTAGATCATGGTAAACAGGATTTCTCGTCATCTCAATGCTGGATTTGTTGTCGCACCAAACTTGCATGGGACCCTCATACGGAATTCCCAATTCCTTTAGTAACCGGATAACCCAGAGTCCTTCACATGTTCCGTCATTCACAGCTCTCAATTCTGCTTCCGCACTGCTCTTTGACACAATAGTTTGCCTCTTGCTTCTCCACATCACTAGATTTCCCCACACATATGTATAGTATCCTCCCGTTGACCTTCTGGTTTCTCTGTCTTTTGCATGGTCCGCGTCAGTGTAGATCTCTAAGTTTCTGACCGTGCACTTCTTGAAGAAGATTTCTCGTCCTGGATTGAATTTTAGATAACTCAAGATTCTGTAGACAGCTGCCACGTGTTCTTCCTGTGGTTGATGCATGAACTGACTTACTATCCCGACAGCATAGCTGATATCTGGGCGTGTGTGGGTCAGGTATATCAGCTTCCCTACAAGTCTTTTATAGACGACACCATTTTCTTTAATTTCTAGACGGCAACCTTCTTCCATCGGTGTTCCCTCGGGCTGTGCCCCTAACATTCCTGTCTCATGCAATAGGTCTAGGGTATATTTCCGTTGAGATACGTTGATGCCTGCCTTTGTTCTTGCCACTTCCATACCCAAGAAGTATCTCATTTGGCCAAGATCCTTAACCTAGAATTCAGTGGACAAATCCCTCTTTAGTTGGGCAATAGAACTTTCATCATTTCCAATAATGACTATATCATCCACGTAGATGATCAGGATAGTGATTCTTCCCTCATCATGTTTGATTAACAATGTGTCGTCTGCTTGCCCCTGGCTGTACCCAAGTTTCTTTATTGCTTTGTTAAAACGGCCAAACCATGCCCTTGAGGATTGTTTTAGTCTATATAGTGACTTGTTAAGTTTGCAGACTGACCCGTTCAGAACTATGACTCCGTCTGGAACCTCCATATAGACCTCTTCCTCCAAGTCATCATTCAGAAATGTGTTCTTGACGTCTAACTGATGTAGTGACCAGTCTAAGTTAGCTGCTATTGACAATAATACTTGGATTGTCTTGAATTTGGCTATTGAGGCAAAGGTCTCCTAGTAATTTATTCCATAGGTCTGTGTATACCCTTTCGCAACTAGTCTTTCTTTGTACTTGTTGATACTGCCATCTGGATTGAATTTCGGGGTAAAGATCCACTTACGCCCAACAGGTTTCTTTCCAGGAGGGCAGGATATGATGTCCCACGTCTTACTTTCCTCAAGTGCTTTTAACTCCTCTTCCGCAGCCTCTTTCCACTTTGGGTCAGCCATAGCTTGCTGGAAGGTGTTAGGGATTTCAATCTGTGCACTGTTTACAACAAAACTCTACATCTTGACAGATAGGTTACCATACGAAACAAACCGTTGGATTGGATGCTGAGTACAAGATCTTACCCCTTTTCTTAGTGCAATAGGCCAGCCCATCTCTTCAGGATCTACTCTCGAGTCAGATTCATGGTTGTTCCTTAGAGTGGGATTGATGTTTCTCTCTACCTCCTGAGATTGTTGCCTGGCATCTCCCTCTGATCCATCCTCCGTATCCATCTTTGTCATGATCTCAACTTGTGTTTCCAAGTCATTGGTGTTAGGAGGTGTAGGAGTCAAGGTCTTAGGGTTTTGTGGCAAGGTATCATTGGCATCAAGGAAGTTAGGTAAGGTATCAGGGATTTCTGGGGTAACATGTAGGGCATCAGTGGCTTTGGAAGCTAATTCATGTGAAATTAGACATTCAATATCTGAGTACTCCCCCTGAATGGGTAATTTGGAATAGTAAGCGTCCTCCTCATAGAACACGGTGTCTTTGGAGACATGCAACTTCTTGGTAGTCGGACAGTAACACTCGTACCCCTTTTGAGTAGAGGAGTAGCCAAGGACGATGCATTTCTGGGACCGGGCATCAAATTTACTTCCATCAGAGGCATGGACAAAGACAACACACCCAAGCACTTTTGGAGGTAAGGGGTTGATGAGAGGGCAATTGGGAAAGGTGGTAAGAAGTGTTTGGATAGGGGTGGCTTAATTGAGGACTTTGGAGGGCATTCGGTTGATGAGATAGGCCGTAGTTAGGACTGCATCTCCCCAGAAGCTCGTAGGTACATTTCGTTCCATTAACAGTGTTCGGGTTACCTCCAACAGATGACGGTTCTTTCGTTCGACAACTCCATTTCACTAAGGGTGTAAGTGCAGGAGGTTTGATGGTGAATTCCGTGCTGTTCAAGGAATTCTTTAAAGGTATGACTGAGGAATTACCGACCATTATCACTTCGAAGAACTTTGATAGAGGATTGAAATTAGGTTTGAACAAATTTGTGGAAGCTTTGGAAAACTTGGGCCACCTCTGATCTTTCATCAAGTAAACCCACGTGAGTATGGTGTGATCACTGATCATCAATAAAAGTGACAAACCATTTTTCATTTTTTTGGGTGGTTGTTCTGGCCGGGCCCCAAATGTCACTATGGATGAGTTGGAAAGGAATGGTGGGATGGTTGGGTTGGTTTGGATAGGAGGATCGGGTTTGTTTAGCCAATTGACAAGTTTCGCAGTGAAAACGAACATAATCTTTATTGAATAAATTTGGAAACACGTCTCATGTAATCAAAACTAGGATGTCCTGAACGACAATGCCATAAAAGTACATCTTTGTCTTGAGAACTTGAGCTCACTAGGGCACGTTGTGCATTCCAACTCGCTTTATTCGTCATCTTCGATTTCTCCAAGTAGAAAAGTCCATCCCACTCTTTAGAAGTCCCAATCGTCTTTCCCGAGTGTAAATCCTAAAATAGACACATATCAACATCAAATATCACTTTGCATATATGTCCTTTCGTTAACTTGCTCACAGATATTAAGTTACAAGTAAGTGCTGGGACAAATAGAACATGGTGAATGCGGAGTGAATTGGATAGTGTGATGGTGCCAATTCCTTCAACTTTAGGAAATACCCCATTAGCAACTTTGACACGAAGATGCTCCGGACACAGTTTAAGAGTTGTGAATAAGGTTCGATTACCCGTCATATGATCTGTGGCTCCAGAATCAACTATCCATGCATCGTCGCTAGTTCGTATAGTATTGAGGGCTATGATAGAATTACCTGATTGGACAAGATTAACACTCGGCAAAGACTTGGACTTATTCTGTTTTTCAAGTGTCCGACGGAGCATCTGTAGTTCTCAGCCTTTTGTTCAGTGGAGGCGAGATGACCCTGTGGTTTGCTAGTGGATGGTTTGCCGTGCAGCTTCCAACATTCCTCTTTGATGTGACCCTTCTTCTTGCAATAGTTGCACCAGTTGTTTTTCCGTTCCTCTGGCGGTCCTCGTACTACAAGTGCTGAACTCTCAACAAGACTTGGGCTGCTTTGGTTCAAGAGTTTTCAACTCTCTTCGAACTGCATATGATTGATGACATCAAAGAGGGATTTGATTCCCATTATTCTGCCCCGTATTTCTTCAAATGACTCATTGAGTCCGAGAAGAAATCATAAATTCTCCCTTCTTCGACTATCGTCTTGTATAACTGAGCATCTTCCACATTTTTCCATGCGTGCACTTCAAACAGGTCCTATTGTTGCCAGAATTTCATCAACGCATTATAGTAATCAGTTACGATCAGAGTACCTTATCTTAAATCGCGAAGTTGATGCTTCAAATGGATCAAGGTGGCAGTATTATCAAGAGAGAAATAGGTTCTTTTGACTGCATCCCAAATCTCTTTTGCAGTATTTGCCAGGAGGTAGCCTTCGCTGATGTCAGCAGTCATAGAGTTACATAGCTAAGTCATAACTTGGTTATTTTCAGCAAACCAAGTATCAAAAGTTGGGTCTTCTGGGGCTGGTTGTGGTGCTGACCCATTGATATATTTTTCTTTTCGCTTTCCACGGATATACCTTAGCATGCTTTAAGACCATTGGAGATAATTTTTTCCATTAAACCTATGGTTAATGACCATACTTTGAGGTTCTGGAAATTCCGATGCCATAAAGCCGCTGTTGGTAGTGGAAGATGAGTGGTTGGTAGAAGAGGTGGTGGAATTGGTACTGGATATAAGTGCAGCAGTATGAAGTCCGTTTGTAGATGAGTTTCCAGGGACGGAGCCGAAAAGAGGAGGGAATTCAAACGGGTTCATAGTTCTGGGAAAAACCTCGGCGGAATGCTTCTGGACTGCGGCGCGTGAGATCGCCACCTCTTCTCTTGGATTGGCCGATTGGCGCCGTCTGGTCCTGCCTGTGGTGGCGGTGTACTGTCAAGCGCCCTCCTGCTCTAGATCGAAGAGCACCGATCTGAATCTCTTTCTCCCTTTCTCCACTCTGTCTCACTCACGGTGGCACTGTTTCTGGACTCACAGTCGCTCAGCCTCGCTCTCACTCTGTCTCACTCAGCTTTGATACCATATTGGAGGCTAGAGCACATATTACTTTCTCATATCCCATATCAAAGGGTTACAGCAGTTTATATAGACCAGAAAACAGAGGAATCATCGCTGGTCAATAATATGATATAATGAGACATTATTACATACAAATAAAAAACTTTCCTAAACTAAAGATACTAGAATCAGGAATATGATGATGGGCTGAAATCATGGGATTAATCATTGGCTGATTTCTAACACCAATACAAAGAAAAGTTTTTTATTTTGGGGGGGGGGGACCCATTGTCCATTTAACACAAGAAAATTTCTTCGGGGTTTATGATCTACTCAAAGTGACGAAATCCCTTGAAGGAAAACCCAAAAAGCTAAGGTGGTACTAGAGCGAACAGAACTTGATAAGTAATGAATATGAAACAAACTAATATAATGTTTGAACCTGAAGCACCGCAATTCCCATATGTTTCTGCTTAAGAACCTCAATGAATAGGCACCTTTGATCCTGAAAATTTGTAATTCATTTGGCAGTCAACTTGTTACACATCATTTTACAGTCAATCAAGCAGTTTGAAAGCTATACAGAATAACCATACTTCAAGCAGTTCCTTCACAATAGCTTCTTGTGTGAGGAAAGCCACAAGACCATCTAACGTCACCATGCAATCAACAAGTGCTAAAACACTCCAGCTCTGGACAGGATCCGGCTTATTCATGCATGATACATCAATGAAGTAAGGAATCATGTTCTTTAGTATAGGAAGCAACTGTCTGACAATAAAGGATTCACCAAAAACACCACCTGAGAAGTCAAAGAACGAAAGGGGTTTAACAAGCTGAAGGTCTGATGGAACCCTGCTTTCTGAATATTACTTAGACCAGAATAACAAGAAAGCAACTCTGCCAATATAAAATGATAGGCAGAATAGGGGAACTGGTCCAGTAAAGAAAATGCAAAATATATAGCAGGAAAACATATTAAAAAATACAAAATGAAAAAAAGGTAAAGACAGGGTTTCTAGATTCCAAGATGCTAAAATCTCTCCTAATCATTACGCATCAGAGTTAGTTTCTCCAACCTCTAATTCCTTTTCCACCCCTCCATCAGTCTTACCTCTTCCCCTTTCTAGATTACGCAATGTATCGTTAATCTTAATTGGATCAGCACCCACAGGCCCATCTACTCCTTATCTTTTCAATTATAGGTACTAAACAGCAGGTCATCAAGGTCTCAACTTTTTTGAAAGATCGCAAAATCTTAAGCCAAAGAACCAAGATTACCAATTCTGACCAGCACTTCAATTCCATCAGCACATAGTCCTTTTCCAAAGCAGTGAACAAGAGGCAAGATTGTCTGATCCAAAAATTGGAGGTTAGTAAAAAATGATAATGTTTACATGCATGTGAGGGGGTATGCTTGTGCAGAACAGCAAAAATAGAAATGAAGGTTCTTGCAAAAACCTGATGGATGGTAATGGGTACACCAAGCTCCTCACTGGAACCAATTAACAGCACAGAAGCAGAGACGGCTGAAGTTTTCTGTGGAGAAATATATAGGTTTGACAAGACCAAGGGATGAATAGTTTCCAAGTATGTTTGTTTACCAACTTTATTCCATATTTCACGTACAAATGTATCTTGTAAAAGAGAAACCTTCAAATGAGAGTCACTTGTAGTCTGCAAAGTGTAAACAGATGTACAGGTAAGAAGTCAAAGAAAACAAAAGGACAACAAATGTCTACATTCTTTCTGTATTCATCGAAGTCTAGAACTAGCCTGCAAGATTTTTTGGATGGTTGGTAAGACTAATGTTTTCACTGCTTGTGCTGTTAAGCATTTGATGAATTCTTTAACTAGTACGGAGGCCCATTCAGCTTCAGTGACATTCGCAGTATCTAATACAAGTGGCAAGCAAAAAGGGGCACACATTTCAGCTGCAAATGTGCCCATTGCCTTGAGGGCTCCCTGCTTGGCAAAATTGGCAGCATAACGAAGGCGGGTTTCATTCTTAGCCAGAAGCTGAAGGGGGGCAAGAAACAAGTAGGCAGATTTTACAGTCTTTGGAAAGTAAGGTGATTCCAGAAGAGTTTTGGCTGTTGGCCTCCTGTATAACAAAATAGATACTTCAATAAAATGATAGGAAAACATGCGGATCCACTAACATAAAGATATGTAGATGTGCCTGGTGCATACATGGACAGAATTTTCCACAAACACCTGAGCAGATCAACTTATGTGTGCACAAAAATTTGCACATTCACACACACAATCTGATACCTTGTCCAATCTTTTTGAATGCATGCTTCAACAAGTAATCTAATATGAGGAGGTAGTTCCTTTAAAAATCCTGGCAAGGTTCCATGCTCCAAATATATTGCCAATGAGGTTGAATCAAAGAGTGGCCTGCACAGATAGAATTCTGATAGGATACAACCAACAGAAAATATGTCCCTTGCAACATCTTCAGAGATGAGTTTTGAACAAGAAAATTTCTGCCTCCAAAGCAAAAAGTTTGGATATCCTGATGAACATTCATCTTCCTCCTTTATATGCTGAAGAAGACAGATAAGATCCATTTTCGAATGCTCTATATGATTTTTGCCTATCAGAGATAGCTTGGGCATAACTTGGCTAACTGTCTCCTTTGTTGCACCTTTTGAAGATGAGATTTCCCTCTCTAGCATATTTAATGGATAATGGTGAGAAGCACTCAAATGCCTAGCATGCTCAGAAAATTTTGATGCTTCTTCTAGTTCTTGCAGATAACCAGCTTCAGAAAGGATCTCATTTTGCAATCCATTCACATATGCACAAACTTTGGCATTGTTATTGGTAGAATGACATGTAATTCTGGTACTGCCATGACGAATGGGGTGCGGCCGTGTAAAGAGCTGCCGGCGTCCCGTTGATCTTGGCATCATGGGTTCGGATACAGGAAGCATAACATTCTTGGCAGCAATAGCTGCCTCACCTGACATTTTGTACCCAAATGTGATGTCTATCCAATGATGGAGTTGCAGTGAAACCCTATTACTTTCTAATGCATCACGATGCAATTTAATGAAATCTTCAGGACTCTCTACCCATGAAGGTACAGCCAAATCTGCCATACCATCATGAACTGACTTAAAAATTCTAGTATCACAATAGAACTCTGGAATGCATTCATCAGGGGTCCATTGGTAGAGTCTCTGCATTGTAGAAGGATACTCATTAGGTTCATAAACTGTACGGACTGCCATACGAAGAACACGCAGAGGTAGCCTTCTTGCTTTGTAACTGCAGACAGCCAGTTCAGACAGACATTCATCTGATACATGATGAGGGATTTCAGAAGTCGAATAGGTAAAATCCAGCTGTTCGTCACCTTTAGCCAAGCGCCATTTGCTCTTGCTTAAGTCTCTCCATCCAGCATCACAATTCTCATCAGGTTTCATGCTAAAGTCTATTACCCAAGGCATTACTGGATGAAATGTGTGATCCCCCCACCTTCTCCCTGCCAATTTATTTAGGATCAGTAAATACTCAAAATTACTTAATTCGCCTCTCCACCACTTAGTAAAGCTAGAATGCCAATCTATTGGTGGAGAAAGCTTTAGATCTGCATAAAGGCTACCAGATTCACAACCCCCATTGAAACAACGAATTTTTGACAGGGTAGAACCATTTCTTTCACTCTCTTGTGGCTTTAAGGCATACCCCAATTCAGGTTCATTCCACAAACGCAGCCAAGACCATAATGAGTTGGTCAGCATGACATTGGATGGACATAAATTCCTATAGGATACCCCTAGACCATGTAGGTACCATAACGCAGAGAGTAGCTGATATATAAGAAATCTTTTATGCCAGTCAGACTTTAATGCATTGGGGTTATAGTGAAGAATGCTTTCCAACGTATAGGGGGCCTTTGGAAGAACCGTGTTAACATGATTGGATGTTTTCAACATTGCAATAACAGGAGCTATGTTTGGATGCCTCAATGAACCTGGAACAATATCTTCCTCAAATGAAGGCAAACCAATTAGATTAAGGAAATTTATGCTTTCCCGGCCAGATGCTTTCCCCTCGATTGTGAGACTAAGTGAATCCAATATGTGATCCTCTAGTGAACCAGACATGAAATCAGCTGCAACCTCTTCAAAAGTAGAATAGGAAGAGATTCCCATGCGAGCAATTGGAGCCAGTGCAGCAATTGTCCTTGAGCAAGAAAATCTTCTAGAATGGTTACAACAAGATTTTCTTCTTCCAGACTCAAGCAAAGAAAGTCCATCTCTTTGAATACCACCATTGAACTCATTCTTATACTGGCTTTCTCCAGGTATATAATTACTTGCACGGCAATCATCATTATCCGGACAGTGTTCATCACTGAAACAAGAATAAGAACCAATTTTTAACCATTAGTCACTCAACAGAATGATCCAGCAAGGATGAAAATGAAGGAATAGACAATTTAAAACAAAAAACAAAAAAGCAACAAAAACCCAACCAATGCTCAAACATGACTAGCGTTTTACACAATCATCATTACAAAGTACAGACTTTTTAGTTAGATTAAGGGCTTGAATCTTACATAAATTTGGTGAAACAATCTTGCTCATGGCTGGGCTTGTAGGACAATATAAATTGACCAGCTGAAACCTCACCAGCTGTTGTACTAGGAATCTGTATTTCAAAAAACAAAACAAATTAATCAAGAAATTGATTGACATAAAAATGAAGAAGCAAATCAGAAACATAGAAAGAGATACCTCAACGATAGCTGAGGATCCAAACGGAAAGGCGGAAGGGGAGATGCCATAGTGGAAAACGAGTCGGTCCGAGAAATCGGATTTGATTCGAAGTTGGAGGCACTCGAAGCAGTAATCATGTGCCTCCTCCATCGCTTCGGCGGAGACTCAAGAAGTTCCCTCCATTTTCACTCTCATGTGCTTCGTTCTGGAACTACCGCAGCACAGATGTTCAGTCGTGTTTGATCGACAGGTGCATTAGAACGAAAGCAACGCATTGGCAGATAAGGCCCTTTTAGTCATTATGCCACCGTAACCTTTTACAAAGTCTGGGAAAAGTGGAAAACGGAAGCGACCTGAGAAAAACATAATAAAAGATTTTTGTATTTTATGAAAATATGATATAAAGAATATTACATAGACAAGGATTAAGAACGAACTATTTTTTTTTTACAGGTATTCAACAGAATTAACTATTTTGTGATGTAAAAATAGACACAATTAATTTTTTTTGTAGTATATATAGCAAGTTCTTTAACTTTGGGTTAACTTTTTTTATTTTTTATATTGCGGGTCTCATCAGTCTCCTCATTCTTTATTATTTTATTATATTTTAGAAATATATGCCTTTTCTAGTAAGAAAATATCACTTTAGAGGCATGCAGACAATTTTATTTCAATCGACCTAAAAAAGATTATGAAATTTTACTGCACCTCTTGGATCAAAATGAAATTAAATTTTATTAATGAAAAGACAATAATGCCCTTTATTTTATTTAAAAAGAGCATTTGTAAGATAAATAAGGGTATTCACAAGATAAATAAATGGATTCAAAAGAATCTAGAGAATTAAAAAAAATTTTACAAGATAAATATAAGTATTTACAAAATAAATATGTTAATGACAAAATTTTTTTAACTCTCTGGATTCTTTTAAATCTCTTTATAAGACAAATATGAGCATTTATAAGATAATTGTATTGGGTGTTTATAGTGAAATAGTTTATTGTTAAATTTGCACATTTGCCTTTCTAAAAATATATTAAAATAATAGAGAGTGAGAAGACTAATGGGGCTCTCAGTTAGGGGTGTTCAAAGTGTCCCGGTCCAAACATTTTGATCTTGGAATCTCCAGTCCAGTCCGGAACCAGGATCAATGACTAGGATGGGACTCAAAGGTGATCTCGGTTCCCCTTTTTCTTTACCTCATAAATTAAGCCATCCTTTTATTTTTATTTTTTGTATTTTTTTACCATATAAATTAAGTTATCTTTGATAATATATGTATCACATCTTTAGTTGAAGTTAAATCGCATATATTGTGATATTGATCATAACTATATATTGTATAAAGATGATAATAAAAAGTTATTCTTCAACTCTAGATCAATTTATGTAATTATTATGTCCCTATTAGTTGTTAAATAATCATTTTAAATAATAGAATATGGAGAATTTAAATAATATAATGATATTTTTTTAAATTTATCATTCTTTTAAAAAATAAATCAGGATTTCTAGGTCCCGTCCTGATTTTACTGGGATCGGGATGCAAATTGCATCCTAGCCAAAACTTGGGACAGAAACCAGGATTATGGTATCCTGGTCCCATCCCGTCCCGAGTTTTAAACACCCCTACTCACAATATAAAAAGTAACGGAAGTTAACCAAGATTAACGGCATTACTATATATGCTACCAAAAAAACTGATTAAGTATACTTTTACACCCAAAATAATTCTATTAGGTGCCTATATGAAAATAATTCATTGCTAAATTTGCACTCTAATCCATATTACCAACTATATACATACATGTGCCATGGCCTGAGTAAGAAAAATAAAATATAAGATTTCTATCATTTTTATTAGAAAACTACCATATAAACTAACCGATGGAATATATAGGATAATAGATAATTAGGGTTTAATTTATACATTGAGAGTTATCTTTAGAATTATCAAAATAAGAGCATTCAACCATTCTGAAGGAAATGTAAATCAGATTAGAGTAGAAGCGCGTACCGGTAAAGTCGGATCCGGGTTTGGAGCCTACACAAGGATTAGACTACAAGAGCCTAATCAGGGTTTGCACAGCAGTGCACCAGAACAAGAAAGATGGTAGATAAGAGGAGATTGCCAGAAAGCTCAATGGCAGGGGTGGTTTGCAATGCTAGAGGCACACCCTATTTATAGTGATCAGAGTGACCACTAATTAGGCAGTGTGTGCACTCCTTGCTTGCTCTCCAAGTCGGTGAATTAATTCAATTGATTCTAAATCAATTCCTCAATCATGGAGATTTGTTTCTTAATCATGATCTCACAATTAATTCCCAACTTATTCACCAAGCAACAATCTTATGTTGATTGATTAATTTGATAAGGCAACTTATGCCCCTAATCAAATAGTTCGGCCCATCAAGGGCGGACTTGGACCCAAAGTCCAACATCTCCCACTCGCACTTGATGGGCCACCCATCATGCGACTACGTCTTCTTCTTGTTTCATACTTGGTGTCTGCCGTGACTGCGTGGGCATAACATCTTCAGAACCTTTGGTGCTTGTGATACTAGAAATCCTTGATATCGGATCAGCATCCAAGGACACCCTTTGTGAACCTGTAAATTGTTGCCTCATATGCCCTAGGTCTGTCTATACACTCAACTCATGGCATATTTGATCCCTCTTGAGTCATAGATTCTTTTGCTTTTCTGAACTTGACTCAGATTGCCTACTATGCGCGTGGTATCCACACTTATAAGTTTTTCTCATAACTTGTAAGGGACATGTCACAGATGCCACCGCAAAAAAGTGTACGTCAAGATAGACCTTCCTTTTTGACTAGAAACATCGATCTTTCCCGACTTAGTCGCTTTCCCAGGTTTTAGTTGTCTGATCGAATCGTACGTGATCATAAAGCTTCAGCCAAAGTAGCTGGCCCCAAGTCAGGCTTTCAGGATGCCTGCCTAAGTCCTGAGGGCATCGTTTGAAGGATTTCTCCTTCCTGGGACTCACACCGTAGTGAACCAGGGATCTGTCACCTACGTCCCATATTGCAGTTATTCTCTCAAGCACATGCAGTATGAATTGCATGCTACGGTGATTTTGCAATGGTGTATGTCGATTTTACCTTCATGTTTCACCGTACAGACTTTAGTTCAAATGTACTCAACATTAGAACCAGGACTTCCCTTTTTACAATCATTCCCCTTTTTGGAACCTCATTTGTAAAAGAGAGTCCTTTGCCTGGCTACAGGTCTGATGATACATCCTTTGTAATCATGCCTCGATCCATGACGTATTTACACGTGCGGATCTCATCTCAGTTCAACTGAGGCGACTCAAGCGCAAAGATCTTCCTTACCCATCTCATGGTGATCATTTGCTCGTCTTATCATCCCACACCCCTGCAAATCATGGGAAGACGGTTGTTCGTGTGAGCGAACCAACCTTCCTGACTTGTACGACATACGGAATTGCATACCTCGTGCCTATGCATTAATATATACACAATATATTTGGAAAAAACTGAAAATGCATCATTTTATTGCAACGTTCAATACATTACATTCTACGCATGCCCAAAGCATTTACATGTTTGACAAAAGGGTTTCTAGCAATGGGCTTTGTAAGGGGATCAGCTAACATCTTATGAGTAGAAAGGTATTGAACGGTCACTTGTTTCTTAGTGATCATGTCTCTTACAAAATGATATTTAATGTCTATGTGCTTTGTCCTACTGTGATCCTTAGGGTCCTTAGCATAGGCTATTGCGGCTTGACTATCGCAATGTATCAGAATAGGACCCTCCTTTCTGCCTTTCATTCCTAGACGTTCTAGAAATCTCTTAAGCCATACAGCTTCTTGAACAGCGGCAGAACAAGCTATGTATTCAGATTCCATGGACGACAGAGCCACACAGGTCTGTTTCTTGCTGCTCCAGGAAATTGCTCCATTGTTTAGGAGGTACGCGTACCCTGAGGTGGAGTGTCGTTCATCTATATCTCCCGCCCAGTCGGCGTCAGAGTATCCTATTAGATGCATATCTCTACCTTGGTAACATAGCTCGTAATCCCTGGTTCCCTTCAGGTACCTCATGATTCTTTTCACAGCTTCCCAATGCTTTATTCCAGGGTTGGATTGAAATCGGCTCACAAGTCCGACTGCGAAGCATATGTCTGGTCTAGTACAAAGCATAGCGTACATCAAGCTTCCAATTGCACTCGAGTACGGGACTCTTTTCATGCGCTTTATTTCGGATTCTTCCATGGGACACGTATCCATACTGAGGTAGTGTCCTTTAACCACAGGGGTATCCATAGGCTTGCAGTCTCTCATATTGAATCGTTCTAAGATCTTTGCTATGTATGCCTTTTGTGACAAGGATAGCAATCTTTTTGAACGATTCCTGTTTATCTTGACTCCCAAGATATATTCTGCTTCGCCCATGTCTTTCATTTCAAAATTCAAGGATAACCAATCCTTGATTGTTTTGACTACCTTAAGACTCGTTCCGGCCAGGAGTATATCATCTACATAAAGAGACAAAATCATAAAATCATCTCCAAACCGCTTTATGTAGACACAGTGGTCTTCTTCGATCATCTCGAAGTTGAATGAGGTCACTGCCTCTTGAAATCTTAGATACTACTGTCTAGATGATTGTTTCAGTCCGTAAATGGACCTTAGGAGTTTGCAAACCTTTTGTTCACTTCCCTTTTCTATGAAGCCCTCAGGCTGCTCCATATATATCTCTTCATCTAGTTTTCCATTAAGGAATGCGGTTTTTACATCCATTTGATGTAACTCTAAGTCCATACTTGCCACTATGGCGAGTATGAGTCTTATTGAGTTAAAACGCACCACTGGCGAGAAGGTATCTTCATAATCTATCCCTTCTCGTTGGGTGTACCCCTTAGCCACCAAGCGTGCTTTGGGTTTGTCAATTGATCCATCTGCCTTTCGTTTATATTTGAGAACCCATTTGTTCCCAATTGCCTTTCGGCCTAGTGGTAGGTCAACCAATTCCCAAACTTGGTTAGCTTTCATGGAATTCATCTCTTCTTCTAAGGCCTTTTGCCATATTTCCTTAGCGGGTCCGGTTAGCGCTTCTTTAACGCTTCTCGGATCTTCCTCATTGTCTTCCGGATTGACAATGAGTACTTCCCCTTCAACGGAGAAGCGTCTTTTAGGGATTCTTTCCCTTTGGCTTCTTCGAGGTGGGAGTTGCATAAGATTCTCTTCCAGTGCTTGATTATCAATTCCATGTTGTGAAAATGACTCATTTCTCCCACTCGGGTCAGTGATATGAGGGATGCCTTCAACTTCCTCACTCTCATATAGAGTTTCTGTTTGGGTAAGGCTTCCTCTGCTAGGAAAATATGATTCTAGGAATACTGCGTCCCTTGACTCGACCTCAGTCATTGAGCCGTCCTCATTTTCACCAATGAAGACATATCCTTTTGATTGCTCAGAGTATCTTATAAAGATAAATTTCTTGCCTCGAGGTCCCAACTTTCCATGTTTGTGAGACGAGTTGTGTATATAGGCTGCCGATCCCCACGGTCGTAAGACACTTAGATCGGGCTTACGGCCTGTCCACAGCTCATAAGGCGTAGAAGTGACTGATTTGGAAGGCACTCGGTTAAGTATAAATGTCGCAGTCAACAGTGCATCGCCCCAATACGAAATTGGTAGTTCAGCTTGTGACATCATTGACCTAACCATATCGAGAAGTGTTCTATTTCTTCTCTTGGCGACCCCATTTTGTTGAGGAGTGCCAGGGATGGTCAATTGTCTGATAATCCCTTTTTCATCACAGAGCGTTTTGAACTGTTCTGAGAGGTATTCTCGACCTCTATCAGTTCTCAAGGCTTTAACCTTACAATTTAGTTGATTTTCAACTAGATTAAGGTACTTCCTGAAGCATTCTAAAGCTTCAGACTTGTGAGAGATCAAGTATACATGTCCATATCGCGAAAAATCGTCGATAAATGTAATGAAGTACCATGCTCCATGTCGTGCCCTCACACTCATAGGTCCGCAGATATCCGAGTGTATCAGTTTAAGAGGATGTTCTGCTCTGGTTGCCTTTTCGAAGGGTTTCCTTATGCTTTTGCCAGTAAGGCAATGCTCACATAGAGACATTTCCCTTTTTCATATTCTGCATTTTCCTCAAATGCTGCCTTATGGTAGTGTTTGGACCCAGCTTATAATTGTCAAGCTTGACAGTGATTCTCCTGAGTCTTGCATCAGAAGTGCCATCAAACTCTTCTTTCAGCGCTGTCCACATGGCAGAGGTAGTGACATGTCCTTCAAATTGACATATCACATCGTCGGTCATTGCCGCAAGCATTATGATCCGAGCGATGGTATCCTTTCTTTTCCAGGTTGCAAAAGCATCCTGTTCCCTTCGTGGTGCATTAGCATCGGGTTGTGGAAGCACATTGGTCAAGACGTCCATAACATCTTGTTCCTCCAAGACATACGAGATCTTACGGCGCCACATGCCAAAGTTCTCACCATGCAGCTTGTCTCCTCTAACGAGATCAGCAACAAAAGTCTTGCTTGACATTTGAGCCATTTTTCTGTCACATAGACATGCATTTTCAATTAGGTATGCAATTTGTATTCTTTGAGACACTATCTCTTTGTTTAAATAAGAGTAGAAATTAATAGAATGAGAGTTTGCTAGCTTCGTGTTCAGGAATCAACTAGGTTGACCCCCATCCCACTCATTCCAGTTTACTGCTCATTTTTCTTAATTTCTAATCTTATTTAAACATATCCCCATTTTTTTTTCTTTGAAAAAAAACAATTCCAGAAAAAAAAAATGCTCCCACTCAAACAAAGCATCATAAGGAAGTAGAATAAATAATTCCAAAAAAAAAACAATTTATTCATTATGCAATAATTCCATGAAAGGTTCATATAAGTTGCAATGAAAACAAATTCAAAAAGCAAGCAAATTAAAACATGGATAATCAAGTTTTAATAACGAGGTACATCAATGCCAAAATCTAGAAAGATTTTCCTAGCCTTAGCTCTATGAGCTCCTTTGTCCATGTTGTTTATGCCTCTCTTGAAAACGTCTTTCCAAAATCCTTGGCCATGGAGATGACCCCTCTTTGTCACTTGCTCATGGTATTGAAGCATAGCTTTTACGTAGAATTCAGTGTCACTAGCATTAGTGACTTGTGTGCCATATCCACAAATGACCCCATAGACGCTTTTGATTTGAACATATCTATCAACGTCTTTTTCAACAAGAGATTTGATTAGAGCACTAGTTCTTGGTCTATCGACCTCCTCTTCTTCGAACTTATCGAATTTGAACTTTGCTTTCTCTTCTTGCTGCACCTCGTCAGGTGTGTTGGAGTCTTGTAGTGACAAAGGGGGACCCTTCTTGTTGGTGCTACCAACTCCACTTGAGGTCTTTGCCTCTTGTTCATCATCAGAAGCGGGAGAATATTCAGGGGGAGCCCCATCAAAGGATTGGTCAGTGTGTATACTAGCCATATTTGACCAATAATTGTTCATCACAAAGAAAAACAATTTTCAGAACTTATTTTAAATAGTTTAGTGTCAAAAAAAACACTCAAAAAACGTACATAAAATATTCTGAATAATTTCCAAAAATTGACAAATAATATATCAATGTGAAGAACATGAATTTAGAAATTTTTAGGGCAACAAATATTCCAAAAATACCTATGAACGCGCCCCCACGCGCCACCAGAAGGCTTCTGGTTCAAAAAATTCATTTACAAAACAGGAAACTAGAAAGTTCCACTCTCGATGGTGGCGCGTGTTACTCACGCGCCGCCCTAGAGACTGTATTTTGACACGATGTCAAAACCCCTGGACTTGTCTCGTTTCACTGAGTTTGATGATGTCCTTGATTGGCCCATTAGGCCTTGGGGTGGATCTCACGTGCCACATAGGCGCGCTGTCAAGGGAGAGGAAAAAAAGTTTTTTTTTTAAATGAATAAAAATTTTTTTTTTTGGAAATCGGGTTGGGCTGGTCCGGGTCAAGTGATCCGGCCCAATATCCTTTGAAGCGGGTTTCGGGTCGCCCACGACCTGAAACGCTGCGTTTCAGTGATTTGAAACGCAGCTCCCACTAGCCGAAACGACACCGTTTTGGCCAGCGTTAAACGGCGCCGTTTCACTTAGTGAAACGGCGCGTTTTGGGGTTCTGGCCAAAACGATGCCGTTTTGGCCCCTTCCCCCTTCTTCAACCTCCAGCCGGGTCGACGTGACCCGACCGGAGCTCAGGCGGGTCTGTCGCGACCCGCCTTTTTCGTTTCCCTTTTTCTCCCTCGTCCGACCTTCTTTCGACGCGATTCCGGTGCCGTTGGAACCGTCTCCTCAAGTACTTCACGTTCATAACCTCTTTTCACACAGAGGCTCACGTTTTTTAAGACCCAATTTCTCGAAGCTTGTCGGTGACCGTGGATTCACACAGAAAACACGGTGCTTCTCTTTCTTCTTACGTTTTATGATTTCATGCATTTATTTATATGTTCAAGTTTCTGTTTTTGAACTCATATATATATACCAGAATCAAAAAAACGAAATCCACAGAGAAAACAAGAAGAGAGAGAGAGCATGTGACAATTTTGATCTTTGGAAAAACGAAAAAAGACATGCTTCAAGGTATTGGTCATTAAACAGAATCGAAAACGTAATGGGTCATGTGAGTACATGTAAATAACAGAAACAAAAATGTTGCAGAGGAGAGAGAGACGAAGAGAGACGGAGATGAAGAGAGACAGAGCACATGTTCATATATATACAAAACGCATGCATCACGGACATGCAGATACACAGAGTAGCAGCGGAATAATCAAAGATATATGAGCATGTGAAAAAAAAAATATACATATACGCAGGCGTTGATATATATACATATATATTTTTCTTCGGACATATATACATGCGTATGTACTAAAAAAAATTGGCAGAACACATATTGAATACAGCCACAAGAACAAGCAGGCTCTGATGCCAATAAAGGAAATGTAAATCAGATTAGAGTAGAAGCGCGTACCGGTAAAGTCGGATCCGGGTTTGGAGCCCACACAAGGGTTAGACTACAAGAGCCTAATCAGGGTTTGCACAGCAGTGCACCAGAACAAGAAAGATGGTAGATAAGAGGAGATTGCCAGAAAGCTTAATGGCAGGGGTGGTTTGCAATACTAGAGGCACACCCTATTTATAGTGATCAGAGTGACCACTAATTAGGCAGTGTGTGCACTCCTTGCTTGCTCTCCAAGTCGGTGAATTAATTCAATTGATTCTAAATCAATTCCTCAATCATGGAGATTTGTTTTTTAATCATGATCTCACAATTAATTCCCAACTTATTCACCAAGCAACAATCTTATGTTGATTGATTAATTTGATAAGGCAACTTATGCCCCTAATCAAATAGTCCGGCCCATCAAGGGCGGACTTGGACCCAAAGTCCAACACATTCAAATTAAGATTTATTTATCTTGTAAAATTTTGCAATATCTCAATTATAAGTTGAGCCCATTAGGCTGACTCATTTAAACTCATTTTAAATCGAGTGTCGCCGTGTCAGCTCATGATGTAAAGCCTCTAATAAAAATTGGACCTAAAAAGGCCAACATTGGAGGGTCATGGGTAGACCTCCAATTTTATTAAGGGTGCTCAAGTTTCAGCATTTAGCCCCTCGAACACTACAAATTTTAGAGTCGAACCTGAGATTGCATGATATTGGGCTTTTGGTCCATAAACCCCATTAAAGCATAAGCCATAATTTGCTGCTTATATATGTAACCGTGGAGAGAAAATATAATCATAAGAAGGAAGAGAATGGGTTTTAGGTGGGCCCTAACTTGGTTAATGAAATAAAAATAAATGTGTACTCTTTCTAATCTTTAATATAAGATCTAATTAATTAATTTGAGAGATTAAAAAACTAAATAAGATATTTAATTATAACATATGTTACATGATCTCCTTGAAATAATTATATATATCATTAGATTATATATTAGTTTATAATTCATCCAAATTAGTTTGAAAAAAAACAATAATTATTTTAAGGTAAATTATTTAGCTTCCTTAATCTCCCCAAATTAGTTAACCAGATGTTATATTAAGGACTAGAGAGAATATTATTTAATAAAATTTATGTCATTTTTAGTCATTTTACACCTAAACTTGTGTTTTTATTAATCATTCAAACATAAATTATATTACACAATTTAACTTCTACCCTACTTTAAGTTTGTAGAAGTCAGATTGAAAAAGAGTCATCCATGCCTGAGTAATCCAAAGACAGACTTCAACTCTACAAAACAGCCTGCCAATATTATGCCATTATGTAAAACTCCTATGGAAATTTTCACAAGAAGTTCAATCGTTTATGGTTACAAATGATTGGTGAGTGCTCCATGAGACACCCAAAAAAAAAAAAAACTCTTTTAATGTAGAAACAGATTCTTCAACTGTGGGGTAAGGATGTGTACATCTATCCTTCCCCATACCTCATCTAATAGGAGTCTTGTACACTGAGTTACCCTTTAATCTGAAAGTGAACAAATATATTACAGTAAAAGGAATACACCATTAATGTCTACAATGGAACTGCAAATCTACCGAGATAGCAGCTAAAATTAGAAACAGAAATAGAAAATGAAGGGAAAATACTTATGAAGCCTAAGAATGTCAGCAACTATTACATTTAACTGTGGAAGACAGATTAGATTAGTCAATAAAATGGGGTGGTGTTTATGGCAGACCAGTTTCAGAGAGCCAAAGTTCAAAGAGTGACACTTGGCAAAGCTGGATATCCAAAGAAGAGTATGTCTGAAACAGTACTGGTAAAAGAGAAATACTACCACAGTATATTCTTAGTTTTCAAAAAAAGAATGATGATATATAATTATCCCCTGAACTTATTTTCTTCTTATGTTTGTCCTATATACACTCTGTATTGTAATATCTTTTAATTTGATGTACAATCTTTTTATCCAAAAAATAAAAAAGAATGCTGGGAAAGCCATTTGCATATATGTTGAAAATATAATTAGAGTGATCTTTGTATTCAATAAATATGTTCTAGACTCTAGAGAGCATACTTGATATCTTGATGCACAATTTCATTTCTTTTCCACTAATTTGATTGACAGTAAGATGATTATTATGCCTCTGATTATGTCAGTTTTCAACTATTCAATGAAAAAGTTTCTTTCAACTATTCAATGATGCCTCCTTGATTAGAGATTGATCATGTGCAGATTCCCAGAGATCTGAACCATATAGCTATATAGTAAAATAGCATTCTGCAAAAATTTGATCAAGTGTCTCATTTGTTTGACAACCAAAAGGACACAGATAGAAATGCAATAATAGGTGGTGATGTTGTAGAATTTCTCAGGCAGGCAAAGGTTCAGAATTTTCAAATGAAGAGAAAATGTTTGAGAGGTAATCTAAGCATGTAAAGCCATGTTTGGTACGAGGTACTGGAGGGGTTGGTACTAGGATTGCCCATTTTGTCATGTCTGGTACGAGGATTTCAGCAATCCTGGGACTACAAAAGACTACTTTTTACGAGCTTACTAGTACCAACACCCGGCATTAGAAAATCAATCTTGGGTTTGATTTTTTTTCCCCCAAATAAAATTGCCCTCACCCTAGCAGATTGTTACGACCCAAAATCTAGATCGTGATTGGGGCATGAGCCTAACAAGGCTAAACTTATATTAACCATTAGACCAACACATCTCCACAACAATAAAAATGTTTATCAAACTCTCATTTTTAAAACTGTTTAAAATGTCAAAGGGAGAACTATTGCCTGCATAACAAATTGATTTTGACTCTACCATAGTAGTCATACCAATTTCATTACAATATTATCTGATCCGCTTCATATGTGTCTATTGTATTTTCAAGTTAATACGTTTTATCTTTGGGAACAAGACAGAAAAAGATCATCAAAATTGATAAAAGACAAATAAATATATTGAATTTCAATAATTCCATAGGAACTGATTTGAAATTTTAAAATATTATAAAATTTGAGAAATTACCTAATTATTTTTAGTTTTCTTAAACAAAAAATTCTTAACCCCGTTGCCGGTGACTAGCCACCGAATCTCCAGCAGCCTAATATATATTTTTTAAATTTCTTAAGCAAAAGTTGTCAATATAGATATTTGAGTTGTTGATAGCGATACTAAAGTTGTAAATTTGTATTCAACAAATAACCCATTTACAACTTTAGTATCGCTATTAACAACTCAAGTATCAATATTGACGACTTTGCCTAAGAAATTAAAAAAAAATATAACGCCATCATTTACAACTTTAATATCACTATTAACAACTCAAGTATCTATATTAACAACTTTAGCCTAAACAATTCAAAAAAAAAAAAAAAAACTAGCCGTCAGAGCTCCGGTGGAAGTTATTATGAAATATTCAACAAATTCCTTGTTTACAACTTTAGTATCACTACTAACAACTCAATTATTAATATTGATGATTTTTGCGTGAGAAATTAAAAATATATATAAGACTGCTGTTTACAACTTTAGGATCATTTTTAATAACTCAAGTATCTATTCTGACAACATTTGCTTGAGAAATTTTTAAAAAAAAAAATTTAGACCACCGGAGCTCTGGCAGCCAGTTGCCGACAAGGTCACCGGAGCTCCGGTGACATCTGCTGCCGCCGGTCACTGCCGCCGAAGCTTTGGCAGCCGGCAAGAGGGTTGAGGGTTTTTTATTTAAAAAAAAACTAGGGGTAGTTAAGTAATTTTTCAAATTTTTCAATATTTCAAATTCAAAATTTTAAATAAGTCCCTTTGAAATTATTGAAATTCAATATACTTATTTGTCTTTTACCAATTTTGATAGTTTTTTTCTTTCTTTTTCCCTTTTTCTTTCCAGGTCCTGCCTATAAACTTGGTCAGCCTGATTATTTCAGGAATTTGCTATTTGCTTGATTTGGAATATGGATCATTGGATCTCTAGAGCATGTATTTGCTATTTATGAATGTGCAGTTTGAGGCCTGACGCTTTTTGGTGATAATATTGCAGAACTTGGAGTTCTTTAGCTGACGATTTGATGCTGATATAATCATAAAACAGATCCTTAACTGAAGGGTTTTTCCTAGGTATCATCACTAGCGTTGAGAATGGGGATGTTTAAAGTATCCCGATCCTGGTTGTCCCGACTCGGTTCTGGATATTTTGATCCTGGGAATTTCCCCTCCCGGTTGGGATCAGAATGAGGATGGGAGCCGGGATCACCCTTGAGATCCTGGTTTGCTTTTTTTTTTTTTTTTAAATTTTTTATCTTATAAATTAAGTTATCTTTTTGTTTTTGTATTTTATATCTCATAAATTAAGTTATCATTTAATAAGATATGTATCACATCTTTAGTTGGAGTTAAACTATATATATCGTGATAGTAATCCTAACTATATAATATATATAAATAGTAACGAAGATAATGATGGTGGTGGTGGTGATAATAAAAAAATGCTATTCTTCAATTCTAGATAATTTGAGTGATTATTATGGCCTTGTTGGGTGTTAAATAATCACTTTAAATAATAGATTATGAACATTTTAACTAATATAATAATATTTTTTTTTTAAAAAAATCAAGATTTTCCAAGATCCGGACTAAATTGGGACCGGGACCGGAAACCGGGATTGGGGGATTCCAATCCCGTCCCAGGTTTTAAACACCCCTAATTGAGAATATGTTTGTGGAGTTCATTATAACATCATATTGACACACACGTATGTACGCAGTTCAATTTGACATTCAAAATAAGGTGGTTCTGAAGCATTGAATAAGGACACATAAGGTGGTGTTTCTTTTTTAATTTAGAGTGTTTTTATTTTAAAAAATCATAAAAAATTAAAAACCACACATTTTCACTTATAATATATCAAAATATCACTCATTTTATATAAAATCTAATAATAAAAAGAAACTAGTAGAAACATTTGGGAAGTTGAAAAAACTTGAGGGGCATCAGACATTATGTTTGTGAGTTTTGCCTAAAAAAATTGCCAAATTATGAAGAGAAGATAATGCAGGAAGGGGGAAAATCAGCCTCTCTAAATATACATAGATTACTTGTTTTATGCAGTCTGGTCTGATAAGTTTGAGGGACCTTGTACTTTAATGTTATGTATAAACTTTACACCACTGCTTGGTTTGTTGTATGAGAATGTAGCAGCTTGTTTACATTAAAAAACATGGTAAAATTTGGATTTGTCTATATGCACGTCTGGCAATGCATACAACTCTTAATCCCCATAATACTCCCCACATCTCAGCTATATAAGCGTTACACCTACCAATTTTCTTCGCGTATCCTCTTAACCATGCACCTTGACAGTCCCTGAGAACGCCTCCACAGCGCTGTGTTTGGTTTGAGGTGAGGTGAGGTGAGGTGAGAGAGGGTGGGGAAATTACCTTTTTGGACAAAAGAAATCCAAAATTTACCCTCTCATTTTTTTAAATTTTGGGTTCCCGCCCAAAATTTACTTTCTTATTCTTTTCAAAATTTTGGATTCCCGCTCAAAATTTAAATTCCTTTAACCCAAAAAGGTAATTTTCCCACCCTCTCTCACCTAACCTCACCTCACCTCACCTCAAACCAAACACAGCCTTAATGAAACCATCAAAATTGAGTTTTATCCGGTCTAAAGGAGGAACCAACCATTTAACATATAGTACCTTCTTCTTAGGTCTCAAAGGACCATCTTTACCTATTAAATTTTCTAATTCCCATATATACTTCTGTACTATCAGGTCTGGTCTTCTTGTAGGGAGCTTAAACCCTTCCTCAAACAAGCATTTGTTTCTCTAATGCCATTGCCACCAACATGTGGCAGCAAATGTTTTGACCCAAGTGCCATCCTTTTCCAGATTCCCCACTAACCAATCCTTAAGATACAACGGAAAAAAGTCCTCTCGAAACATATCTCCTCCTATTGCCCTCCAGATTTCTTTCGTGACCCTGTAGTCCCTAACCGCATGCATTACATTCTCCACTCCTTCATGACATCTGCTGCTCAAACAAGCATTTGTTTCTCTAATGCCATTGCCACCAACATGTGGCAGCAAATGTTTTGACCCAAGTGCCATCCTTTTCCAGATTCCCCACTAACCAATCCTTAAGATACAACGGAAAAAAGTCCTCTCGAAACATATCTCCTCCTATTGCCCTCCAGATTTCTTTCGTGACCCTGTAGTCCCTAACCGCATGCATTACATTCTCCACTCCTTCATGACATCTGCTGCATATTGGAGAGCTTCCAAACATTCTTGCCCTCCTACTAGCTGTGACTAAACGATCATAGAGACAAATCCACAAATGGACCTGTACCCTTCTCGGTCCCCTCCAACTCCACACCTTCTTCCATGACATAGCTACATTTGCCCTTGTTTCTCCTTTCACTCTACGATACATGTCAGCTACACAATACCGTGTCCCCCTAGCACCTCTCCACCATATCTCATCCTTACCCATAGCTGAATCAGGGGTCAGAAAATAGCTCTTAGTTTCAACAGCTCTTCTTCATCCAGATAGTCTTTGAGAACAACAAACTCCCAATCACCTCTCGCATTGATCATATCCTCAACCTTGCAATCAAACAACCTTCCTTCCATTTTCCTCACTGCTTTTTGGAACAATGTAGCAACATCACTAGCCCACAAATCATTCCAAAAACTAATTCTGCTACCGTCTCGACATTCCCACTCTATTTGTTCAACTAGTACGTCCCAAATTTTTGCCAAACTTTTCCACAAGCCAGAATTTGAGTCCTTTACCACGCATTCCTTATATAAATCAACTCCTCTCCCATACTTTTCCTTTAGAATGACAGAAGCTATGTTCTTAGGTTTCACCAACATTCCAAGCCATTCTGCCAAGCAACGCCTTATTCATAGCTTCTACTTCCCTTAATCCAAAACCCCCTTGTTCCTTTGTCAAGCATAAGGTATTCCAACTCAGCGTATGCAACTTTCTCTTATCTTCTAAGGAACACCAAACAAAGTCCCTTTTCACTTTCTCAATTTCCTTGCACACCTTAGCCAAAATCTTTACATGTTGCATATGGCAAAAATAGCCATATGAGACGATACAAATTGAACCAGTATCAATCTACTAGCAAGGGATAAACATTGTTTTTTCCGTCCACTAAGTTTAGATTGAACTTTATTGATAAGGTATTCGAACTTGTTTCTGGTAGTCCTTCCATTAGTAATAAAAGCCCCCAAATACGTTCCGAGCTCCTCTTCTGTTGAAAACCACAAGTGTAACACCCCGATTTTCGATTAAGGGCTAATGGTAATTATTGAGGATAATTATCGAATTAAAGTGGAATAATTATGGGTTTGGTGGCTATATTGATTAATATGCCATAAGAGTTGGAAAATTGAAAGAATGGAATTATTGGCATAAGTTGGTAATTAATGGAAATTAATTACTAACTAAGAGAAAAATGAGAAGTGTGATCAAATGGCTAATGGATGGATTAGAGAGATTATTTGGTGTATATGTGTGTGGTATTAGAGATTAAGGGATGAGATGTTGCCAAGTGGCATTATGGTGGACCATAGGATGAGGCTTATGAGACAAAAACCACTTTTTTCTCTCTCCTCTCTCTCCTATGCGTTTTTGGAGGCATGTGAAGGGCTAGGGGTCAGATTTTCTGCACTTCATCCCTCTTCTCCATCTCTCTCTCACGTTCTCTCTCTTCTCTCTTCATTTTCTCCATTGTTGGCCAAGAGAGAGAAAAGAAAAGCTGGATTTAAGGTAAGCAAATGGCCTCAAATGCCAAAATGCTCTTCATTAATATTGTTCCTTGAGCTAAGAGCTTTCATCCTATGGTTGTAGATTCTCCATTGGTGGTGATTGAGGAATCACGAAATTATGAACTTGGGAGAATCATGAAGTGCCTTTGGGAAAGTTGTTGAGGTAAGTGAAAGCTTCCTTCTCATATAAGATTTGTGGCCATTGGTTAGGCCTTAAATTTCTGGAATTTTAGCCCTAATTTCGTGACTTAGGGTCTTGTGGTGTTTGAATTGTTGTTGTCATGGAATTAGTGCCTTGTTAAGTGTTTTGAATGAATGGTATTGAATTGAAGCTTAAATGTGAAGTTTGGCACTTTTTGTGTTGGTTTTGTGCTTTGGTCAAAACAGGGCATATAAATGGGTTTTGATTTTGGTCATTTTGAGGTTACCATTGTGTTCCTTGAGTGATTTTATGTGGGAATAAGCTTGGTTATTAATTTTGGAGTTATTGAACACCTTGGTAGAAAATTGGAAATCTGTTTGGTTTAAGCTCTGTGTTGCGCAGTAATTTTGTATGAGCGTTTTGAATGACCAAATGGTATTGGAAAATTCTGAAACTTTTCAGTCTTAAAGTTCACATCCCAAGCTTCAAAATGGACAAATAATTTGTGCCATTTAGTTTTGTCTACTGTGAGTTATAGCTGTCCAAAGTTTGAGGTCGAAAATGGATTCTGTTTTGGGACAGTCTTGAGTTTTTGGTGATTCTGGATTTGTGTAGTGATTTCCAGTGAATGGCTATATTTTTCCTTGAAAGAGGACTTATATACCTTTCATTTTGCTTTGGAATCACTTCATTTCGAGTTTTCTAGATTTAGTTATGAATTTTGGAAGTTCGCCCAGAGTCAGGAAATTTCTGGGCCGCGGCCCAAGAGTGGCTGGACCGCGGCCCAAGACTTTCTGGCCTTATCTGGGCCGCGGCCCATGAGTGGTGGGCCGCCGCCCACGACCTTCTGACCATCTTTGGGCCGCGGCCCAAGGAATGGTGGGCCGGGGCCCACCCCTGTGTTCCAGCACTTTGTGATTTCGAAAAGTGACCTTCAACCTATTGTTTCCCAATCTTTTGGGGCTTTGATTAGAGGCATTTGGGGCCTCTTAAGGGTCAATTATGATAGCCAAATCTAAGTATTATGAAAGTGAGAATTTGGAAAAGAGAATGACCATATGTTCTTGATTTGGTTATAGGGTTGGGTATTCACCCTGATTATGATTTGATATCCGCTTGGATCGTGAGTAGCCGACGCTGGAGCATACGTGGAAAGAATAAGTGTAGGGAACTTACCTCTCCTGCATGTATTGATAATTGTATTTGTGTATTGATGCATGTTATTGCTTTGCATGATTATGTGAGACATGTATGAATGATTGTAGCTTTGTTTCTAGTTATGCTATGGCCATGAGTATGTTGTTGAAACATTGAGCATGCGGATATATCATGATGTGAACATGAGTTATTGTGATGCAAGCATGTCATGCATTAAATACTTATCTTACATGCATATTGGTATCTGTTTCCTACTGAGATTCTCTAGAATCTCACCCTCCCCTATCAACATTTTAGACAGGGAAGGAAGATTGAGGATGAAGCAAGCATCCAAGGACGAAGAGGACTCGTTTCTGGGTGAGAGCTTAGTAGTTGGTTATCAATGCGTAATTGGGATTATGTATTTGTTTATATGGATCAATACTGGAGTATGTATTCGAGTAGGTTGTGTAATCCCTATTGGTTGAATTGTATGGGCTAATGTGCCCTATGAATATTGAGCGAAGATATGATTCCGGGATTGCCGGAAATTTATATTGCGTACTCTGATATTTGTATAGATGTAATTTATCTTCGTATAGTAATTATATTCGGAGTGTAAATATGAGACCGTGTTAATAATTTCGAAATGTAATTGTGAAAACCCCGTCTGGTTGATGGGTTTATAAATGATATTTTGTCTTATTGGTCTCTATTTCATGTTAATTGCATAATCCGGATATTAATTATGGCAGGGGGTTACAACAAGCATTACATAATTCCTCCTACTTCAATCTGTCAACATTTCTTGAAAAATATATATTAGTTTTTTGCTTATTTACCTTCTGTCCCAAAAGCCTTACAAAATACTCAAGACAACCTATCAAATTGCATAGTTGCCCTACCTCCGCTTTGCAAAAGATTAATAGATCGTCTGCAAATATTAAATGAGAGATTGAAATTCCCTTCCTCCCAAACCTTAAAGGACTCCATAGATTGCCCTCTATCCCATCAGCCACCATATGTGATAGTTTCTCCATGACAAGAACAAATAGGTAGGGAGATAAAGGTCTACCTACTTCACTCCCCTAGAAGGATGAAGTAACTCCCCTTTCTCACCATTCCATAAGATAGACACGCTTACCAACATGATGCACCACTAAATCAACCGCACCATATGGTTTGGAAATCTAATCTCATTCAGAACATCCAGAATAAAGTTCCAACTTAATCTATCATTCACCTTCTCTAAATCAATCTTGATAGCCAAGAAACCCTTCTCTCCCTTCATTCTATTCATCATATCTACACCTTTCTTTGCTATTACAATATTATCATGAATGCTATGTCCTAGAATGAAGCTAGCTTGGAATGACGAAACAAGCTTATCCATGAGACCCCTCAACCTATGCACGATTATCTTCATAATTCCTTTGTATAGCACATTGCATAGTACTATATGTCAAAAATGGGATACAAACTCCAGGTTATCTATCTTTGACACCATGACTAATAATGTCTTGTTAATTCACTCCATCTACTCAAAATTATTCCATTCTTCACTAACATATCTGCATACACTCTCCCCCACTATGTCCTAATTATGCTGATAAAAAATAGCTTGGTAACAATCATCACCGAGGGCCTTGAAACCTCCCATAGTGAAAGAGCCCTCCGTATTTCATTATAATGCAAGGGCCTTCCAAACTCCTCTTTTTCCACCCTCCTCTATTTCTTCCTAGTCACATGCCAACCCCTATTCCTTTCCTTTTCAAAAAACAGATTTTGATAAAAATCCCAAATTTACTTCTTGACACCACCCTCATCTATTATCCATGAACCTTTACTATCATTCAACATCACCACCTTATTTCTTCTTCTACGAACAATGGTTTTCATGCGGTAATATCTTGTGTTTCTATCTCTTTGTTCAATCCACCTCCCCCTAGATTTTTGATATCACACTACCTCCTTCTACTGAAGGGTCTTCGCAAGCTCAGTTTGTAATTGTAGATTCTTCTATTCAATTCCCTCATAGATCCTTCCAAATACTATTTTATTCCACTACTTTAGTTCCTATTGCAATTTCCACAAACTCCTCAGAGTTTCTACCAAATTTACCCACTTTTTCAATTAAGACTCCTCAAAGTTCTCATGCATTAGCTAAGCTAATTCAAACCTAAATGGTCTTCTTCTAGCATTGTATCTTTCCGATTTCGTATTACTTAGTAGAGGATGATGATCTAAATTGCTCCGCACCATAGCGTATGGGAAGAGATTCTATCATTGCATAAGGGTCTTCGCAAGCTCAGTTTGTAATTGTAGATTCTTCTATTCAATTCCCTCGTAGATCCTTCCAAATACTATTTTATTCCACTACTTTAGTTCCTCTTGCAATTTCCACAAACTCCTCAGAGTTTCTACCAAATTTACCCACTTTTTCGATTAAGACTCCTCAAAGTTCTCATGCATTAGCTAAGCTAATTCAAACCTAAATGGTCTTCTTCTAGCATTGTATCTTTCCGATTTCGTATTACTTAGTAGAGGATGATGATCTAAATTGCTCCGCACCATAGCGTATGGGAAGAGATTCTATCATTGCATATTACACAAACAACGATCCAACTTTTTATACACTCCCTCATACCCTCTCCATTTGTGTCCTTTCTAAGCTAATCCAGGTCTCTTCATCTCCATATCCAAACACCTCCACTCCTCAATATGCCTCCAGAATCGATTATACTTCTGGACATTTACTATCACACCCTCTTTTTGCTCTATAAGCTTGGCTATCTAATTGAAATCTCCTACCAAGCACCAACTGCCACTCATTTGATCAGTAATTCTCTTAATATCAGCCCGTAGTGCATTTCTACCTTCTTCTTCTAGACTTGCATAGATTGTTGTGGCAAACCACTCCTCCCTCCCACCTTCACTAAAGCAACCATGAACAAATTGTTCTTTCTTCTCCAAGACCCTCATACCAAATCCCTCTTCCTTCCACATCAACCAAATACCTCTTGCAACGCCTCTAGCATCTACAAATTCAAAAAACCCATAGCCAAAACTTTTAATTAATCTTTTGGCTTTATTTCCACTTATTCTTAGTTCTAATAGAACAAATTAATTAGCTTTAAAATCACTACATATATTCTTTAAGGAAGCCACAAAGCCCTTATTAGCACCTCTACTACAATTCCATACTATAATCTTCATAATAACTATAAATAGATCAGGCCATGACAACCTTCCCTCCTCCATCCTCCTTTCCCAACATCTCACAGATCTCTCCCTCTCTTCTTCAGGTTTGACCATATCCAAAGTCTCATTATCAACAGCCAGACCTGAGGACTCCTCTCCTCCTCTCTAGGCATACCTCTGTCCACCACCAATACAATTTGCCCCTTGAGTCCCCATCTTACCACTGTGCCTCCTACTACCTCCAGGTTAGACCTAATAATCTCCTTTTGCACTAACCTCTCACTCTTCTTTAGTATAAAGTTACCCCTTTGTTGAGCCATCTCCTTGGCTCTTCTTTCCTTACTACCCATCTTCTTCCCTACTCCCCAGTGTGCCTCCTTTTAGTTTGTGATATCTACCAATGGACTGCCATTAAACTTAGTCCCTCCACCACTATTAAATGTAGCAAATATGTTATTATCCATATTAGCATCAACTTGGGATCTTGTTTTCCTTTGCCTCGGTTTTTGGACAACCTTCCAAGGATTGTCCTTTTCTAGCTCTCCAACAACCTTAGCCTTCTCTTGCACAACTTCCTTCTCAACACTCTCACTTCTAGCTTTCTCTTGCTGCTCCTTCACAAAATCACCATACTGCTTTCTTACATGCTCCACCTTACCATAGTGTAAGCACAATAAGCTCATGCATTCATACTCTATAGTCTGCACCATATCATCAATACAAACTGTGTTACTAAAGGTCTGGTCAAATCTAATTCCACACATAATCTAACAAAATTCCCCCTATCTCTCTGTGCGGTGGAAATGTCAACCTTAATTGCCTTTCATATCACATTACCAATATTCAACAAGAACTTTTTATCATAATGCGTAGCCAGAAGGTCAGAAAGTCTTACTCAAGCGACCACTCGATCAACAACCTCCATCTTTGGATTGAAGTCAGCCTTCTAGCGCATCACACTTAGGTAATCGTTAGCAACCATCCAAGGACCACTTGTCAGCGCCGCATCATAGTCCTCCTGACTCTTGAATTTAACCAAATAGACCTCATTTGGAAGATCAAACACTCGAATCTCCCCAGCTCTTACCCACATTTGGCTGACTTTCTTCCTAAAAATTTCATAGTTTGGCTTAGCTCCCAGTAATTTGACAATCAAAGTCCTCTTGAAAGGTTTTAGCATACGTTCCTTCTCATCCTTATCCAACATGAACTTCGGACACAGGGGATTGATCAAATCTACAAAAATCCCTTTCACCGGATGCACCACATTGTTGAATCCAGTGTTTATACTTCCCTGCTTTCCATTTGAGTCATCATCCAAATCACACCAAGCAAGAGTCATATTCTGCATCACGACTCTTTATACTGAGTTTTTCCCATCTTCGACTGGTCATCTTCAATCCAATCTTCCATCCACAACTTTACCAACTCCTTTCCCGAAAATCTAGCACTCTCAATCATTCTCTTCCGGCTTCAATCCAACGCTACCTTCGCTTCCCCCATCGCCATCATCGTTGAGTGTGGCGATCCTCCGAGCAACGTTGTACTTTTGTTGAGCTCTGCTCCATTCGGTCATCCTAACTCACTCTTCTTATATTTCTTTTTTACCGTAAAGCTCTTCTTCCTAGCCTTTATCACAAGGTCCATCATCTAAATTCTTTTCATTTGAAGTCCTCTATAGCTAAATTTCTCAACGTATATAAAGCTATTCAAGGAAGGAAAATTTCACTGCACTCCCACTGCAACAATTTAATGTTAAATTGCCCCAACAATTTTTGAAATTTCATTATAGCCCTTAGACCGAAATGAAATTAAATTCTGTGATGAAAAAACATTGGTGAACTTACTTTTTTTTTTTGAAAAAAGGGTCAACCGTTGTCAAAGTTCCGGTGGCCAAAATTTTACTAGTGAAGCATGTTGAAATTTAAGAGAACATAATCAAAGATTATAGAAAATTAATAATTTTAAGACAATGTTAATGATGTTTGAAATTTTCTTCATTACACTGAAACATGTTAAAAATAGCCTAGATGAGTTACAAAATAAAGCAGCAAGTAATCAAAGGCTTTTTTTGGGGCATGAGGTGTAATAATTTGATGCTAAAGTTTGAATTAGACAAAAAGACAAAAAAAGAAATAAAAAAAGTGTGAAAAAACCAAAGATTTATGAGCCCCACATCACTCACGTCCTGATTAGCTGGTTGCTTTCGAATTGTCATGGGGTGTAGGGGATGTTCCATGCCCTTCCACACTCATCCAACGTCACTGTGATGCTATTAAACAAGGTATTAAAATTTGGACTGGGTATTGAACCGGTTGGAGTACTGGGTTAAGGGTCAGTGGATCAAATCGGGATCAAACCGGGACAAAACCGGTGAATAATTGAAGATTTTAGGCTTATAGTATGAAATTCTAAAGGAAAAAGTTATATTTTTTTTTAAATTGGGACCCGGACCGGACCGGTCTACTGACCGATTCGGCAGGTTCCGGGCCGGACCGGCCGGTCCGGTTTGGGTTTGAGAACCCTTCTATTAAGTAGTACTAGTATTTGTTTGGAATAATTTATTTTTGGGTAATAAATACTTATAAATCCTGATTTACAGTATACGAGATAAATATGTGAGAAAAATTTTATCTCGACTTACATAATAAAAACTTATTTTTTAAAAAAACGCTGAACCAAATAAGCCTTTAATCTAACTACTTTTGGAGTGGTCATTTTGGGGCTAATGAATTAAATTAATAATATAATGTTGGAGCATGTTACACGTGTCGGTCTATGTTGATGACACCAAAAAGACAGGTCTTCCCCCCAACAGAACATCATTCAGCTTTGTTCGTTGACGTGTCAATTAAATTAATAATATGATGTTGGAACTTGTTACACGTGTCGGTCTATGTTGATGACACCAAAAAGACAGGTCTTTCCCCCAACAGAACATCATTCAGCTTTGTTCGTTGACGTGTCAGCTATTGAGATAAGCTTCTGAGCTACGCAGCTCTGTTCTCCTTCCTTTGATAAGATGCCATTCAACACTCTCAATCATGTGAACTGCCCCCCAAAATTTGACACTTTTTTTATTTAGAGCGTGCAATACATCGAGCAATTTTTTCTATAAATTGCGAGAGAGAGAGAGAGAGTAGCTATTAAGTGGTTTCAGGGGGTAATTTTAATAAAAATTAAAATAACTAATTTATAAATTAATTAACTAACTCATATATTAAAGATACAATAGAATAATTAAAAAAGAGTTAAAGTATAAATTCATTTTGAATGTATATAAGAAAGTGGAATATTATCCTAGAAGGTTTTTTAAATTTCAATATCTCCCTAGAAATATAAAAATATAACAATGATCCCCTCCCCTTAACTTGTTTTTTTTTGGGAACTTATATCATACATATGTCACCTTCCCATTAACACTCAGGACAATGATTGTTATCCAGGTGGCAAAATTTTTTTTTTTAATTAAAAATATACACAGCCTACTCCTTATTCCCCATCGCCTATGGTCACCATTGCTCCCACCCACCACCACCTTTCCACCCATCGGCGGCCACAACAAAATCGGAACCCAACAAATACTATCGAAATAATGGAGTTCCTAGGCGACGACGCTAGGCCAAGGTTCCTCTTCCAATCTCAAGCAATATCTTCTTCTGCATTAGAACCACAAGCTTACCAGAAGCCCAGCAAGCCATTCCTCTTCTTCACCATCTCACTTTCTTGCCTTTTCTTCGGGCTCTCTCCATTTTCTACCTCCAATACGAACTCTTCTAATCCATCCTAATATGGCTCTCTCTAACTCTCCTCATCGGTCCTTTGCTCCCATTGTGACCAGAGAGAATTGGGAAAAATGTGTTGATGTAATACTCATAAATGTGCATATTTATAAAAGTTAAATTCTATACAAATCAGAAACAAACTATAGCTAATTAATATATAACTGAATACATAACAGAAATAAAAAGAGTAACAAATTATGTTATAATATAGTTGTCACCCCCCCACAAGCTGGAGCATGGATATTGGTCATGCCCAGCTTGGATATCAGCTCATGAAAACGTTTTGGATGCAAAGGCTTAGTAAAGACATCAGCCAGCTGGTCCGAACTTCGAACAAGAAGAAGATGAATGAGTTTGGACTGAAGCTTCTCACGGACGATATGGCAATCCAATTCTATGTGCTTTGTTCTCTCATGAAAAGTGGGGTTTGCAGCAATATGAATAGCAGATTGGTTGTCACAATATAATAAGGCTGGATTAATGTGAGAAACATGAAAATCATTAAGAAGATAAACAAGCCATTGAACTTCGCAAGTAGTGGAGGCAAGAGCTCGATACTCAGCCTCATAAGAAGATTTATAAGCAGTAGCTTGTTTTTTGGCTTTCCAAGAAATTAAAGAAGAACCCAGAAACACAGCAAAGCCAGTGACAGAGCAACGTGTATCAACACAACTAGCCCAATCTAAGTCACTAAAACATCTTAGCCTCAAATCAGAAGTAGAGGAAAAGAAAATACCAGCACCAGGGGATGATTTGAGACATCTTAATACACGGTGGGCAGCTTGCAAATGTAAATCTGTTGAAGCAGACATGTATTGACTTAGCTGCTGTGTTGCATAGCTTAAATTTGGCCTTGTGGTTGTCAAATATTGGAGACGACCAATTAGCTTTCGATAGGATAAAGGATCAGCAAGAGGAGTACCTTTATCCTTGGAAAGCTTTAAATGAGGGTCCATAGGGCAATCAGTAGGACGACAAGCTAAGTAACCTGCATCTTCAAGTAATTCCAAGGCAAACTTGCGTTGAGAAAGAAAAATACCTTCCTTAGACTGAGCAAGCTCAAGGCCAAGGAAATAACGAAGATCACCAAGATCTTTAATAGTAAAAGCTGAGTGTAGTTGCTGTTTGACAGAATTTATCTCAGTAATGCTATTACCAGCTAAAACAACATCATCCACATAGACAAGAATGACAATAAAAGAATCAAAATCAGCTTTAAAAAAATAAGGAATGGTCAGAAGCTGATTGACAGTAACCATAAGACAACAAAGCTGTAGATAACTTGGAGTACCATTGGCGACTAGCCTGTTTAAGATCATATAAAGATTTCTGCAATTTACACACCATATTAGGCATAGAAGGAGTAAAATCTTGGGGAAGATCCATATAAACCTCCTCATGTAAGTCCCTATGTAAGAAGGCATTATTGACATCTAATTGATGTAAATGCCAATTTTTGGTTGCTGCAATAGACAAAAGCAAACGGAGTGTAGTCATTTTAGCAACCGGAGAAAAAGTATCAAAATAATCAATTCCCTCAGTTTGTGTATAGCCCTTTGCAACCAATCTTGCCTTGTGTCATTCAATGTCACCATTAGCCTTATATTTGGTCCTGAAAACCCATTTACAACCAATGGTTTTCTTGCCATGAGGTAAAGAAGTCAACGTCCATGTATGATTCTTTTCAAGTGCACTAATTTCTGCAGCCATAGCATCTGTCCAGACCTGATGTTTAACAGCTTGGTGGTATGTTTTGGGATCAGAAGAGGAAGTGACAGCAGAAATAAAATTTTTATATGGAGGAGTAAGAGAAGAATAAGACAAAACAGAAGATAAATGATACCTAGGAGAACCTTCCTTAGATGACGGAACAACAGTAGATGTGAGGGCACAATAGTAGTGTTGCAGATATGATGGTGGGTGATGTGGCCTAGCAGAACGCCGAGGAAGAGGCAAAACAGTAGGCTGAACAGAGGAGAAGGCAGTAGGGCTAGTGGGAGGCACAAGGTCATCACGGTAGGGAGGAAAAGACTGAATAGAGGGTTCAACAGAAGAAGCAGAAGTAATCTTGTCAACTTTGAAAGGAAAAACAAGTTCATGAAAAATTACATCTCTAGAGAGGAAAATTTGATTTGTATGCAAGTCTAGTAATGTGTAGGCCTTTGATCCAACAGGAATACCCAAGAAAACAAACTTTCTTGATCGAGAATCAAATTTAGAACTTGCAGAAGCTAAAGTTGAGGCAAAACATAATGAACCAAAGACTTTAAAATCAGAATAGGAAGGAGAAACATTATACAATCTCTCAAAAGGTGTAAAATTGTGGATTGTGGGAGAGGGGAGCCGATTGATAATGTAAATAGCATGTAAAACAGTGAATGACCAATAACAGATGGGAATATTAGATTGAAACAACAATGCACGAACTACATTTAAAATGTGCTGATGTTTTCTTTCGACTAAGCCATTTTGTTGAGGAGTCTCCACACAAGACTTTTGATGCAAAATACCTTTAGATGCATAAAAGTCAGGCATGGAAAATTCAATGCCATTATCAGTCCGTAAAGTTTTAATAGAAGTAGAAAATTGATTTTCAACCAAAGTGAAAAAATTCTTGAGATGCAGTCTGGTTTCAGATTTAGTGTGCATGAGAAATAGCTAAGTATATCTAGAGTAATCATCAACAATGGTTAAAAAATATTTATGCCCTTGAATAGAGGGAGTTGAGAAAGGCCCCCAAATATCAGCATGAATCAAATCAAAAGTTTTATTACTAGACCTTGCACTTACAAGAAAAGTAAGACGTTTTTGCTTAGCAAAGTGACAAGTATCACAAGGAAGGGAATAGGGAATACAAGAAATGTCTGAAACTTGCTTTTGTAAAACAGTAAAGGTGGAGTCAGACAAGTGACCCAACCGATGATGCCAAAGGGTATACAAGGAATCAGTGTTTGAAGCTAAATTGATCTGTGAAGGAGGTGTACCAATCATATCTGCATGCAAAAGATAGAGCCCCTAAAAGAGTTTAGCTGTACCAATCATCAGAGAAGGTTGGGTTAAGTGTATCTGGCACATTTGAGAAGAAAAGGTTAGGGAGCAATCTAAGGACATGGTTAATTTGGAAACAGAGATAATATTGAGGGAAAAACTAGGAAGATAAAGAACATTGGTCAAAACCAAAGCAGGAGATAAAATCACAGTGCCAGAAATAGAAGCAATAGCATGAGAACCTGTTGGTAAACTAACAGACAATAGAGAAATGGAATGAAAAGAAGAAAATAAATCCAAAGAACAACAAACATGATTTGTTGCTCCGGAGTCAACAATCCAGGCCTTGGCAGAAGAGACAAATTTGAGCGAATTACAAATACCTGCAACTGGAGGAGAAGCAGATGATGAAATGTGATGAACTGAAGGAACGGAGGTCTTTGTGGAATTGAGCAGATCAAGAAGACGACTATATTGATCAGCAGAGAGTTGAGGGAGAATGGGGGCTGTCACGGAGGATGGAGTTGCACTGGTTGGAGCATGATTGATAACTTGAGGAGAATCTATAGATGGAATGGAGACTTGATTACCATGGCAGAAGAACCAGAGTTGTGAAACTTGAATCCAGGAGGGAAACCATGTTTCCTATAGCACGTTTCTTCAGTTTGGCGGGGCTTGCCACAATAGGTACATTGCTTTTGAGTAGTGGAATTGGTTTTCGATCTAGAAAAAGAACCAAAAGATCGTGCACCCTTAACAAACAAGATTTGTGGTTCAGAGGATACCGGATTGTCACGCTCATGCTGGAGAACTAGAGAAAGGACGCGAGTAATAGGAGGTAGAGGATCAAGAAGTAGAATCTGAGTCTTAACAGAGGCAAATTGGTCATTCAGGCCTTTCAAGAATCGAATAACCTGATCCTCATCTCGATGAAGCAGAGCACTGCTAATGGAACCACATGTGCACGCTTTGAGAGGACGGATGTTAGACAATTCATCCCACAAGATTTTCAGTTTAGTATAATAATCGCTGACAGTAGAACTACCTTGTCGGAGACTATAAATTTCTTCTTGAATCTTGGCAATATGGAATATATTAGATTGACAAAAGCGAGAGCGTAAATCATTCCAGATTTCAGAGGCTAAATCAAACCACAAAACACTCTTAGCAATAGAAGGAGTTACCGATTTGATGAGCCAGCCCTGAACCAAGTTGTTACAACATTCCCACGCCGGAAAAATCGAATCAGAAGAGAGCGGCGGTGGAATTGTCCCGTCAATGAAGTGGAGCTTGTTCTTGGAGAGAGAGCGCTGCGCATCGAACGTGCCCAGGTGTGATAGTTCGAGCCATCGAGCGGCGGCGCGACTAGAACCAAGGCCAGATTCTCATTCGGATGAATGAAATAAGGACTCGCCGGATCGGAAGGAGCAGCGGTGGTGGAAGCCATGAAAGACGAGGAAGACGGATCTGAAAGTCGGAGAGGGAAGGAAGGGAAAAGGCTCGAAGAAGAAAGACAGATCTGAAAGTGTATCGGGGAAGGCAAAAGTAAAGTGGAGAAGAGAGAGAAAAATCTGAAAAAAAAAAATATTAGGTGGCTCTGGATACCATGTGACCAGAGAGAATTGGAAAAAATGTGTTAATGTATTATTCATGAATGTGCATATTTATACAAGTTAAATTCTATACAAATAAGAAACAAACTATAGCTAATTAATATATAACTGAATACATAACAGAAATAAGAAGAGTAACAAATTATGTTATAATACAGTTGTCACCCATTTCCATCACCGGCGGCGACGTCCGCGTCGGCCATGGTTCAATTGTTGAGTTCCCTAATGAAGAAGCTGCAATCGATGAAGACGCAAACAAGAGGTCTTCTCAGAAGAGATTGAAGGCTCGTAGATCTGAGGATATTGATATTGGTCCCATCGTCTCGATTGATAGCGTCACCGCCTCTGAACGGGAGGAGAAGAAGAATCACGGAAGCCGACTCAGTGGAAATGGCGTGGTATTGAAGGACGAGAAGGATTGGACAGAAAAAGGCATTGAGATTTTGAAGAAACACATGTCGAAACATCCAGCGGGAACATATAACATTGATACATGTGTTCCCTTCTTTTGTTTATCTTCTCTCCAACTTTTCTCTCTTCTAATATTTACCTTGACTATTACATTCTCAGCCCTCTTGTTTGTTTTAGTTCTGGGAATTGGGAGATGGGGAACTAATGCCTCTTTAACCCCAGTTTGCTGCCTCCACTACATATCTCTAATCCAAGATCCGAACCAGCGCCATTGTGAGAGAGAGAGAGAGAGAGTAGGAGAGAGAAGAAGGCTGATGGATAAAGGAGAAGAAGCATTTAGAATTAGATAATAGTTAAAATACACATTCAAAATATATTCTTTAAGTTGAATAACATTTGGAATTAGATAAAAGTTCATCTTTATATCCTTAATGCAATAACTGAATGGCCAGTAGTTTGTAGAAATTAAGAATATTAGTTAAATTAATTATTTATAAAATATCTATATTTTTTTAATAGGGATTAGTAAAAGACCTACATTAATTTCCCTAAAATATCATATTTAATCATTTTTATTAGAGAAATCATTTGATAAAAATTCCATTGACATGTGCAATTAATTAGCTTAGAGGAAAAGTTACGATTTTAATAAACAAGTTGTAAAGTAGGGCTAATTTAGTTCAAAGGGAGGGGATGGATGGAAATGGTGGAGAGTTACCTTATTTGGTTTGGTTGGTGGGGGAGGAGGTGAGAGATTTTTAATGATCCCCTTTTTTTAGTTTAAGATGGGATGAGAGAGGAGGAATGAAAACAATTTATCATTCTACTCCAACATACTTGATTATATTTTTTTATTTATATGTTATATAAAATAAATTGCATCTTATCTAATTAATATAATAATATTTTTATTTATAATTAATATAATACTATATATTTTGTTTTAAATTAATTGTATATAACATATCTTTTAACTATAATAGTATTTTCTATTTATAATAACATATTTTAATGTTAAATTAATTACATAATAATATATTTTTAATATAAATATAATATATTTTTTAAAATATATTATTTTAAATTTTATAAGAATAATATATTTTCATTATAATAATATTTTTATGTAAACTTATATTAACATATTTTATCATTATAATATTTTTTATTTGTAAAAATATAATTTTTAAAATTTTATTTCATAATTATATTTTTTAATAATAAAAAATATTTTTATTTATAATAATATTTTTTATTTAAATTTATATTAGCATATGTTACTAGTTTTTATTAATAAATATATAATTTTTATATTAAATTATTTTTTAATAATATATTTTTAATTATAATAATTTTTATATAATATATTTTTATTTTATCATAAAATATTTTAATAATAATACTATTTTTATTTATCATAATATTTTTCATCAAGGACATTATTAGAATATTACATAAGTTATAATGATAAAGTGGTCCAAATTTTTTGCTCCCCTCCAACCTCCAAAACCCCCCAATTTGGAGAGGAGACAAAATAAGGGTGTTATAGGGGAGGGGATGAAAACTTTGGGGTCTCCCCTCCTTCAAAATTTCAAACCAAATGAGGGAAAAGACTCTTTTTTCCTCTCCATCCATCTCCTCCCCTCCAACCAAATAGGCCATTTGGGTCAAAGTAAATCCCTTTCTAGCTAGTTCCTATACATTTACGAGGCAGAAGAACATAATAGTAATAGCCCATGATGTTGAAATCTAACAACATTGTTAATTAAAGAGTTAAGGTGCGCCTAACACCATGAAGTATTTTTAGAGGTGCAATAAACACCTTAAAGTATTTATGAGTGAAATTTTGACCTTAAAGTATTAAGAATGGGGCAATTCTCACCCCAAGATAACAGAGTCGTTAACCTTGGTTAATTTACTATTCATCATCTGCATCAAACTGTCAATTCTTGTCTCCTCCCTTGCTGAAACATACCAGAGTTTGTTCAATGTCCAAGCAAATCCTCTTATTTTAAAACCATTTTTCAATGGAATAGATGAATCATAGTCTGAAACAAACAAGTATAAATGAAGCAGGAGAAAAGGCAAGCACAAAGGCCTAGTTTTAGTGTCGCCCCTCAGTTTGGCCGCAAAATTGCCATTATTATTGAGGTGATTCAATCTTCTGTTTTCATATGTCTTTGTGAACTAAAAGATGCAGAGAACATATAGAAAAACAATCGTGAAACAAAACAAGCAGATAGACATTATTAAAATACTGACAGCAAAGCACCCTAGGAAATTAACTCGGAGAAATTAAAGACAATTTTCCTTAAAGTCAATCAAAATGAATGAGTTAGCCGTATGAGTGTTCCTCTCTATTTTGGAGCAATTGGAGGACGACCCAAGGATGCCAGTCACGCCATACCTGCGGCCGGTCCTTTCTCCCGTGCAGCTCAGGTCTTTTTTAGCGAGGGAGGAGAGAAGAACCGAGCGTTTGAAGATTATGAACAATAAATTAAACAAGGTTAATGGTTCTGTTATCTTTGGGTGAGAATTGCCCCATTTTTAATACTTCAGGGTTAAAATTACACCAATAAATATTTTAGGGTATTTATTGCACCTCTAAAAATACTTCGAAGTACTGGACGTATCTTAACCCTTAATTAAAATATGGATGAAGAGAATGAGAAGTGGAAAACAAGAAATTTTGGATGTGAGACTAATCTATCGGAAGCACATAAAACAAGTGTTTTTATGTTTTACAAGATAAAATTTTTTTTACATATTTATTTTATATAGTGTGACATTACTTAAAGTCAGTTGAATTGTGTGCAGGGATTAGAACCCTAACATCGTCTTGAATTGTTTGTCTTGTTGCCTATAGCTAGTTGTTGTAGTTCATTACAATCAGGATTGTTTATCTTTTGGTTGAATTGTATGATTAGGATGAAAATAGATTTAGTTTGTCCCAAAGGCCGATTTTTCTTACCTTGATTCTATATATGGGACAACATTGTTTATTAATTACCATATGACCACCATTTACCTTTAATATAAGAGCTACTTAGCTAATTTAAGTAAATTAAGGAAATAAAATGATTTGGTTAATTTGAGTAAACGTGACATGATCCTCCTTAAATACTCCTTTATTATATATTAATTTATCCATTAGGTAAATTAGTTTGGGAAAAATGATAAATATAAGAGACAAAATATATTGATATCTTATATTTGAGATTAAATTCAATCCTCCAATTAGCTTTTATATTAGGGACTGGAACTTTTAATCCATATAGGTTTGCAGTGAATTTAAATTAAGGGTCTGTTTGAGTTAGCTGTGGTAGAAGTGGCTTTTTTTTAATCTGACTTTTATAAACTTAAAATAGGATAAAAATTAGATTGTAAATATGATTTGTGTTTGGATTAACAGTGACAGAAGTGACATTTTTTCAAAAAGCCAGACTTTTGAGCTTCTTCTCATAAGTTGCTTTTAGAAAAAAAAAACTCAGTTATCAAAACGCCAACCCAAACACCTCAGTTAAACACCACCAGGCTTTTTTTTGCTGTTTTTTTTTTTTAAAAAAAGAGCCACGTTTGGGGTGGCAGAATGCCATCCCAAACAGGCTCTAAGTGGTTATCAAACTCACATAATTTAAAAAGTTAACTAGCTAATATAAGATCCCCACATGCTTAAATATATATTTTTATGAATAGAGACTAAGCTATTACTCTTAAATAGACTAATTAAGAATTAACGTCAACTCAGCATATATTATTTGAAAGACTTGCATAGTTGAAGTATGTTGTACACAACTGAAGAACAATTGCATTCATTCAAAAACATGAGTCTTTAGTTTTTTTTAATTAAAGGGCAGGCACTAATTATAGGATATAAGTGAGATCAAACCTGTGACCTTCTACTTACAGAAAAGCTCTCATACCACTGGATTCCAACCCCATTGTGTCTTTAGGTATTTTTGAATTGTAAGTTTTGTAAGGGAAGCATTTTCCAATTATTTTCTCTTCAATTGAATATGGTATTTTTTTTTGGGAAAATCACTCCCAAGTTCTAAGGAAGCAAGATAATAATAGAAAAGTTTTTGGGAAAAGTTAAATATCAGAAAAGTTCTTAGAAAATTTTCTGTGGTTATTTCTGATAAATAAAATATTTGCCTATTTATTTTCCCTTATATGATGATTTTATGGACGATATTTTCATTTAATATAATAAATTTGGGTGTGATTGATAAATAAATATGGTTTTTGGAATAAACAACATTTAAAAAATAAATAAAAAATAAAAATACTGTAGCAACCACCGAGCACTATAGCAGTCAACGGGCACTGTAGCACCCGCCAGATCACTGTAGCAGTACTGTAGCACACGTTTTCCCCCCTATAAATAGAGATCAATGCCAAGCTCAAAGGGGAGGAGAGGAAGAGAAGCAGAGGTTTCCTTCTCCGACTGGGAGAGGTCCTTTTCTGACCGGGAGAGATCTTTCTCTAACATTTCTGAGTTCTTTGTGTTGTTTTTTTTAGATTTAATTTCATGTATTGCATGCCTCCATCTTGGAAGGCTTATGATTGTATTACTTTTTCCATGCCTCCATCTAGGAAGGCTTAGGATTTTATTACATTTTGCATACCGCCTACATGGAAGGTTTTACCTCCTAAATGGACGATTAGATTTCTTCATTTTTCATGCATCTTTTGGTTGTATATTTATGTTTGAGAATTTAATATTCAAGTTTATGCAGTATTTCTGAGGATTTCATTCTAGTTTTATATAATGTCAATTTATTTTAGTTTTGTTTTTAATTTCATCATGTGCTAAACTTTCATTTTCCTAGGGTGATAACATAGCTTATTAATGATGGATTGAATATTAACTTATTAAATCTAGTTTGAATTTCTCCTTCATGATTGAGTTTTAATTATTATTCTTAATGCTTTTGATTAACTGGCCATCTTTTAAATGATTTCAATATACATGTTGAGACCGGAAGGAGATACATGTGTGTAGACCCTATAATTAAAACCATGACTTGCATATGAAATAGGAATATATTCATATGAGTTGTGTAGTCTTACTGAGTTCCATAAATCTTAATGCATGATTAATTGCTTAAATTCATATAGGAATATATTGGATTAGCAATTGATTATAGAATTGCTTGACCTTGGAAGATGCTAGTAATTAAATTAGGGAAACTTGACTATTAATCATGTGGAATAAATTGTGCTAGAATAGATAAGTGATTCAATCCGGAATTTGTTAGGTGAAATCTGACCCCTAGGGCTTTCTCTCATATTTGCTTTCATAACATCTGCATTCATATTTAATTTTCTTTCTTTTATTTTGTACTTTCAATCACCAACTAATCGATTGACTGAATAGAGTTAAAATTACTCATTTTGGTACTTAGTGATCAATCCTCGTGGGAACGATACTCTACTCACTTCTATATTACTTGATTATGACAATGTACACTTACACTATTTAATTGATCATTTACACACGTATCAATTTCTTAAAGTCAAATGACAAAGTTGTCCTTAGTTCATCAGTCGTTTACAACTTCATTAGCTATTTTCATAACATGCTTTTATGCAATGAGTTAATTTCAAGTTTGCCAAGTTCCTACGTTCACAACTATCATTGCGTATTATAATAACTTCTTGAGTGATTTTTTACACATTTTTTTTGTTGCCTAAATTAAATGACCTTTTTCAAAACTCCAAATATGACAACTGCATATGCTTTGTTTGACAACTGCATATGCTTTGTTTAACAACTGGTTATGCTTGTGTTTACTACATGTTTAGTATTTTTTACAATATATTTTTTAGGTTACAATGAAACTACTTTTTAACAACTGTTTACCATTACAAATTACTTAGTTTACAACTTATTAAGCGTGTTTTCACAATATGTTGAGTCATTTTAACAACTTTTTTATCATGTCTGAATAAAACTATCTTTTTACACCTCTAAGTTCAGTATTGAAAATTCCTCAGTTTACAACTAGTTAAGCGTGATTTTACAACATATTAAGTCATTTTTACAACTTATTTCTCGTGTGTGAATGAAATTACCTTTTGTCAACACCCGTTTCCATTTCGATAATCGAAGAGTAATAAAGACGGAATTCAATGGGCATACAGAAAAGTACAATTATATTGATAATAATATTCCTTTACAATTCTGATATCGTTTGTCGACGAAATCAGAAAATACAGCGGAATTTTTAATATTTACAATTTTTACCAAAATATCACAAAATAGACTAATTATGACCACGTTCTTGTCCTTGCCTCGAAACACGTGCCGTTCACTTTCTGACGTCTATGTCTTTTCCCTTTACCCCACTGGTACTCGCTGAGGTGTTTATTTTAAAAATAGGGTGAGATTCCGAAGAACCCCAGTAGAAACATACTATCGTTCATAGAAAATGCGAAAAGTAAATATGATATATGCCATGTATGCACCAATTAATGAACATTATAAACATATCATCTGCATGTATATATGAGTAGCGCCCAGCCCCACTATTCTGCACCGGTTGGGTTTTCACCAACTCCAGTGTAAGTGCCTATGACACTTCTGGCCCCTTTCTGGGCAAATCGTGTTAATTAATAAAGCGCATTTACAAACATTGGCATATACACAATCACATAACTTATGGCATAGTGTATGAAGGATAATGTCCCTACCTCAAAGCTTTAATATCCTCTTTTTAAATGTGCCTCGAAGAATGTGTTGTATCCGGTCTCCAAATCGGTCCTAAAATATAAAATGTATCAGAAATAGGTCATAACCTATCCAAGTATCATTTTAGACTCTTTCATAATGTTTATTGTGGTTATATTAGTCTATGTTGAAAATTTACAAAAATGCCCCCGGGAACCCGGCCTGGCCCCACCGTAACCGGCACGATGGCACGTTTTTCCAAAATTTTGACTAAAGCTTTTTTGACTTATTTTTGCCCAAGGAATCCATTCCTTGGCTCAAAATTACCAAATTCACTGTCAAATTATGAAAATACCCTTGACAGCCCCTATTTAGTGATTTCAGTGGCGTTTTCGTAATTATGCTTTTTCGGCCTTTACCGAAAAAGTGCCCAACTGTAACCCCAACTATTTTTGCCCACTGAGTCCAATGGAACCATTTATTTCATGAAAATCCAACTCATTGTACTAGTTCTGGTTCTGGCCGAAATATTAGGGGAAAATGGAAAAAATGAGGTTTTGTGTTTTAACTCCCAAAACTTGTACTTTTCCATTTCTAATCCTTGATTAACTTATTTAAACACTTCTTAACCATGATTTAAAGGATTTTGGACAGCATAACCCCTTAGGGTCATGGCTTTTCTAATTTTACAACTCCACCCAAAAATCACAAAACCAAACAACAATCACCAATAACAACTTCAATACACTAAGAAGTTGAGATTTTGGAGATTACCTCTTGATCCTTGATGTTTCTCTCTCTAGAATGTCCTCTCTCTCTCCTCAACCTTGAAGAATAGCTTGCTAAACCATGATTCCCATGAAGAACAAAAGATTAGGGGATGAACTACATAATATATGAAGCTTATTCACTTGAAAACAAGCTCTTACCTTAGCTCTTGCTTCCTTTTGCTCTCTAAATCACCAAGAACTCCCAAGCTCACACTCTCTCTCTTTTCTCTTTGCTTTGTTCGTGAAGTGCATGAAGGGAGGAAGGGAAAATATGTATTAACTTGTCATCTTTCTTCTTAGCCCTTGATCTAGCCAGTGGTTGAGATCTCTCCACCTTTCATGTACACTATCCCTCCAACCATGCCTCCCACCATACTCTCTCATTATGACCACCATGCATATGACTTTCACCTAGTGTGCACTCCAACTTCACCATCATTGAGTTGTGCATGTAGTTTTTTCAACATCACCTTCATCTTGCTTCTTGGATTTACAATTTCCCTCTTCTTTCCATGTGTGGTCGAAACTTAGGGAGGAAAAAGAGGAAAAATGTTTTTTTCATAATTTCCAAAATTCCTATAATTGTATGAAGTATAATTTCCCCTTAATTTCACAATTCTTGATTTATTCCACCAAGAATAATCACATTATGCATTTTCCTTTATTTTCCTTGATTAATTGAAATTAACTCCAATTAATTGGAAAATAATAAATCTTGGGCTAAATTGGCAAAATTATGATTTTGCTATCCCCTTTGTAATTTAATTAAATTTTTGAATTAATTTGGCCATTTCCTTATGAATATGAATATTTGAAAATTCACAAGATCCAACTTCATGAATATTCACCACTTTATTGAATTATTCAAATAATTACAATATATTTTTGGTGAATAAAATTTGGGGTGTTACACCTTTGTTCATATCTCCAAGTTTAACACTGCAAGTTGCTCAGGTTACAACTCGTTAAGCATATTTTCACAATATGTTGAGTCATTTTAACAACTTCTTTCTCATGTCTGAATAAACTACCTTTTTATACCTCCAAGTTCAGCACTGAAAATTCTTCAGTTTACAACTAGTTAAGCGTATTTTTACAGCATATTGAGTCATTTTTTACAACTTATTCCTCAGTTTAAAAGGTAGTTTATGTTGTAAAAATGACTCAATATGCTGTAAAAACACGCTTAACTAGTTGTAAACTGAGGAATTTTCAGTGCTGAACTTGAAGGTGTAAAAAAGTAGTTTTATTCAGACATGAGAAAAAAGTTGTTAAAATGACCCAACATATTGTAAGAACACGCTTAATGAGTTGTGAGCTAAGTAATTTGCTATGGTGAACGGTTGTTAAAAAAGTAGTTTCATTGTGACCTGAAAGATATGTTGTAAAAAATACTAAACATATTGTAAACATAAGCATAACCAGTTGTTATACAAAACATATGTAGTTGTCATATTTGTAGTTTTGGAAAATGTCATTTCATTTAGGCAACAAAAAAATGTGTAAAAAAAATCACTCAAGCAATTGTTATAACACGCAATGATAGTTGTGAACGTAGGAAATTGGCAAACTTGAAATTAATTCATTGCATAAAAACATGTGAAAATAACTGATGAAGTTATAAATTACTGATGAAATTGTAAATAATTGATGAACTAAGGGCAACTTTGTCATTTGACTTTGAGAAATAATCATAAAAAAGTCCCTAGGGACTTTTCTGATATTTGACTTTTTCTAAAGACTTTTTGATTATTTTCTTTTTTTTGGGACTTGGGAGTGATTTTCCCTTTTTTTTTTTCTAATTTAAAAGACGTCATCCTCTAAAATAAAGTGTCAATTTGAAATTCTGATATATCAGAAACTGCAAAAGGGCTTTGGTCTAAAATCCCAAAATGGTGTCCCCAGACGACGACGACAGCAGCAGCAGCAGCACAGTGGGTTCCACTCTCCATAACGCCTTCCCCTACTTCATCACTGAAATTCCAGAACCTTCTGACAAATCCATATCCATAACCGCTGGAATCATCAATTTCCCTTCAACCAAGGAAACCTATTTCAAAAATGGCAATGACATTTTCTTTTTGTGTGTGTATATATATATGATACTAATAAAAATAATTAAATACTACAACATATAAGGTCAACTAATTAAGTAAATAATACCCATATTTTTATTACAAGTTAATTAATTGCCATACTATTAAAAAAGAGAAGTCAGTGGGAGTAGTGTGCGACAAGTCACAATACACTTTCCCAAAGGAGAAAGAAAAAACATTGGAGTGAGAAAAATATCTAATTGTCCTATTGAACTTGTATTGCTCTGTGCTTGCACTTTCCCATATCCCAATCATGATTAATTATTTAAATAAAATAAAATGAGAAGAAAACAATGTTCCACATCGCCTCGTTTATTTAAATATTGCCCAAAAGGCCAAAACCTATCTCCCACCATCTTCTCTCTTTTTCTCTGGCCACCAAACTCTCTGATAAAACCATCAATCTATTCACTAATCTCTCTCTCTCTCTCTCAAGAGAAATCTGTGTGACCTTCCTCTTCTTACATTTATCACTCTAACCCTTTTATCAGTGACCTTACCTGAGTTCTTTAAAATCATCTTATTCATAGGCCTGTGTAGCTAGGCTGGTAATATAAACCGCCATAGCCAAGCTCTTGACTTGTCTATTACTCTCGCAGACTCTATCGAGATCAAAATCTGAGCCAAACCCATTTTGTTACCGAAGACGAAGCCGACCCAGATCCGAATTAGTGTGTGAGATTATGAATCGAGTAGTGAAGGAGGAGATTATTATGGAGGCGACGGCAGCGACGACGACCACCAATATGGCGGCGGCGGCGGCGGCTGCACCACAGCCAATGGAGGGGCTTCACGAAGCTGGTCCTCCGCCGTTTCTGACAAAAACATACGACATCGTCGACGACGTGTCCACCAACCACATAGTTTCGTGGAGCCGAGGTAACAATAGCTTCGTTGTCTGGGATCCACAGTCTTTCTCTATGAGCCTCCTTCCCAGATTCTTCAAACACAGCAATTTCTCCAGCTTCGTCAGACAGCTTAATACCTATGTGAGTTTTGCTTCTTCTTTTTTTCTCTCTCTTAGGTTTTTTTCTTAGATGCAATCATAAAAATTCAAACTTTGATCTCTTGTCATTAGTGGGTTTTGTTGTTTTTAGTTAATATTATAACGATTTGGCTTTATTGTCTGTAATGTTTTTCATCTCTGGATCGATCTGCTTTTTTAGATGCAATGAAACTGTGTGAAACTGCAAAAACCTTATCTTCTGTCACATTTCTTGAAGAAGCAGCTGGATGCATTGTATTATAATTATTATTCTTTTTATCTTTTTAAAGCCTGAAACTGTCAATATTCTTATCTTATCTCTTATCTTCTAGATATCGGTCCCATTTTAATACTCCCATAAAAATGTCATGTTTGTTTTAAATACGTCCCAATTTATGAAATGAGCATAAAAGAGATAATGAGTAATAAATATGAGGAAGAATATATAATAAATAATTAAGTGAAAGAGAATTAGTGGTGAGTAAAAAATAATTAATATAAAGATATGTATTTAATAGAATATTAGGAAAAAAATAGTTTAAATTTTAAAACACAAAAAGAAAGTTGTTTATAGAAGGGATCAACCCTAAGAAAGAGAAAGTCCTTTATAAAAGGGACTAGAAGAAGTATTTGTTTATTCAGCCTTTTCTCTCCTTACTATTTACTTATTGTTTGTTTGATGTCTTGGAGCGGGAAAAAAGTACGTAATTTACATTTTAAAATGCTTTAATTCACTCATTACAATTATTCTGTGAACTATTGAACTTGATTACATGTATTTCTAAATTTCTCCAGGAGAGTTTACTGTATAGGCTTATGTACTATTAGGAATAGTGAGATTTTATGTGAATACAACTTATTTCTAATACCCTTCACTTACGAACTTAAGTATTTGCTACTTAAGGTCGTCAAATCGATGGATGAAATTCAAATTAATTAAAGAGGAGGAGTCTCATTTAAACATTTCTTTGATACAGATTTAGGTTATACTTTTCTATTCCTCACCGACCCATTTTCATTCATTTCTAGTTTAATGATCAAAGTCTTTATATATCAAATTCAAATACCTAAGAAATTAAAAGTTAGAATTCACAATGTTTCTTCATTTTTGCTCAATCCAAATACATCTCCTCTCATAGGGTTTCACTAGGGAACCTATGGTTCTCGTATGCCATTGTCACTTGGATTATTTATATGTAACTGTTAATATGATGGGAGGAAACATGTAGTTTTTCAATGTAACTTGTGTGTGTGAGAGAGAGAGAGAGAGATTCGGATACTCTCAACAGAAAAATATATCTGCAATCTGATCGATTAGTTTTGATTCAACGATTAAAAATGAATCAATTGAACTATGAAATCATAACACAGATGGGAAGAGACAGCATGATTTACAGCTAAATATCTAACAAAATAATTTAAGCCAATTTAATAGGACTTTCCTAAACATTATATATATACCTTCAAGTTTTTGTCTAATTAGTAGATGTGGGACTCTTTATAATATATTCTAATAAAGAGAGAGGATGTACCACACACACATCTGAATCCATATATCATTTGTATGAGTATATATCAAACACATTGCCTAAGATTTTATGGTTGAGAGTGAAGAAGAGATTCGATATACCTTGATATATATGTTGTTATAGGGATTCAGGAAGGTTGATCCAGATAGGTGGGAATTTGCCAATGAAGGGTTTCTGAGAGGACAAAAGCATCTTCTGAAGAACATAAGGAGAAAGAAAACAACTCAACAACAACAACATAATCACCATCACCATCAACCTCTAGATTCATGTGTGGAAGTTGGCCGGTTCGGGCTGGACGGAGAGGTGAACCGGCTCCGGCGAGACAAGCAGGTGCTCATGCTGGAGCTGGTGAAACTCAGGCAACAACAACATGATACAAAAACCTACCTTCAAAAAATGGAAGGTAGGCTCAAGAGAACCGAGGAAAAGCAGCAACAAATAATGAATTTCTTAGCAAGAGTCATGCAGAACCCTAACTTTGTTCAGCAATTAGTTCAGAAGAAAGAATGGAAGAAGGAACTTGAAGAAGCAATCTCAAAGAAAAGACGAAGAACCATAGATCAAGGACCTAGTATTCATAATAATAATAATAATGTTGATGAGTTATTAGTAGGTCAATTAGATTGCTTAGATTTGGTTGAAGGACTTCAACCTAATAACAATATTGCTGCTGCTGGGGATTTGGATTCGGTTGGTAAGTTAGAGGAAGAAGATGAACAAAATAATGAGGTATTCCAAAGTATTAATAGAGAGAGAGAGATTATTAATGACGATGAAGTGCTTTGGCAAGACTTGTTGAACGAGGATGTTGAACAAGTTCTTCGAGGTTTCCAGGATGACGACGACGACGGGGAAGATGTTGATGTGTTGGCTGAACAACTTGGTTATTTAGCTTCTAATAGTCCTTATCATCATCAGTAATTTTTTTAAAACTTAATTACTGCTAATTATACTTGATTATTAATATTCCCATGATTTAATTTCTTTTTCCATTCTCACTTATATGACTTCTCAACTTCTTTGTGTTTTGAAGATGCTATATAATTAATTCATCATTTTTGAGAGGGATTTTATTAAAATTTTTGGGATGAGTTTAAGCACATTTGATGGGTTTTTGGTTTTGATTTTGATGATTGGATTCAATTTTGGTGCAGACACTTGAGGAGGATGTGCATTTGGTACACTTGTCATCTCTCAACTCTCTTCAAATTTGATTTGAATGACTTAGGTTTTATTTTTGGTTCAATTTAAATCATCAATATTTTTATAATTAAATTGATTATTGAAATATTACTTCATTATTTTGTATTTTTGTTTAAAAATAAAGATATTGAAATTATGACATAATTAATGAGATTTAAATTTTATAAATTAAATTGGAGTACTAGTAAGATTTGTTCTTAAGGTTTCTTATATGCTTATTTTTCTTTCACTAGCTAACTGGCTAGCTAATTTTATGTTCTTAGATGGAAGAAAATATTCCCATACATATGTCGTTGTATTTGTATTACGAAATTTTTTATGATTCAGAAATAGGATACACACACACATACATGAATTTTGCAGACAAAATGATAAATATCTAATTTGAATATACAGTTATCGCCCTTTAATTTATATTTTTCACATTAAAAATACAACAAAATGAACCTAATCTTTACTGTCTTTCGCATGATACTGAAAACACACACACACACACACACACACATGTACATATAAGTATATATAAAATATTTCCTCCCAGTAGTACTTAATGTATTTATTTTCAATTTGCATAGTAACATGTAAAAGTCTCATCCTTTAGATATTTTCTAAATGAACTGTGTGTGTGTGTGTGTGTGTTACAGTTTAAATTTTAAAAGTTAATGTGTGTGTGTGTGTCAATCTTTAAAAATGAACTAATTTAATTACGTTTATAATTTCTTTGAAATCTCTAGATAATTTAATGAAAAAACATAAAGATGCATGCATATACCTCAAGATTACCCTAATCGTTGTTGGCAAAAAGAAATTGTATACTTATCAGTAAAAAGCCCCTGTATATATGTATGGTGATTGTGCTAAAAAAATAATACCCTCTTCATCTATAAGACTTGGAGATCTTATTATCTATTTTTGCCGCTTGCATAAATTATTTTTTTCAAAAATTATCCTTATTTATTGCACTATTTTTTTAAATTTAAATAAACGAAGGTCAATAGTTCAATAAATGATAGAGGTATTTCAAGCAAACTATCATAAATTGTTGATACATTATTATTAAAAAATAAAAAAAATATTAATATTTACAAAATAGGCGAAGATATCTTATGCCAAAGATGGTAGGAAGGGTAGTTGCCAAAGAAAAAGAAGAAGAAGAAGAAGAAGAAGAAGAAGAAGAAGAAGAAGAAGAAGAAAGAAAAAAATGGTAGGAATTGAAGCACCTAGTTTAGCAGAATTTACCTCTTCTAGTCTAATCACAATAATATCCTAGGATTATATTAAACAATATCAATTATATAATATAAAACTTATAAAATTCACATTTAGTTATAATATATATATATATATATATATATATTATAATACTTCACAAATCACAAATGATATCATTTATTTCAAACTTTATGTAATGGATAGAGATGCTTCAAGTTAGTGAACAAATTACTTAATGCATCAATTTTAAAACTAATAAATTAATTAAAATTAAAAAAAAATAATTTTCTTCGTAATTAGATCTATATGTTTTAGAGTAAGATCTTACTAATCAGTCGTTCAGTCCCGTTGATTAATTTATTCCGTCTAGAGGTTGCTAGCATCTCATCATTATACGAGTGACTTTATCATTTTATATTAAATTATATTTGCACAAGCCACAAGCCAGTTAATTATTCTTCCAATGTGTGATGTGAAATGGATTTGGCTTTGGTCCTTTGTTTAAAAGAAAATGAGGTCATTTTTTCTTCTATGGATCTCAACGATTCAGACAATTTTTATAAAAACATAACCTCCTTTTCTTCCGTTGATAAATTGTTATAAAAACATAATAACCTGGTTCATGTGAAATCTGGACCGTTGATATCTTGATCCAATAACCGATAGGAGAGAAAATAACCTCATTTTCTTTGGGGGCAAAGGAGACAAACCGGGTCCATGTGAAATCATGTTTCTCATTCATTCTAGCATTTTTCTTCCTCTTTTTGATCCAACCAATTAAATAATCTAGGAGTTTCCTGGCATGAGACGTTTCGTTGAAATTCTAGCTTGGTCTGTTAATTTTTAATTAGTTAATCATTTTAAAAATAATAGCTAGATAAATAAATAAATAAATCATCTGGGTGTTAAAGTAGCAATCGCTGTTGAGCATTGTCAATTGGGCATTATTTTACCAACATAGAGTTGGTTTAGTGGTGTAAGGCCATGTTAGATCTTTTAACTCTCAAATTTGAGTTTCAGAAGAAAGGGACAACTACAAATCTTGAATTGAATATTGGATTATATTAAAAAAAAAAAAGATTGTGCATTATGTTTTTAGTAGTGATGAATTTATAACGATTCGTAAATTCAGGATAATACTTTTCCCATTAGAAATAAAATATTTAATCTATTATTATTTTTTCATATTATTAATTTTTTAGCCAACAATATTGCTATGAAAAATCCTATTTAAATCTATTTAAAATGCTTAAATTTATATTCATGCCTGCACTTTTATCAAATCCCTAATTAGGCCGGGGTAAATTTTATCAATATGTCTTTATACTATTTTCTCCATGTCTTCTCTTTTCGCAAACCTCTATATCAAATCTCAATCTCGTGGATTTCTCACCTCTCCTCTACCCATCTTACGATTTATCTAACCGAAGAAGAAAAGAAATGAAAGATGAGAAACCATGGTGGTCGGGGTCCTTTTGTTCCTTTCACATAACCATAATCATGTCACGGTTATATTCCACAATCTCTCTCTTTTTTGAGGTCTCAAATCTAACATCATAACGTGAAAAAAAATAATCATCAGTTTTTCTACCGTAGCTCTCAAGGTTAGTCCCAGATTTCTATTTTATCCTTTTTTGATTGAGTTTTCCATTTTATTTTGATTTCATCTTGAGGCTTTCCTTAAAATTTTTATGGCCAAGTAATTGTTTTTCCTGTTTTTTTTTGCTACTAATCATGTGTTTGTAGAATATAAAAATATAGAGATTCAGTTATCATTTTAATTAGAAAGACATTGTGATCTTTTAACAATATTCACAAATCCCCAATAAGGCCTCTTAGCTTAATTAGGGATTTGTTAAAAGTGCAGGCCTAAATATGAATTTAATTATTTTAAATGGATTTAAATGTATTCTCCTATATTGTTAATCTGTTTTTAAAATAATAGATTAAATAGTTTATTTCTAAATTAGATAACTATAAAACAAAAATAGAGGGGGGCAGATTCCCAATATGGATTTGCGATATTCCTAGAAATTTTAAATTTTAATTTGAATGATATCTGGTGAGTAAATCTAAGAGGAAAATACATATGAAACAAAAAGCTAACAAAAAATTAGAGGAAATCCCAAATTAAAAAAAATATAAAAAGAGTTTTAATTATAAAATCTCAAATAAAATCAAATCCTGCCACTAATAAAGGCATATAGAAATCATTGATCAGATCCGTCGATGAAAGGCCCCACAACTGTTGTCAGGGTTGTGTGCAAAAAAAACTCTCCTGCCTACCATCTGGCATAGATCAAGTCCGTGGCTTCCGTTTTATTACTAACTAGTTCAGGACCCGCGAAATGCGCGGGAATAGTGAGAATGATAAATTATGAATGATCAAATATATAAAAAGTAGAATAATTTTTAAATCTAAATATAAGTTTCATATGAGGTTTACAGATTACAAAAAACTTCTTATACACAACATTAGAAGTCTTGTTTGTGGGTTGTCCATCGCTATCCAAAATTAGAATCTTCGGCCTCTCTTTTCGTCTAACACGTGAAACAGCTACATATAGTTGACCATGGGTAAACACTGGACGTGGTAAGAATAATCCAACACTAAGCAAGCTTTGACCTTAACTTTTGTTAATGGTCATGGCAAAAGAAAGGACAACAGGGAACTCGCGTCTACAAAGCTTGAAGGGATAGATTGAATCAAATGGAGTAATTGTCATGCGTGGTCTTAGAACTTGTTTGTTTGAGTGTGGGCTTGCTAAAATTTCACATCCAATAACATGCTTCCCCAAAGAGTGCACTCAAGGCACTCCATCCTTTTCCACAAGCCATGCATAAGATACAGATCGCACGTGTGTTATATATTATGAGTTATAGATCAAGGCAGGAAGAAATTATAGATCAAATCCAAAAGACGCGTACTCCTCATCCAAAAGCTCAACATCAACACGATGTTGTGTTTCACCATTGACGATGCAGATGTCAAGGTTACCCACAGCAGCTAACTTCCCAATGACATCTAGCAATGAAGGATGAAATTGAAAAAGAATTAGAAGCGAGGAATAACAGAAAGAAGCAGGGGAAGGAGAGTCACAAATGACACTCACCGACTAAATAACGATCATCAAACTGTGGTGCAAGCACTTGCGTGAATGATTGGAAAGCAAAACCATACTTATGAATACGACCATCATCATCAAAAGGCCTTACAGTTGTAGTGTACATAAAGTAGACTCTGTAAGGGTGATTTGTTGTGCGGTAAGAACCCGTATTCTGATAGACATTGAAGTGAGAAATAACGCATGTCTTCCCTTCCTCTAAATACTTTTTATGACGATCAATGAAGGCGCTACGAACAGTGGCATGAATATGATCACCCTACATAACAAAACCCATAATGAAAAAGAAATAAAGAAAAGTCTGAAAATGAAAAACGACATCATAACAATAAAATAATCATGGAATCTATATGAAGCATACGGAACTAACCTCTGTGTCGCAAAGAATTATCTCCAATGAGGAAACATCACGTCCAGAATCACGAGCACACATGGTCCACATCCGAACCACCCGAACACGAAGGCGCCAGTGCATCTTCGCGGGATTGACAGCACGAACAGCATCAATCAAACATGGTATAAGTCATAATTGACAGAAGGATAGACTAACCCAAAAAGCAATACTGGAAAGAAGAGATAGAATAACAGGATAAATGGGAAGGCTATGTATAGAAAGCAACATGGCGGTTAGCAAACGCACGTAAGGAAGCCACCTGAACAAAAATCGATCCACTCGCCACAAAGCCATCCCACTACCCTCGAAGATAGCAAGTCGGTATTTAGAGATACAAATACTGCTTGATCCACTCGCCACTACATAGAGCAGTTTAGGTCGATATATAGAGAGAGAGAAAAATAGAAAATAAACCGCAGATAATGTAAAATATTAATAGTTTAATAATTTAAAAAACAAAAGATAATTTTATTCTCACTTAATCTCAAACCAGATCAATGTTTAATCTCAAATCATATAAAATAGCAAATGTTTAGACGGAAAATATCATTGACACCATTGCTTTGTTAAAATTAATTAAAGTATAATAATGAATTCAAAATATATATCATTCTTTAAAAAAAAAACATTACCGATTTGCCTTCAATAATTACGATGCATTTATATTAATTTAAACAATACATTTATATTAAGAAAACCATGCCATCTATATTTTTTTTTGTCAATTGAAGTGCATTAAAATAATCAAATTATAGGTAAAATTCTACGTATATCATATCATTAAATTATACATGATGGTGACTAATTTAACTAAGTCATTCAGATTTACATATTAAATATTGAAGATAATTAAGAAATAAATTTAAAATTTAAATTGACGTGAATCATGGTAATATTTGTGGGCATATAAGAAAAAAATTAAACAATGCAATTATATTGGGAAAACCATTCTACATATGTCATATCATTAAATCATACATGACGGTAACTAATTTAATTAGGTCATTTAGATTTACATATTAAATATAGAAGATAATTGAGAAATAAATTTAAAATTTAAACTGACGGGAATCATGGTAATATTGGGTCATTTAGATTATTGAGGAACAAATTTAAAATTTTAATTAAGTAATTCAAATGTGTATATTAAATATGAAAGATAATTGAGAAACAAATTTAAAATTTAAACTGAAGGTAACTAATTTAATTAGGTAATTCAGATTTACATATTAAATATGGAAGATTATTGAGGAACAAATTTAAAATTTTAATTAAGTAATTCAGATTTTCATACTAAATATGGAAGATAATTGAGAAACAGATTTAAAATTTAAACTGACGGTAACTAATTTAATTAGGTAATTCAGATTTACATATTAAATATGGAAGATTATTGAGGAACAAATTTAAAATTTTAATTAAGCAATTCGTATTTGCATATTAAATATGGAAGATAATTGAGAAACAAATTTAAAATTTTAACTGACGGTAATTAATTTAATTAGGTAATTCAGATTTACATATTAAATATGGAAGATTATTGAGGAACAAATTTAAAATTTTAATTTAGTAATTCATATTTGCATATCAAATATGGAAGATAATTGAGAAACAAATTTAAAATTTAAACTGACGGTAACTAATTTAATTAGGTAATTCAGATTTACATATTAAATATGGAAAATTATTGAGAAAAAAATAGAGTAACAACCTACACGATGTCCAGGTGTCATGTAAGGGGTGTGCCACATGGCGAGATTCTAGGTAGACCGGATGTCAAGCAGTAAACCCTTCAGCGTTCCTCCTATTATAAAAGTAATAGATTTAGATTATTGAGGAACAAATTTAAAATTTTAATTAAGCAATTCGTATTTGCATATTAAATATGGAAGATAATTGAGAAACAAATTTAAAATTTAAACTGACGGTAACTAATTTAATTAGGTAATTCAGATTTACATATTAAATATGGAAGATTATTGAGGAACAAATTTAAAATTTTAATTTAGTAATTCATATTTGCATATCAAATATGGAAGATAATTGAGAAACAGATTTAAAATTTAAACTGACGGTAACTAATTTAATTAGGTAATTCAGATTTACATATTAAATATGGAAGATTATTGAGGAACAAATTTAAAATTTTAATTAAGCAATTCGTATTTGCATATTAAATATGGAAGATAATTGAGAAACAAATTTAAAATTTAAACTGACGGTAATTAATTTAATTAGGTAATTCATATTTACATATTAAATATGGAAGATTATTGAGGAACAAATTTAAAATTTTAATTTAGTAATTCATATTTGCATATCAAATATGGAAGATAATTGAGAAACAAATTTAAAATTTAAACTGACGGTAACTAATTTAATTAGGTAATTCAGATTTACATATTAAATATGGAAAATTATTGAGAAAAAAATAGTGTAACAACCTACACGATGTCCAGGTGTCATGTAAGGGGTGTGCCACATGGCGAGATTCTAGGTAGACCAGATGTCAAGCAGTAAACCGTTCAGCGTTCCTCCTATTATAAAAGTAATAGATAATATAATATTAAAATATTAATAATATAAATATCATAATTAAATAGTAAAAATAAAATTAAACAGGTCAAATCTTTCGTAAATAATAATGATAAATTAATTTACATTAACGGTTTTGGAAATAATTAAGGAAGGTGATGTGCGCTAAATACTACTATACTAGTCTAATTAAATTCTTACTTCATATTAAAACATAATTATTATAATAAATAAATTATGAAAAATATTTGAAAAAATCCATTTGATTGAAAGGTCAAAATACAGTTGATTTTATCAAATCCTTCTAAATATTAAAAACTAGAAATTCAAAATAAAGAATAATCATACTTCTATCCATGGAATATATACATGTTTTGATTAATTACACTCAAGTTGAACCATTTCTTCAGTAAGAATTGTATACTCATGTTATTTTATATATTTCTCTACATTTTTTACTTACATCGCATTATCACTATCTCATGATTAATTGCAAGGAATTCAGAAATCATGTGAAGCATCAACTCAGGTTCTATATACAAATACCCTCCGAAATTGATAAAAAGGTCCATAGAGAATTTCCAAGTTGGTTTACGTGCAGAATACTAAATAACCACAACTCACATTCACTAGATTTTAGAGCTCTCGCAATCGACCCTATTAACCATGCAAAAAGGTTTACATTATGCAATGTCAACGGTTTCAAGTTTTGCATGATTTCACGAGATCAAGGATCCCCAACTCAAAACTCGGGTGTTTATGGCCCCTTTAGGACAAGGAGTTATGCGAGCAGTAGTGACGGCAACATGCAGTTCGGAGGTGTCCCTTATTATGGAAAGCTGCTTAATATCATCGAACTAAATTACTAAGGCCGTTTCACCATGACGCTGTTCAAGTGTTTGTAGACAAATACGACAATTTCTCGCGGACTCACAACTGACAATTTAGGCATCACATTAGTAAATTTCTTTTAGTCAATTCACACTAGTCAATCTAAAGTTGACGAGCCATATGTTCTTGTCTCAAAGATACATTAGGTTTATTATGTCCAAGACGAGAGATACATGTATTGGAATCTGGTGGTTCACTTAAAGCCTTGGCACCTTTACAATATGGGTGATGGTGATAACATCACCTATGAAAGTGAGCGATTCCAACTCGCCAATTTCGAAAACTTGTTTCCTGAAGACGATGACAATTTACCTATAGTTCGACGTTTTTTATAATTTACGCTTTATTATCACTTAATTTAAATTTAATTTTTGTACAAAATAATAAACTCACCGCTAACATTTTCTCCACACATTTTTTATAGGGATGATGATGAAGAATAATTAAACAAATTATACTTTTATTCTTGTAAACTTCAATTTATATTTTTCTTTAAAAATACCAACTGGTTTTCAAACTGCTACAAGCATTGTCACTTCAACTGCCTACAAATATAAACCGCCATAAAAACCGTCACATTAACCGCTATAAGCGTTACGTAGATCCCTATAAATATCCTCATCACACCTCATTTCAAACTCTCTTCTATTTCTTTTCACCCCCTTTTCTCTCTCATTTTCTCTCATTTGTGAAGTTTTCTTAAAGAGCTGAAGAGCTGAGCAAGTTGATCAAATATGGTAATTTTTTTTAATCTTTCAGAATTGGCTCCCATTCTTTTTTCCAAAGAAAAGGATGGTCCATGTGAGTCATTGGATTAAGATCTCAAATAATATGAGTCATTGGATTAAGATCTCAACGGTTCAGATTTAATATATTATAAAAATATTATTATTTATTATAATATTTTTATAATATATTAAATCTGAACCATTGAGATTTTAATCCAACGGTTCATAGAAAGAAAATGACTATCCTTTTCTTTGGAGAAAAGGATGGGAGCCAAATCCAAATCTTTGATTTCAACATTTTATTTTTTCCTTCTTATAATTACGTATACTAATTATTTTTTCTTCTTCTCCAGAAATTTAAGGACTTTTCCCCAATATTTTCAACATTCGCTCCATAATCATCAATATCCCTTCCATAATCAAATAACATCTAGTGGACAACATAATAAGTCTTTATTACATGTACATTTTCAATATTAAACCTACATAATATTTATACTAATCTAACTTAATTTAATCATTCTTCTAAAATATTAACTACTATCTTTTACATTGTTACTTAAATAATAAAACATTCAACATAATATTATAGCAATGGACTCAAATTGTAATTTTTTTTACAATATTTAGAACCGCTACAAATTTCAATCCAAGTTTAGATTAAATTTTTGGCGTAGTTTTTAAAATTTGATCCAATATTAGTAGCGGTTTCATAACCGTTACAACTATTTTGGTGTCAATTTTTTCCAAATTGCTGGATGTACTTAATAGCAGTTTTAATATTGGTGCTAAATTTTCAATTTTCATTCCCCGCCACACCAAAATTTTGCACCAACATTTGTAGCCGTTTTAAAACCACTACGAACTTCTTGGATAACGTGTTATCTATATATGCATCTTGTAGCGGTGTGACAAAACCGCTACCAATATAGTAGCAATTCTTTTACATGAGTAGCAGTTCTACAGTTCTAATCAACCGCTATAAATCCTTTTGCAACATTATGTTTTGGAGTGGATTTTATAACTGCTATCATTATCATTTGTAGCGGTTAAAATTACTACAAATATACCATTTAAACTGTTACAAAGCAACAGTATTTTTTGTAGTGAAATAAAGATATCTTGTACTAAAGAGGGTAGGAAGGGTTGACAACCAAAAGAAAAAAGATGGTTGGAATTGAAGCACCTAGTTTAGCAGAATTTACCTCTTCTAGTTTAATAGCAATAATATCTTAGAATTATATTTACCAATATCAATTTATATAATTTAAAACTTATAAAAATTCACATTAATTATTGACATTTTGTTTTAATATATATATATATATCTCTGTATATATATAATACTTCACAAATTACAAATGATATTATTTGTTTCAAACTTTATGTAATGGATAGAGATGCATCTCGTTACTGAACAAATTACTTCATGCATAAATTTTAAAACTAATATATTAATTAAAATTAAAAAATATATAAAATTTGCATCGTAATTATATCTATATATTTTAGAGTAAGATCTTACTAATCAGTCATTCGGTCTCGTTGATTAATTTATAAGAGAATGACAAAAAAATACCATTTGAACTTTAAAATCTCGAATTAGTTATTTAACAAAGATTTGTATTGTCAATCCAATTATTATTATTGTCAATCCCATTACTATTCTTATCAACAGAATTTTAAAGTTTAAATGGTATTTTTCTGTCATCATCCCTTAATTTATTCTGCCTAGAGGGTGCTAGCATCTCATCATTATATGGGTGACTTTATCATTTTATATTATATTATATTATATTATATTATATTATATTATATTATATTAGCACAAGCCCCAAGCCAGTCAATTATTCTTGGGAAAATACCAGCTAGGTCCCAAGCTACAGAATTAATCTCAAAAAATTCCCTTTGCAAATTCCAAAGAGACTTTTCCGACAGCATTTCCCTTTGAGCAATTACTAAAATAGCCCCCACTCAAATTTAAAAAAAGGAGCTTCATTTTGAAAAGAAGACATAGAGGGTTTGAATTGGAATCGCTGGACGCACGCTCTGCTTCTCGTTCCTCCATCGTGCCGTGGTTCTCCGTCAAGCGTTGGTGGCCTTCGATGTCGCGTCGCTGTCGTTCGAGTCGGCGTGGGTGAGTCCGTCGTTCCCCAAGCTGCAGCGCAGTCCGCCGGGGAAGCACGCATCGCAGTCCGCCGCGAAGCAGCCGATGTTCGAGGAACACATCCTTGTTCGGTTTTGTGAGGGTAAACTTTGCCGGTGTAAATCTGTCATGCTCATCTGGCCAAGCGTCTTCACGAACTCCCATGTCGCGTAAATCTTTCCTGGCTTGAAGGTGATCTTTTGTCTTGCCGGGTTCGTTAAGCAGCGTATACAGCACATTGTCGCAAACATTCTTTTCAATGTGCATTACATCAAGACTGTGGCGAAGTAAATTAGATCTCCAATACGGAAGCGTGAAGATCCAACGTTTATAACTTTGTAGCGGTTATTAAACCGCTACACCAACCGCTACAGGAATTCCAACGTTTATAATTTAGTAGCGGTTACATTTATAAAACCGCTACTAATATTCAAGCCGTTAATTGGTGGGAAATTCAAAATGTACTTGTTGAGTATTTGTAGCGGTTTTATATATATAACCGCTACTAATGTTCAAAGAATTAGTAGCGGTTAAATATATTAAACCGCTACTAATATTAAAGCCGTTGGACATTAAATATAAAAATAATTTTCTAATTTGTAGCGGTTATACATGAGATAACCGCTACAAATGTGCACAAAGGCGGCAAATTTCAAAATTCAAATGATTTGAGTGTTTGTAGCGGTTATTAGTGTGTAACCGCTACAAACATATATATTTGTAGCGGTTTCTGAAGGGAAACCGCTACAAATATATAAGTAAATTTGTAGCGGTTATGAGTTCAAAACCGCTACAAATATACATTTATAAATTATTTAGTAAATGTATATATAATTTATTTTTTTAAAATATATTTAAAAAAATAAACTATATATATATTTAATTTATAAAATTATTATATATTTGTAGCGGTTATGTACTAATAACCGCTACAAATCTATACATTTGTAGCGGTTTTAGTTTAAAACCGCTACAAATATTTACATTTGTAGCGGTTTTATGTTAGAACCGCTACAAATATATATATAATTTTTTTTTTAAATTTAGATTTAAATCATTTATAAATTATTTCAATGCGATATAATAATTTAAATATAATTATATAAAACACAATAAGAAAATTCTGAAATAAAATCTCATAAATATTTACAAATGTTTAAAAGAAAAGAAAAAGTCCTAAACTAAGGAGCTGGGGGCTGATCCTCTGGTGCTCCCTCAGGTGGGGCTCCCTCAGATGCCGCTCCTGCCATTTTATGAAACAATTAATAATTACCATTTTTCATTATTAACTTGGTTTTATAAAAAATATAATAATAAAATAACTTACAATCGCCGCCTCTGCCTGCTGAGAGGTCGCAGTCCCGTCACGGTGTCTGTGTGTGATGGCGTACAGCTCCGCATAGTCCGTCTGACGGTTCTCCTGCTGTGCCCTCGTCTCCTGAAACAATTACAAAACAATTAGTATTATGAAATAATCAGCTAAAAGTAAGTGAAGCACTTGAAAAGTTACCAGCTCGCTGTAGGTCACAGCAAAGGTCTTCGATCCTGCTGTGTGGTGGATCGTCTGCTGCGCCCGGATCGCGGCGTTCCTCTGAGAAAGCTCCTGGAAAAACAAATAATTAAATGTATTATAAAATTTGAAATTAAATACAAATTAAATTGAAATTATAATTTAATATTTAACAATTAGAAAATTATATATCAAAAATATAATAAATACATTACCTGCGCCTGAGGGCTCCTCCTGAACTGGACAAAACGCGCCCAGTCGTTCGGCGGCACGCCGTCCGGGTCGCTCTCCTGCAGCTGCTCCAGAGGTATCGTCCCGTCCCCATCCACACTGTGGAAGAGATGGTTCCTCCTGTTCCTCCAGGCGTCGCCCATCTTCACGAGGGCGTACCTCTTCCGGTTGGCCCGGACGGCAAACAGCAGCTGAAAAAAATACATTTAAATATCAATAATACTAAAAATCATAATTTAAAAAAAATAATTAAATAGAATTAATTACAAAAGATATTAATTAAATAGTTTTAATTACCTGAACCACCTCCTCCCAAGCCTGGTCCTTCGGCCCCTTCGGAACGTGCCTCCACGTCGGGAAGTGAAGGGGGAACCGCATCCAATTCGATCCCAGGTCGCTCAGGAAGCGGTTGAGCAGGTGACCCCCATTGTGGATCGGCTGGTCAGTGCCCTCGTTCCACGGCACTACAACTCGCAAGGACCGGTCCATGCTGTTCAGACCGGCCACATCCAGCCTCCTCGTCGACACATTCCCCTGCTCATCTGCACAGTTGACCGCACGTTAGATAAATTATAATTCAAAGTTAAAAAGTTAAAAAATTAAATAATTAAATAATTTACCTTCGACCTGCACCTCAAACACAGTGGACCGTGAAGACGACCCTCGTGGGTTGTTCTGCTCCCGAGCCTCTTCCTCATCGAGGAACTGCTCCATCTCCCTGAACCCACTAATCGGGATCTCAAACTCCTCCTCGTTGAGGAAGTCCTCAACGCTAATCTCTGGCACCTCCACCTCAGGCACCTCAGCTGCGGTCGTCGCCTGTGGGATCGTCTGCGGTTCCTGTGGAGGGATGGGCTGAGATGCCTCGGTAGCCCTGCCTGCGCGCTGCCCCCTCCCTCTGCCCCTTGCCCGGCTGCCGCCACCCCGTAAAGTCGGTCTGGGGAGCACAGGGGCCTTCCCCTTATCCTGTCCTGAAGCCATATCAACTGTACAAATTAAAAAAAAATTAGTCCATTATTATACAAAAATATAATAAAAATACAAATATAAATAAAAATATGTGTTATATACGTACCTCAAGTGTAAATACTGTGAAATACTGACCAAAAACTCCTATAGACTCGTCTGAACGCTCAAATATCGAATAAACCACTCAGAGAAACCTCAGGAAACAAAATGAGCAAAATGAGAAATGGAGGAGGCGAGGGGTTTAAATAGGCCAGATATTAGTAGCGGTTATTTTAAATAACCGCTACTCTAACCGCTACGAATAATTAAATTTGTAGCGGTTCTACAATAACCGCTATAAATCTTCACAACGTTTGAAATTCAGTAGCGGTTATTGCCCAGAACCGCTACAAATTTGGAGTCTCTTGAAATTCTGTAGCGGTTTTCAGTAAAAACCGCTACAAAATTCTGACCTTTGGTATTTTGTAGCGGTTCATGTGCATTAACCGCTACCAAATAACCGCTACAAGTTTTGGTGGGAATTTCGCCCCAAATTTGTAGCGGTTTTTTGTAGGGAACCGCTACAAATATTCTTGCCGCTACAAATTTGTAGCGGTTTAGGAAAAAACCGCTACAAATACTATAATTTGTAGCGGTTTAATATAACCGCTACAAGTGCACCGCTACGAAATACCTTTTTTTTGTAGTGATAGGCTAAAGAAAATCGGATTTGACAAGTTAGTTCACATAAGCTGCTAAAAAATCCCCCGAGATCTATGTGGTCAGTTGATGTCTGTATTTGACCCTCCAACTAACAATGTTTTGATTCGAGGGAGGTCATTGAACATCCGCTGGGAAGATGTACAACAATTGATGGGGTTACCGTGTGAGGGTGAGACATTGAGGAAAAAGTCAATAAAGAAGAAGAAGGTTTGAAACAATTGAAGACATTGTACGGGACAGTGCCTTACAAGACCATTGGAAAATGGCTAATTGAGAGAGACGAGGATCCGGAATTCGAATTCCTCTTTGTCATGTATGCGTTGGGAACTCTCTTGTGTCCCGGGTCGGGTATAAAAGTGACTGATAGAGTGTTGAAAGTGATGGCGGCAACAAAAGGAGGTCTTGGGAAATACGATTGGTTGAGTTTTGTGTTGATTGAACTATCAAATTCTCTTGCACAGTACAAGAAGAAATTAATGAAAGGGAAAGATGCAGGGAGGATCAATGTCGGGGGATGTATATATATTCTAATGGTAAGTGCATGTTTGATCTATGTAACGTTTATTGGCTTTTTTAATTAGTTGTAAATTGCTGCATTAGATGTTGAATTCTACTGCTGTTAAGGTGTAATTTAATTTCTGTACAGGTGTTTTGCTTGCAACATTTTCCCCTAGGCCAACTACATGCCTCTACAAGTGAAAATGCGCTTGCATTTTGGAATGACAACAACGTCAAGAGTAGAGTACAGATAGAGAAGGAAAGCAACCAAAGGTTGCTACATTCAGTTAGTAATGTAGTTGGATCTGCCTCTTCTGAATTGCATGAACAAACCATGCTAATACACCCAGTAAGATGTGAAATCTGATGTCAGCCGCACATTCAGTTGAAAGTATTGACTTAAGTTTTTGTGATGTCTAATTTGCAGGAAATCAAGAGAACATATGATCAAATTATGTCAAGGGTGGTGTCAATAGTGCAAGAGGAACTTGTTTCCCTTCAGGCGAGGCTGTTAGGCGGGGGAAACATGGATGAAGGGGATGAAAAGGTGCAAGACATTAAATCTTCGTCTGAAAGTGAAGATGATGAACATGATGAGGGGGGTGACATAAGAAAAAGAGAAGACGATGAAGTGTAGTCTATAAGTGCAGACGAAGGGTCAGAGGAAGAAGTAGGAGGTGTACATGCTATGGGAGATAAGGAGGAAGTGGAATCGAAAGGAAAGGAAAAGGCACAATTGAGGAAATCTACAAGGGTTAAGAAACCTGCTATTAGGTCTCCTTGGGTGACAACAATGGCTAAGAAGAGAAGTCAAGATGAGAAGGATAAGGAACTTTTATATCAAATGTGCACTACACGATGTAAATCAGTAGAGGATGAGCAGGAGTAAGTAATCACACTTCTTCAATCTCAACTTAGATGAATCACAAAAACTGACTTTGTGCACTTGTTTGTGTATTAGGGAGTTTGTGGATATGTATGATTATTTCTTGACCCGCGGTGAACTATATTGCCTTCGTCCAAGGGGGTGGATTAGTAACAGGGTAAGTTACTTGAACAATAAAATCATACTATGTTCATTGAATTCTGCGAATTGCTGACCCTTTTTTTAATGGTGCATAGTTTATGACCATGGTTGCGAGGACATTAGTGGGGGATTAAGTACACAATAGCAGCCGGGTGACCAGACACATATGTTCCGCAGAATTGATGCAAAAAATGGCAGCGACTCTTAACAAGTGGTCATTGGAATCACATGCTGCTGAGATCTTGCTTGAACATATTGGTTATAACATTAGCGATTGCGACTTGATTTTTGCTCCTACCCTGTGCTTGGATCATTGGTTTTGTTATGTCTTGGAGATGAAGACAATGCGGTTTTATGTGCTGGACTCATTGGTTGACCAATTAACATATGCAAGGGCATAAAAGGTGGAAGAAGATGCACGTTCAGCGGTTGACCATCCAACAAAACCGAAGATAATGAGCAAAAGCTAAAAAGAAGATTTTCGAGCCAAAGAACGGCTCGCACAGCAGTGTGTAAGTGCTTCTTTCTGAAATGGTTTGTGTGCATTCGTCATTGTTGTTTTCTGACATAACTTCTTTTTCGTACAACTTCCAGAGAGATTGCATTGTTAACAAACTTTGTCGAGTAAAACCCTAAGTATATGACAAAGGGCAGGAAAAACCAAAGGAAGTTACTTGGGCAAAAGTGCATGTCCAAGCTGATACGTTAGTGCTGTTTTTGTTCCTCCAACTCTTTGAACTATAGCTTTTTTTACCCATTCGGTTGTTATAACATTAGAACTGTGTATGTGGCTTTTTGTTTTGCAGCGATTCGTATGGTGTTCATGTTCTGTCATGGTTACATAGCTGGGATGGCTCTACACATGACAAGGCGGGGTACACTATGCCTAAGCTTGATGATCATCAGATTCGGCAAGTGAAGGTGGATTGTTTATGGTGGCTAGTCGCACATGAACAGAACAAACACGCTCAAAAGGTGTTGTCCCTTCTCAACGGAAGTCAATAAATGAAGAGGAAGAAAGTCGTGTAGCATTTGACTTATTGTTCTGTGAAAATGGCTAGTTATAGTATATTGTAGTTGATATTTTGTATGAATGCCAACTTGCTGCAAAAGGCACTAACCTATAGTTAGTTTACAACATCATCAGTTATTTTGGTGACATGATGAATTAACTTTACAACATGTACATATCAAATGCTTGACTAGGTCCCTAAACAGCTTATTTTGCTCAGGTTATTTTGCTCAGCTTATATCAACATGTACATATCAGTTATTTAGCTCAGGTTGTTTGACATCTCATTTGAACAAGTGTTTGATGTTTTTATGTTTACAACACATGTTGCTACGTTTACAACACCTTAGGTTCTTTTTACAAGTGTTTAAGCTACGTTTACAACTACTCCCACCAAGGACACCAGGGCAGTAGCTTGTGCAACAAGCCATAACTTAGGCACCACTTTCTTCTACCATCGTTTACAAGATTTTCTGCAATATTTACAACATCTTCAGTTATATTAACAACTTAATAAGCGACGTTTACAATTTAGTGATAAAAAGAGTCTTAAAGATATGTTTACAACACATGTTGCTACGTTTACAACACCTTAGGTTCTTTTTACAAGTGTTTAAGCTACGTTTACAACTACTCCCACTAGGGACACCAGGGCAGTAGCTTGTGCAATAAGCCACAACTTAGGCACCACTTTCTTCTACTATCGTTTACAAGATTTTCTGCAATATTTACAACATCTTCAGTTATATTAACAACTTAATAAGCGACGTTTACAACTTGGTGATAAAGAGAGTCTTAAAGATATGTTTACAACACATGTTGCTACGTTTACAACACCTTAAGTTCTTTTTACAAGTGTTTAAGCTACGTTTACAACTACTCTCACTAGGGACACCAGGGCAGTAGCTTGTGCAACAAGCCACAACTTAGGCACCACTTTCTTCTACCATCGTTTACAAGATTTTCTGCAATATTTACAACATCTTCAGTTATATTAACAACTTAATAAGCGACGTTTACAATTTGGTGATAAAGAGAGTCTTAAAGATATGTTTACAACACATGTTGCTACGTTTACAACACCTTAAGTTCTTTTTACAAGTGTTTAAGCTACGTTTACAACTACTCCCACCAGGGACACCAGGGCAGTAGCTTGTGCAACAAGCCACAACTTAGACACCACTTTCTTCTATCATCGTTTACAATATGTTTTGCTATATTTACAACATCTTCAGTTATATTAACAACTTCCTCTGTACAGTATAATTTTTGACACTCTCACAGTGTCTTACCATGAGTTGAACCCAGTGATGTCTCGCTGTGCATAATATTCTTGAGCTAACACTAGCAACATCATGAGGCCTTGTGCACAAGCCATTATGTATGTATGTTTTCACAACAAAAAAAAGTTGTTTTCACAAGGTCATTGCCCAACCCTCTTATGGTTGTACAATTTCATGTGGCTCCTGTCACAACAACATAGCATTAACTTAAACAAAATAATACTTGTACTGTCACAACAGAATAGCTTATCATTTCCATATATACTAAGACAATAAAATATTAAGTACTATCAGAAAGTACCTTTTGTTCACTTACTCATTGCACTTAATATGATATACTAATTACATAGATACACCAAGTTGGGGATGCATTCAACAAGCAAAAGGGGTGAGGGAATGCAACTACTTCATGGTCAATATATACATCACCAGAAAGTTACTATCAAAAGAATCTACATTTATGTACTTGTTTTTAGGATGGATTTGGATTTCTACAAGTTTTGACTGTGTGCCTAGCCTTATTGCATCTCCCACAATGATATATCTTTTTGTTTTGAAACTGAGATTCCCTTCTTTTCCTTTTCGGTCTCCCTGGTGGCCTTGAAGTGATTGGAGGGTCTAAGAATGTCTGTGTTAGCATATGTGTCACCGTCGAAGACTCAACCCGTGGACAATCATGAGTTGCGACTGGCCTCATAGAACTTTCATATATTTTTCCTTGTGCTTCCAGTTTGAACCAGTCATCTACAAATGTGTAGACATTACCACTAAGTACCTTAATAGCTGTACATGCATGGGCGCAAGGTACTCCACTCATTTGCCATGCTAGACATGTGCATTTTCTTTCACCAAGATCTACATTCACAAAAATGATGGCATCTCCACATCTACTTCAAACCGAGAACTGATTGTCTCTATAATATGATGCTTCCATATTTTCAGCATGTTTAACTTGTTGCAGCAATTTTTCTTCAATTCTTGGTCCCACTGCATTTTTCCAACTACCCATGGCCATCTTGCTTGCAATCAATTTTCGAGCCAATTTCTTCCGATGTTCATGAATTAAAATTGACACGGTGTGCTTCCTTCCTGTTAACATCCATGCATTAAACGACTCTACAAGATTACTGGTTATGTTATCCCACCTTTTGAAAGGAAACTTGCTTAGAGCCTATTTCTCAACATCCCCATGATTCTCCACCCAATTTGCCAATTAAGGATTGAACAATCTTAATGTACCCATTGCACTAGTAAAGTCTTCATCCAACCTTGCATATGCAATTGCATCAAGAAGAAGAAGTGCATTCTCCTTGCTTTTCACCGATGTTCGTGTTCGACCTCTATTAATTCGTAGGAACTCGGCACTATAATTTTCCTTCACATGCCGGCAGCAAAAAGCATGTCTCTCACTGCCAAATATTTCTTTTACAGCACCAATAATCGCATTATTGCGATCTGAGACAATTATTACCAACATTGAGCCTGTAATGTCTTTCACGTTCGATAGAAACCAAGACCATTCATCATACGTCTCACCGCTCACAATGGCATATGCTAGGGGAAACATCTGGTTGTCTGTATCGTATGCACTAGCTGACAACATTGTTCCCTTATAAGGGCCACTTAGATGACAACCATCTACATAAAGTATGGGTCGACAACCTCCTAAAAACCCTTTAATAGAACAACCGTAAGCAATAAATACCTTATGAAATCTATTGTTAGATGAGGCTGCCCATTTTACAACTGTGTCCGGGTCACTCTCGATTAGTCTATCACATATCCAAGGAATTACCATGTAAGAGTCTTCTACTCGACCATGTAATTCCTTTACCGCTCTTTCTTTTGCCCTATATGCTTGACAGTAGTTCAGCCGCACCCCATACTCTCTGTACATGTCTGATCGAATGATGTTAGCAGTCTTATCAATATTGCACCTCAAACCATCCATTACGATTGATGATGTCAAGCTCGACCTGTGTGGATGCAAAACTATTAGGCTATCTTGTGCTTGGTGAACGTGTTCACTTTTGAGTGTTCTAATGGTTAAAAACTCTGTATCTTGATGTTCTCCTGATGAATATGCACCCATGTACCAAGGACAACCTTCAGCCTTGCAGTTCACAATTATCTTGTGTTGGTTATTCTTGACAAATTGGTATGCAAACTTATGAGCAATACTATATTTGTATAACGTTTGACGAAGGCTCATAGCATTCGGAAAAATCTGTCCTGCTCCAATAATCAAATCCCTCCATTTTCCATGATTCATTTCTGGTATAGGGGTTGGCACCATTTGTGTAGTACAAGTCAATGATGGGATCACTTGACCTTCATTTAACAAACCATGTGGGGATGTACACATTCCTCCTTCACCTCCAAACAAATGATCAATCCTGCAAGAAATTACAAGTTTTAGTGCTCTTACACATATTCACGTTGGAAGAAATTACTTTTCTTAGGACAAATAAACTTACACTTCTTGCCCTTCCATTTGATCGTTCATTGCTGGTCCTGTACTGTCATTATCACCATCCTCTTCAATATACACATAACCATATTGTTCATTATATTTGATTAGATGACACACCCCTTCGTCATCTACAAGATCCACAAATGTTGATGTATCAAGGGCAACTTTGAACTTCATTTGCATTTCATTCCTTTCTTTTCCTGTTATGGATGATATGATTCTTCGCAACTCCTCATATGTTGTGCCTTCCTTTACGCATCTTGTTCTTACTAAACCACCAACATATTGCATTTCATCTTCTCCACCATTTAAAAACTTCCCCCCACATGAAAGAAACAAAATAAATTCTTCCCCGAACAACTTCCCATCTTTCATGTCAATCTGCAACACAAACTTCGCATTATCAACTTCCAAAGCAATATTTACAACTTCATATGCACATATTAACAACAAGTTAACTACACGTTTTATTCCTACACATATGCTTTTTCTAATAACACCAAACACACTAAAAATAAGGCAAAACCTCTGTTCTCTTCCCAAAAAACAGAGCACAGCTACGGTACGTATTAACAACTTCCACAGTAATATTTATAACTTCATATGCACATATTAACAACAAGTTAACTACACATTTTATTCCTACACATATGCTTTTTCTAATAACACCAAACACACTAAAAATAAGGCAAAACCTCTGTTCTCTTCCCAAAAAACAGAGCACAGCTACGGTATGTATTAACAACTTCCACAGCAATATTTACAACTTCATATGCACATATTAACAACACGTTAACTACACTTTTTTTCTACACATGTGCTTTTTCTAACAACACCAAACACACTAAAAACAGGGTCAAACCTCTGTTTGCTTCACCAAAAACAGAGCACACCTACGATACATATTAACAACTTCCACAGCAATATTTACAACTTCATATGCACAAATTTACAACAATTGTTTTTGTTCATTTCAGCGTTTTTCCAGCAAAGAATACCAATTACATTCATCATTCTCACTTTAAACACAGTAGCTCCTCTGTTACCATGCCACAAAAACAGAGCACTCTAACATAAACCCAACCCACCCAAGGTGAAATCCCAACTTCAATGATCAAGCTCATTTGTCTACCAAATTCTTAGCTTTTCTTCTCTACCACCTACCTCTTACTCCATTTTTTAGCTCAAGATCCAACCTTTCACCAAACCCTCACTCTCAATCTAACCAACTTTCACACAGAAAGAAATAAAATTTTCCAGAGTTCGTTTCTCTATGTTGCTGCACGTACCTGGATGAAGAAGAAGATGAGATTCCCAAGAACATTAACGCCACTTTGTATCCCTTCAATGTTGCACCTCCTACGCCCTTCATCCGTGTGCATTTTTCTCTTTTTCCTTAATGCCTTGATCACAAATACGTGCTTCACTCCTCTCTCCTCTGTGCGTTTTCTTTTCTTATTTGAGTGGGGGCTATTTTAGTAATTGCTCAAAGGGAAATGCTGTCAGTTTTTTGAGATTAATTCTGTAGCTTGGGACCTAGCTGGTATTTTCCCATTATTCTTTAAATGTGTGATGTGAAATCATGTTTCTCTTAGAACCAAAAAAAAAATCGTGTTTCTCAGTTTGAACAAAAAAAGAAAAAAATCATGTTTCTCAGTCATTCTAGCACTTTTCTTCCGCTTTTTGATCTAAACAATGAAATAATCCAGGAGTTTCCAGGCATGAGACGTTTCGTTGAAATTCTAGCTAGGTCTGTTAATTTTTAATTAGTTAATCAGTTTAAAAGTAATAGATAAATAAATAAATAAATAAATCATCTCCGTGTTAATGTATCGGTTATGCATTATTTTATATGGTACAAAAAACTGGACCGAACCGACTGGTCTAACTTGAAAACCAGTGAACCGGTCTCCAGTTCGGTCTGATTCACTGCTTGAGAGGGAGAGAGAGTTGACCCGGTACAAAACCGGTCAAAGCCAGAAAAACAGGTGGGTTGACTGGTTCAACCGGTTTGCTATTTTTTCTTGTTTTTTTTTTGAAAAATGAGATATCTGATTCAACAAAGAGGTTGAAAAAGAAAGAAAACCATAGATCTAAACTAATATACATATAATATATAATATTTTAATAAATTATAAGAATAAATTTTAATTTCAAGGCCACAAAAATTTGAAAAAAAATAAAGGAAAAATATTATATATAATATACATAAAATATATAATATTTTAGTTAATTAATTTGATATGATTCAAGTAATCAAATCTAACATAATCAATTAATTTTATCTATAGAAGTTTAAAAATATATATATATATATATTATTACTAATAAATGATAATATTTTAATATGACCGGTTTGACCACCGGTTCGACCCCGATTGACCCATTAATCTTTGAACCTGTTCCGTGACCGGTTTATTGCCCGGTCCAATTTTTTGTTCCTTGTTATTTTACTAACATAGAGTTGCACTACTACAAAAAAAATAAAACTGTGGCGCTTATAATTGCATTAGTTATGGCGCTAGAGAAGTGCCACATATCTGGATGCCACTAAAAAAAGTTGTGGCGCTTGGAAGCGCCACAGCATTTAAAAGGTATTTTTTAAAAAAAATACCCTCCTGTGGCGCTTGTTGGAGGAAGTGTCACAGGATATCCCCCCTCTTGTGGCGCTTTTGTCATCAAGCGCCACAGGAAACCCCCCTCCTGTGGCACTTCCTCCAACAAGCGTCATAGGAGGGTATTTTTTTTTAAAAAAATATAAATGTTGTGGCGCTTCCCTAAAAAACCATAATATATAAAAACAAAGAAAACTAATTAATTTCTATCACCATGGATCATTAGCGTCAGCCTCTATAAAAACATAATATCAGCTAATAATAAAAGCATTTTCTAGTCAGGTATTGTTTGTGTGTATAAGAGAAGTCGAATAAATATATCGTTGATCCATAAAAAACCATAATGTATATTTTAGTGTTCAATTGCAACATATATATATATATATATATTATTTATCAACTTGATGACATAGTCAATAGCTCAACTCATTCATTTATTATTAGACACAATTAGACCGTCTTTCCCGACTTTTTCAGCTCAACTTGGAGAATAAAATTCAGTCCATGTCATTGAACATACACCACAGTTTGGTTAGTAACTCCATTCATTTATTTAATATTCACAAACCTAATCCGTTTTCAAAAAATGGCAGGCCATTTTGTTAGCTTATAATGAGATAGCTTTACTTTTTTTTTTCTTATAATGTAACTTTACTTTTAAATTCATTATGTATTACGGTTAGAATATAGATATCAATTTGAAATAAAAAATTACAGAAATTATATGCCAATTAAAAAAAAAGAAGAAGCACGTTGAACTTACAAGCTTAATTGATCAGTTCAGTGGAGTGGGGGACCACGTTGACCGTTGGTGACTCAATCTTGAGTGAGGAGGAGGAGGAAATTTGAGTAGTTGGGACCAACTGGAGTGGTTTTGATGATGAAGACATGTGCGTGTGTGGAACAATTGGGACAGCAGTGGGTATGGCAATTGGAACAAAATAAAGAAGTAGATTTGATGATGAAGACATGTGCGTGTGTGGGTATGTTTTTAAGTGTGAAGATGATAGGAAATGGAGGGAGGGGGGCAACGGTCGTCCATTGCAAGAAGTTGTAGTGTAGATGAAAAGGGAAAGTGAGAGAGGAGGGAATAATTAAAGTGGGATGAGTCAAAATAAAAGAGAAGGAGGGGGGCCACTGCGCAGGAAGGGGAAAAAAGATAAGGGAGGGGGAGGGGGGATTGTGATTGGTGAGAAGTGGATAGTGTAATCCACTAAAAAGGTCAAATTTTGTTTTCATTTTTTTAATATATAACCGGTTGTGGCGCCTGGTTGCCTAGGAGCCACAGTTGGTGGTAAAATTATTTTTTTTATATTCAACCAGCTGGCCACGTGGTGGTAAATTTTTTTTTATATACAACCAGCTAGCCACTACTTGGCCAGCTGGTCAAAATTTTTTTTTTAAATATATAACTTGCTATGGGATTGTTATAAATTTTTGTTATATACAACCAGCTGGTCAAAAAACAATTCTTTTTTTATAATATATAACCTACACCCAGGCGCCACAGTTGGTTATAATTTTTTTTATATATATACAACCAGCTGGTCATTTGGTGGCCAATTGGTTAAATTTTTTATTTTATTACAAGGGGCCACAGCAGCTGTGGCGCCTGGTAATCCCAACGCCATACTTGGTCTAACCAGTTGTGGCACCTGGTCTACCAGGAGCCACAACTGGTACCCAAAATTAAAAAAAAAATAGAAAATGAAAAAAAAGGTAGCTGTGACATTTCTTAAAGAAGGGCCACAAAATATGCACCACCTTTTGACCTTTTTGTAGTAGTGTTGGTTTAGTAATGTAAGGCCGTATTGGATCCTTTAGGTCTTGAATTCGAGTTCTAGAGGAAACACTTGTATTGGAACAAGTAGTTACAAACTTCGAATTGGATACCGGATCATATTATCAACAAAAAAAAAAGACTGTGCATTATTTTTTTTAGTGGTGATGAAATGATAATAATTCATAGATTCAGGATACTTTTCCATTAGAAATAAACTATTCAATCTATTAATTTTTTATATTATTAATTTTTTTGCCAACAATATTGTTAATCTATTTTTAACATAATAGATCAAATAGTTTAAAAAAGGAAAAGACCGAAAAGTGATTCCAATATTCACAATACTAAAGAAGTGTTTGGTTTGTTTTGTCTTTTTAAAAATAAAAAAAAATAACACAAGTGCCCTCACACTTTTGCCCTCGCAGAGTAACCCCATCCTCCGGCAAAATCAAAATCAAAATGGCTATACTGAACCTCAACCTCTGTCTTCCCCCTAAACATCCTATGAGAAGGGTTGTCTCAACATTTATACTCAGTGGTATTTCTTCCTGAAGGATTTTAGGTGTACCTGAAATTCGTTGACTCACTGAGTACCCACACGAGATCAGAGCACTGATATGAACTCTGATCACATTTATACGGTAGATTCATCGTTGGAGAAGAAGAGGAATAAAGAGAGAGGCTTTTGAAAATTTTTCTTAGAAAAATTTCAACTAACTCCCACCAAGTGATATAACCCCACATATCACATATGAGAGTTATTTTGATTTGAATTTCAAATCACAAAGATAAAACTCCTTTTTCATACCCATATGTTTTCATAATTTTATAATAACCTCAAGTGAACTGGGTTTGGGCCCTGATCCATTAAGGGTGGATCAGGCATATTCCAACACTTCCTATCTCCTAGGGGTGTTCAAAATGTCCCGGTCCCGGATATTTTATCCCGGGAATTTCCCGTCCTGGCCGGGACTGGGAAAACCGGGACTGGGATCACACCTTGTGATCCCGGGAATTCCTGGTCCCGGTTTTTTTTTTACTTTTTTTATTTTTTCCTTAAAAAATAAGTTATTCCTTTATATTTGTATTTTTTACTTCATAAATTAAGTTATCGTTTGATAAAATGTATATCACATATTTAGTTAAAGTTAAATCGTATATATCGTGATACTAATCCTAACTATATAATATATAAAGATAATAAAAAAAATGATGAATGTGATAATAATAATAATAATAATATATTATTCTTCAATTCTAGCTCAATTTGTATGATCTTTTTGACTTTATTATGTGTTAAATAATCACTTCAAACACTATATTATAAAAAATTTAACTAATATAATTATATTATTGAAACCGGGAATTCCCGGTTCCGGTTATACCGGGAATTTCCTGGGACCGGGAATGAATTCTCAGTCCCAGCTACCCCTGGGACGGGAACCAGGAAAGGGTGATCCTGGTCCCGTCCCGGGATTTGAACACATCTACTATCTCCTTCCCCATGCATCTTGCAATTACCATTGTTGGTTTTGGTTATTCTGATTCTGACGTTCCTATAGATGCCTTCAATGTATACATCACCATCGTTGCTAAATACTGAGCGGATAATTTGGAGATTTTGCTTTTGAATTCGCAAGTGTGGTCCTTGCAAAGTGATTGCTCCTAAATTTCAAGAATTGTCTGAGAAGTGTACTGATGTTGTCTTCTTAAACCTTGATTGTAACAAAAAAAACTAGGTGAGCGTGTGTTAGCTGGTTTTCTTTTGCTCATTGCTCATTGCTAAGCGCGAGGTTAAATAAATCTGTTGTCCTCCTAGATTTTTTATGGCTGGCATGATATATATTTTGATGGTTTATTGGTTGATGGCAGCCCTTGGCAAAAGAGCTTGGAATTAGAGTGGTTCCAACTTTCAAAATTCTCAAGGACAGCAAGGTTGTTAAAGAAGTCACTGGGCCAAATTTGATGATTTAGTCTTTGCCAGCGAGTGTGTTAGATCAAGCCAAAATTAATTTGTATCTGTAAAAATATTATGTTAAGTATTCACGCAATTGAAAGTTGAAGGAAAGTCGAAGAAACCTGACTCAAAAGTAGGAATTAATATCATGTTATTGTGGTAAGTGGTGAATTTTGAATTAGAATTTGTGAATATCTTATTAAAACTAGTTAAAACCTTGATTATTTGAACTTGTAAAGTCTTTATCAGAAGTGAGAATACTTTGCTATTATAGCAAGTGATGAATTTTGAATTGGAATTTGTAAAAATCTTATCAGAACTTATTAAAATCTTATATGATGAACTTGTGAAACCCTTATCAAAAGTGGGAATTAATACGACGATTGTAGCAACCGGTGATTTTTGAATTTAAATTTTTGAAAATCTTATATGAAGTTGTTAAAACCTTATATAAACCTGTTAAACCCTTACAAAAGTAGGAACCTTGTTATTGTAACAAGTGGTGAATTTTGAATTAAAATTTCTGAAAATCTCAAGGAATAAAAAACCGAACTGGGTAATGAACCGGTCATGGCATAGGTTCAAGGGTTAATGGGTCAACCGGGGTCTAATCGGTGATCAAACCGGTCATATTAAAATATTACAATTTATTAATGACAATATATATATTAATATATTTTCAAACTTCTATAGATAAAAATGAAGATCTTTAGAAAAAATAGTTAAAATCTATTAGTATTAGTTATGAAGCTTATACTTATACAATAATATCTAATTTCCTATAATTATTATATCCTTTTAAATAATTTTTTCATCATCATCTTTTTTTTTATATTTATTTTTTCTTTACCCACTTTTCTCTTCATCTTGGTCTTTAACCTTTCATTTTTTCCTAAAAAATAGCGTGAGATAATAGTTGAAAAAAAATTAAAAGAAAACCGGTCCAACCAATAAACCACCGGTTTATATTGGTTTTGACCGATTCAACCGGTTTCTAACTGGTTCATGGTCTGATGACTAAATCAGACCGGACCACTGACTGGTTACAGGTTCAACAGGTTGAACTGGCCGGTCTGGTCCGGTTTTTTGTACTATGGAAAATCTTATCAAAAGTGGGAACCTTGCTATTGTAAAAATCTTATTAGAACTTGTTAAAAACCTCATCTAACTTGTTAAACTGTTATAAACAATGGAAGCACGTTTTTTAAACTTAGAGAGACATTTTAATCATTTCCATTTAATTTTAAAAAGGATAAATCTGATCCTCACATCTTTTTGGTATTATGAATTTGGTACACCTTTTTGTCCTTTAACATTTTAAAGTTATTTTTCAAGAATTTTCCCAAAAATTTATTACGAAGAATACAAAATAAATAGGTTTATTAGGATTTATTATAGGTTAGAATAGTGACCATATTAAACACAAATGCCCTTACTTATAAAATACAAGTGACTATAATTTTTTTGGATTGATTTGATCAAGGGTTCTACTTTTGAGGCTTAGAGTATAAAAGACTTTTATCATTCTTAATAAGTAGGTGAGACCACTTTCCACCCCAAGGAATATCTTGTTGGGAAAATCGTGCATAATTTTACCAATGAATACAATAAATTAGAGTAATAGAAACTCAAATATACAGCACTGCATTCAGAAAAAGGTAAAGAATCCAAATATAAACAATAATTAACTAATATAAAATATACAAATTAAAATGTAATAATTAAGCCAATAATAATTAATACTCCCTCTAGTTCTTAGTATAATATATATTTAGGAAGTTAATCTTGATCCTAAATATAAGTCACGTTTTTCATACTTATTAGTCTTTTCCTAATTTATCCTCATTGATGTTTTCTCAACAATAATAAAAAAGGAGAGGGAATTAAGAAAGAGGACCAGAGTATTTTAGAAATCAGCGAATGAAATAAGATGTAATACAACTTATCAAAATAATGACCAATACAATAGATTAAAACCATCCCATTGAAAATGACACGTCGTCTCTGCATGAGTTTGGAAGTAATTTGTATTGATCTGTCCCGAAGAAAAAGGTTTTGAAACTGGTTCCCATCATGCATCATATTAATAGCGCTAATTGCAGACATCATCCACAAGAATATAAACTTGGCAATACCCAAAATTAGTATTGTGTAATTGGAACATGGCCAGCCAGAGAAACATTTGATGCCGAGTATTGCCAAATAAACATAACTGCGATACATTGTGAAGATAGATAGCAACACGCTAAGTGCCAACCAAAAAATTATCATGAAGCAACCTCTCTCTGCTGCCGTCTCTGGTACCACTTCACCTGTCCAAAATATTTTTTAAAATGTACCCTATCCGGTCTTTCTTATTTATAAGCAATATAATATTCTCTCTCATGGGCTTAGTCTTATATATAAGGACCAATTTTACTTTGTCAAAAAATAAATGCATTTTTTCCATTTTTATCCCTAATTAATTACATGTTTCTCTCATATTTTTTCACTCATTCTCTCTCATATTTTTTCCTCATTCTCTCTCATTCACCATCTTCATAAATAAGGGAATGTTTGGAAAAAGGTTATATCTCTTACATATTTGTTGCTTTTAACTGAATTTAAAAGTCAATTAGTTTTGTGTAATTTGGGTAGTTGTTGCTTATAAAAAAGACAAGAGGGAGTTTAAGAGTTAGTTAATTTTTTTTAAGAAATCAAGGAAGCTAAATAAATTAGCTTAAAGTATTTATATATATTGATATCACTGAGAGAAAAGACAGAGTAATTCATTCACAAAAACGGCAAATAGTAGGGTACACCACTTATATGCTCTCGGCCCATCCACATCATTGCTAATTCTCTCTCTTCTACCTAACTCTAGGGCTGATACTCTCCTTTTCTCATAGATTATTGACTATAAAGCCCCTCACTAGAGAATACATATATATCAATTACTCCCCCTTTAAATAGAATCCTTGTCCACAAGGACTTCATTGTAGGAACTGCAACAGTGGAAAAATCAGGGAATTGTTGTTGAATGACCGAGAGGTCCTCCCAAGTAGCATCCTTTAGTTGAGTGAACTTCCACTGGATTAGCACTTGAGTGACCGGAAGGTTGTGGCGTTGAAGAAGTTTATGCCCTAGGATAGCCTCTGGTTCAAGAGTAAATTGTCCTTGATCATCCACAGGAGGTAAGGACTGAGTAATAGCATCTGAAGGTCCAATATGTCTCTTGAGAAGAGAGACATGTGAAATACCGGATATACTCGAGTCTCTTGAGGAAGTTCAAGTTCATAAGCAACAACCCCAATTTTTTTCAAGACCTAGAACTGTCCGATGTAGCTTGCAACAAGTTTGTGGAGGGAAGAATTATCACTACTATAGAAGGCACTTTTAATATCCGTTTTTATACCCTTTAGACGACCATTTTCAGGGGAACGTTTATGTGAGTGTCGTTGAAAGTTTAAGAAAAGGCGATTGTTGTAAAACAGTCCTGATAACAGACTTACAACGATGATTTTTCAAGAACATTCGTTGTTAGTCTTAAGATACAACGACTCTTTTACTAAAAACAGTTGTTGTATCTTTGAGATACAATAGTTACAACGACTATTCAAGGAAAACAGTCATTGTAACTATATTTTTTTAATATAGATTTTACTCCTTACAATCACTAATGCCATTAGAAAACCACCAACCCAAACAATTATATTTTGAATCTTCAAAGTTCTATCATGATATATCATGCATATATCATCATAACATCATTTTAATGTTCAAACTTCAACTTTCAATGTAAATCATGACAATCATATGGCCAAAGAGATGACATGCTTCCATGAAATCTCTATGCTTCGTCATCATTTTTCAAAGTGTCCTCTCTAAATCATAATGCCTTAACAAATTCAAAGTACTCATAAATAAGAAATTATGAAAGTAACAGGAGGAAAAATATTCGAATATGCAAACTTAATTTAGCACTGTACGTACAAAACCACTACACTATGTAAAAAAACCTCTACATATCATCACCCTCCATGTGTTGTAGAAGATGGCCTAACAAAAGGTCTCAGATCAAATTAATGTCTTCGATTGTGTAGGCCTGTTGATTACCAAAAATTTGTACGCAAAATAGAGAATATGTTAAAATAAATCAATTAATTGAATGAAATAACTAACAATCCAATTACAAGAACAGAAATGAAATTCAGTTGAGAATCAAGAAATGATCACCTATTCAAAATTGGTAGTAAGGCTACTAAAAATGATGTAATAAATATATAGTAAAACATAGAAGCCGCACTCAGTTTTCCTTGATTGGTGAGGGCATTATGTAATCCCCTACCTTGATAATTATAATTAAGATCCGAAAATGCGTAATTTAAAGGAATTAGAGACCGACGGATATGTTTTTCTCAAATCTCTTTTCTAAAATTCGTTCAACATGGTCTCATATTCATCTTCCAAATCTAATTACTCTGTGCAGTTTAATCACATTCATACATATCAAAGTGCATAGCCAAATCCCCGGCAACTCCCAGGTTTCATACATGTATAAACTAAGGGTTATAAGTTCCAACTAGGGGATTACATGACCAACATCAACGTAATATCTACATTTCAAAAATAAATAGTAATCCCAAGTCCAAAATAGATAACCAACAACCTAACAACACATCTCTAAAAGATCCCAGCCACTCCTGGTGGTTCGTTTCGACTTAGAGCCACTTGCCCTGTCTGAAATATTAGTCAATGGAAAGACTGAGATTCAAAAGAATCTCTGTAGTAACAAATCACTCATATAGTGTATAAACGCATAGCATATATGATCATGTTAAGCAGCATCACAATGATATATGGCTCACGCCACATACGACAACACTCATGGCTGTAAACACTATGCGTCAGCTTTCACTGCGATCTCAATGTAACAGCTTACACTGTAATCACTATGCGTCAGCTTTCGCTACGATCTCAAAGCATCATAATGTATCACAATGCATGACAAACATACATACAATACTTTACACATAGTATAAGAGAAGAGTCACTACTTGGTTCTTTCCGAACGTGCTCTAGCACAGGTCATTCACGATCAGGGAAAATGTCAAATCCTACAATTCCAAATGCACCATTCAGACACTTCCATAGCGTTTCTGAGGGTTATATGAGTCTATAATGAAAATTTATAAAAATGCCCCCGGGGACCCGACCCAGGCCAAGGCCCGCCATACCCGGTCCGGTTACACTTTTCTTGAAATTCTAACCTGGGCTATCCTAACATATTTCCACCCAAGGAATCCATTTTCAGACTTGGAGTTACTAAATTCAATATCAAATTACAAATTTACCCTTGGCAGCCCCACTTTAAGGGTTTTAGGGGCGTTTTGGTAATTATGCTTTTTCGGCCTTTTCCAAAAAAGTGACCAACTGTAATCCCACCTAATTTTTGATCCTGAACTCAATAGAACCATCAAATCATTGAAAATCCAACTCTAAGACCCATTTCTAGAGCTGGGCAAAATTTATGAGCTCTCCGGAGAAAATCGGGGTTTTACGATTTCGGCTCTGTAAACGCGTTCCTTTCTACTCCTAACCAATTTATTAACCATCTAATTGAGTTCTTACTACCATTTGAACCAAAATTGGGCAGCATAACCCTTAGGCATACACATTTCTAAAGTTTTAAATCAATGGCAATTCAGCAAAATTTCACCGATTAAATTGCCCACAGCAGCTAGAATGGTTAATATATGAAGGTTTGGAAGTTACCTCAAGCTCCCACAAGCTTTTCCCAAATATGGTTGAACCCTAGCCTCTTTGAACTATGAAATTCCTTGCTTCAAAACCTTAATTCACATGGAGGAATAGCTTAGGAGAAGGATTATAAACGTTAGGTACGAATTCACTGAAGAAATCGACCTACCTTATGAGATTTCTCCTTCCTTCTCTCTATTTTTCTCCAAGCTCTCTCTCACGTTTTGTTTTGCTGGAAAAGATGACGGGAAATGGAAGGGAAAAGGTTATGTAAATGTTTTATAACATTAGGCTCATGTCATGGTATTGCTTGCTTATGTCATATTTAGAAATTTCTAAAAATCCACTTTATGTACACAAACCCTTTTTGTACATATAAATGGTTCACAAGTAGAGCCGGGAATTCGGGCCCAGCCCATCGGGCCGGCTTGTTTAGGCTCGAGCCCGTCAAGGGCTGGGCCTATGATTTAGAGGCTGAAAATGGAAGCGGGCCTAAAAGGGCCAGCCTTGTAGGGCCGCAAGCCCTGTAGGGCCAAGGGCTGGGCCTATGATTTAGGCCCGTTTAATATTTTTTTAAAATAAATTAATAAATATAATATCATTATATCAAATTATCAATATGAGAGACACCTAAGTTCTTAATAGAGTATTAATAACAGGCAAACACTTATTAATTGGTTTGATTTATTTTATTTTCTACAATGTTTTATTCATTTAAACTTAAAAAAAAAGGCTAATTTGGACATTAGATGATTATTTTAACTAAAAATTTATGAGTTTTAAAAATAATGTATACCAATTTAAAGAAAAATAATAAATAAATTGTAAAACTTTTTTTTAAAAAATTTTGAATTAAAATGAGTTTAAGCCCGTTTAGGCCTGAGCCCGTGAAGGGCCGCGGGCTTAAAAAATATGGTACTTTTTAGGAAACGGGCCTAAACGGGCCGGCTCGTTTAGGCCTGAGCCCGTGAAGGGCCGGCCCGTTTTCCCAGCTCTATTCACAAGCCCAATTAAGTTCCAACCACTCTTCCCTCTTCTTTGGTCAGCCATATTCCCGTCTAGGGGCCCAATTTTGTGCCAAAATGGGCTTATCACAAATTATCCCATAATTACAAAGTTACCATAATAAATTTTCCATTTTCGGATTTGTTGGCAAATTTTTTGACTGAACTTTGAAAAATCATAACTAATTTTAGAAAAATCAAATTGGAGTGATTCCAAAGCCTATAGAACCCTTATTGAGTCTAATTTTAAGGAAAAATATAGAATTTTGCTAGCTGGAATCACAAAATTCCCAGAATTTTAATCTTTGCCTGCTGTTCCAGAAAATAATTAATTTTGCTGGGCAAACTTCAAGAATTCATAACTTTTAGCTCACAAATTGAAATAAAACAAATTATATGTCCATTTTGAAGCTTGACATGTTAAATTTAAGATTGGAAAGTTTCATAATTTTTAAACACCATTTGCCCATTCAAAATATCCATACAAACAGACTGTCCTGCACAGAATTACACTTAATAGTTTTTCAAATTTTCAACCAATGTATCCAATGGCTCCAAAATCAACAATCAAACCTATTCCCACACAATTTTTCACAAGAAAACCATTGGAATCACTAAAACCACCAAATTCCCATCACACATTCTCTAAAAGTGTTTATTCAACAATAATTACATCCACTTTTGAAGTTATTAGCCCTTAATCACTTTTTGGGATATTACACATTATACATCAAAAGAAAATGGTAAAAAAGAATAAAGGCATATATAAAGCAATATTCAATTGAAGAACTTGAATTTAAACAACTTACCTTTAGCTGGAACCACTTTGCCGGACCACTTTTACCTTCACGCTTCCCACCTATTATATAATATGTCTTCAGTGCACTGTAATTAAAATGAAAAACAAAAGATATTAAAACAATTGAGTAAAATAAAAAAATCAATGATTGAAAAACAAATTAACTTACGTGTTAAAAATGGTTTTGATGTTTTCGTCTGGCTTGTGACCCAATGAGTCAAACCAAAATACAACGTTGATGATGTAATACCCCGAATTTCGGGATTAGAGGCTAGTGAATAAGCCTGAAATAAGTGGACTACCAAGCCTCGGTTTAGCAGGAGCCCCAAATTTATTCTCTAATATTTCTTATATCTTTGGGGTATTAAAGAAAGTGAAATGGTGAATTTTGGAGTATGTGATTATGTTTCTATTGAAATTTCCTTTGAGGAAGTGAGATTGTTTTGGGATTTTGTATGATCAAATGATGTCCAAAATTATGAAATTTTACAGGGTGAAAGTAGACATCCAAGGCTTTAATTTGATAGGTATTATAAGCCATTTTGACCAGTGGATTGAGAGTTATGAAATTGTGAAATTAGCCAAAAAAATCTAGAAAATCTCTGAAGCAACGGTCAAAGAAATGAAATCTGGGAGTAATATTCTTCCAATTGATAAAGTCCATATTTTTCTTTGAAACTAAACTCAATAAGGGTTCTATAGCCTTTGGAATCACTCCAAAATGATGTCTACAAATTTAGTTATGATTTTTCAAAGTTAGGGCAAAAAATATGCTAGAATTGGCATTATTCCGAAAATTGCAAATAAAATGTGTTAGCAATTGTGTAAATTGTGAAATTAAAGATGCCAACTGTCATTATCATATGAAGAGGGGATTAGGTTATGATATATGAAGATGAGCACATGTCCAATTGCATTAAAATAATGCTATATGAACATAACAATCATGATTGATGATGATAAGGATTTATCTTAAGTGTAAGGGTGTGACAGATGTAGGACAAGCAATACAAAGACTCCAATGATAACTATAATAACATATGTAGATTAAAATGATGTTAGATAATATGATACTTTTTAGCAAAGTGAATATGTATAAATATATAAAATTAAGTTACTTGCCTTTCAACAATTGGTGCTAGATAGCAAGGCAGCTGAGTCTGTCCTATTGTATAGCCGACAGAGCTTATCCGATCTTCCAACCTACTATTATTACACCTTGACAGATTGCAAGGACATAAGAAGCCATATGAAATGTCGAACTCTCTTTCGACACACATTTTTGTGGAAGCAGCTACCACAGAAATGAAATGAGAAATGACTTAGTAAATGTAGAAACCTAAAACTCTTAAATATCAGTGCATTAATTAAAGTTAAGAATTAAAAATAAACTCACATGATTGCAAATGTGACCTATCCTATGCCTATCTCCTGTAAAAATAAAAACTCTCTAATATCTTTGTTATCAATTCCAAAATTATACGAGATTGCACGACCCATAATCCCACAAGGCATCCGTAAGTCAACCTTGTTAATTTTTTTATGAATATTTGCAGTTGTGCTAATAAGGAAAATTTTGTCGCTTCTTCTTCATCCTAGTAACACACAAAGATTATAAGTAGGATGTCAAGGATCAAGTAATAGTAAGGTGTTTCCTATCATTGGAGGGGTTGTTGCAGTCTAAACAAGATGATGAGGCCACAAGATGAAAGATCCTGTTGCCTAACCTAGTCTGGCAACCTCTTCATCGGGGAAAGGGACATCAACACCTTCCTCCCCTTATTGAACACTTAAGACATTGATCTTACGTTGATCGTCCCGGATTTGGTTATTATGGTGGGTGGTAGCATGCGTGTATAAAATAGCATCGGCAACAACACACAGGTACGGGACATCCAAATACAAAGTGTAAGGTTCTCCAAGCTCTATTGAAGGACCAGGGTCACTATGTCCAATCTCTGGCGAATTGTAACTGCCTTTAGTGCTGGGAAATGTAGGGGATTCCTAAGTAAGAGAAATGAAAGAATTAATTAAAATAATGTCAGGAAAAACTCAATGTTATATTAAATGAAATTATTTACAAACTTGAGATCTAGGCTCCTCGTTACACATCCTGACTTGAATGTGAGACAACACCATCAAATTCATCTCACCACGTAGCTCACGCAACAACTCTTCTTTAAGCTTATCTTGAAGTGATTGACGCATTTGCACCTCTACCTCTGCTCGGACTTCTTCTCGAACCCTAGCTACAAACACCCTACTCAGTTCACTTTGTCTATAGGGTTGTGAACCTCGTCCAAAGTATCTTGAGATACCAACTCCCCTTGGCTCCCCTCTAACTTGACTAGGGTGATCTAGCTTCCCAAGAGCTGTTGCTAAGATGTCCATCCTTCCAATTTGAATGAAGGAACCATGGCTGCTCTGTTCTTTAAGTTTATCCTGCTGCATAAAAGGATAAGTAAAAAGTAATTACATGCAATATTCTAAGGAAAATGCAATACACTTAAAACATACTTGTTATTAAATACTCACAATCCTTTTAGTGACATCAGCAACTAATGGATTTATATATTTTTCTCCATTTATCCTCCTTGCTTTTCATTTTTTGTGACGTGGGGGAAGAGGTGGCACCTACATGACAATGCTAGGATCTACTTGGGTTGCTTCCTCTAATCTTCTCAATTCAGCATGCATCATCTTCTTTTCCAACTTCCGATAACCCCCACACGACAAGTAATGCGGATAATTGTTTTTAGTTCGTCTCTCTTTGTTTGATTGACTCAATTCCTATATAGACAGAGAATAAAGAAAATTGAGTTAGTGAGGTTAAGTAAGTTCAAGTAAAATGTTCCACACTAAGATGAACAAAATATATATATCAGAAATTTGGGATCCTAGCGCGATGCCACAAATAACCTCCAATCATTTAGAGAAAGAAACAAATACTCTTTACAAGGATCCTCATTGCTCTTTGACCCTTGAATGTACTTGGTTGTGAAAGTAGACTTGAAATCTTTCCATCACTGACGAACTTCCCCCATCCAATACTTGTACATCTACCTCCTGTTGGGGACATATAGGTTTGCTACAAAGCAAAATATATAATTTTTATATATGAACAAATAGAAATAAAGACAAAGATGAAAATAGAACTTTATATACCAAAAGTTGTTCCTAAATCATAGCCTTCGTGTCATTTGAAACTTCCTTCCAGGTAGAAATTAGAATGCTAACTTTGCTCCGAGCCAAAACAATATAGCTAATGAACGTGTGTAAAATCCTTTCTTATACACAATAATTAACTATGGACTTGGTAAAACCATTTTTTAATACATTATTATAATCATTTACAAACTCTACCATGGTAATAAAAAGATTACAACTCATCTTTCAAAAGATTACTATAGTAGAAAAGAGTTCAATTAACTATTTGAAAACTCTTTAACTAAATAATATCTTATCATATATTAAAATATCCATATCAGACCAAATTATGGTTCTAGCAATTTAAAACATATTATAAGGCCCACAAGCCATCCAACCTCATCAAGAGTAATTAAAAATATATAGTTAAAATATCAAATCTCTAAAATAAATCAGAGTATGCAAAATGAGCCATAATGTGGCAATATACAATAATCCAACTTATATTATAAAGATAGAAGCACTACTTTTAGCAGAAGTAGTTTAAGCTTTCGGAGTCTTCCCTGATGGACCCGCACGACAACTATCATCTGGAAAAATGTTAAATCAACAGGGTGAGACAAAAGCCTCAACAACCAACAATCCATCTCATTGAGCATAAGAGTAAGTGCCCATGAGACGCCAAGTGGGATAGTTATTAAAATCATATCATTATTAAAATGTCACATGTCCACATGTATATATACACATTAATTTACCATATCATAATCTCGTTCTCATATTTATCACATAAGTATATAAGAATCAATATACAATAATTTATTCTTTGTCCTCCCTTATTTCCTATGACTGAACCCATGGGCTAGCACTGACCCATATGATTGGTAGTTTAACCTAACAAGCTCACCAATCAAGTGATATGAACTGGCCAAAATCCACAGAGCACGAGACCGGACCATGGGTTCCCCCTCTAAATATATTAGTGGAGTGTCAAGGCCCTACTGAACACAATTGGGTCAAAGGACTAACCAGTGTACACTTGGAAGTCCACCACCATATTACCTCTTTTTGTACAAAAGTTCGCCCCCTTATTTCCTCTTTAAGTAACAACCCATCAAATCAACATCCACCATCCCCTCTCATATCAATATGTGTGATTATAACAAATCATTATCAATTCTCAATTATCAAAAGGATATTTTCTATCTCATAAATACATATCAATTCATATAATACAATATCACTACTCATTTTCTCAGCGAAAATAAGTCCCACAAGACTATTTCATTAACAACATATTTTTAAAGTCCACATCACATATCAATAGCCAAATTTATAATTCTATGTAATTAAAAATCACTCACAAACATCATACAAATATGCACAACAAGAGGAAAGTTGTTACCTCTCACCAAAGCAAAATTATAACCATAAGCTCCTAATCCAAGAGCTCAAATACACGCCAAAAATCAATCTACAACAATTAATTTATTATACATTAATAACTCCCTGAGTTATTGGAAAAATTAATTTATTTAACTAAATTCTAAAATTTCTAAATTTTGAATTAATTACTCCTAAAATTCCAATTTCACACTAAAATTCCAATTATAAAATTTAAATATTTTTATAAATTCAAATAACCTATTCAAGTAATTGATTATTGTTAATTTCATTTCAATCCCTAAATTTTAAGTTTAAGATCTAAAATACTAAATTATAAATATTCATCTAAAAAAAATCTAAACTGATTAAAATTCACTATTAATCATCCTCTACATTTCTATAGTCTTGCTCTTTAAAATTTGAATTTTTGAATAAATATATTACAAAATATTGATTTGAATTATATGGAAAGTTGGAGATAAAGGACCAAAAAGTAAAGATGCATAAGGACTAAAGAAGAAAATGAAATTCTGCATGTGGGTAATGGTAATTGTGACAGAAATTTGGGGCCTTTTTCTGTAATATTATCCCCTACTTTCAGTGAAACCATATCAGCAAAAATTACATAAAATTACCCTAAATTTCCAAAATTCCAGTTTGATCCGAAAATCCGAAAATTAGCATCTTGCACCGAGGAATATATCACTAGAAATTATGGAAAATGACCCTGAAGTTTTAAAATGATAGTTTAGTCTAAAAATGGGAAATTCACCGTCTCCCTCCGCTAAAATTGATTTTCTGGCTGTTGAATCGCTGATATAAAATGAGGGAAAAATCTAAATATGATCTTGGAGGGATTTTTCGGCATCTTGTACGGGATTTGATGAAGATTGCATATCACAATTTAAAATAAAGGCATTGAGAGTCTTTTTGCTCATTTTATCCATCGTTTGCCCAAAATTCAAATTCTAGATTATTCTCTAATCAGTAAGAAATCACTATCATGAGAAAGATAAAATTATTTAGAACATTTTTCATAAAAAGAGTTTTGTGATCAAAAGAGAATTTAAGTACCTTATTGATCTCCGAAGAACTAAAATTACTCCTGCCAGAACCTCACCCTTCGCCTTCCGAAACACTACGCGAGGCGTGAAGTGGTTATTGATAAATACCCCCTCCTCACTCATGTGGTGCCAGGTTTCAATTTATTTTTTATTATTTTTTTTAATTTTTCTTTTTAGAAACATAATCATTGCCCTTTTTTTTTATAAGGACAATGATTATGTCCTTACTTTCCACCGAAAGCTTTCGGTGGTCTCTACCCCTTCCCCTTTATATATATATATATATATATATTATATACATATTTTTAATTAATTAATTCTAATTTATAATTATATTATGAAAATAAAAATGAGGATGTTACAACGTGTCTCCCGATTGGATTCAAATCAGCATCAAATTCCACATGAACCCTCTCATTCTCTTCATCATGACTTTTGACCAACGAGCGCAACTTGCTTCCTCTAACCTTTTTCTTAACAAGTGAGCCACCTGAGTCATCGGAATCTGTACTTGCCATATTCTTGCTAAGAAATGAAGGTGAGATATGATAAGTAAATTACAATTAAATAAATACTTTAAACAATGCAAAAATCTTATTTTATGTGTTTTCCCAAATTCCGTCACAATGATCAATTCTAACTGTATATTCATCACATATACCAATTCCACTTCAGTTGGTATAGGTGAATTTGTAGTGAAAGAAGGTTTATCGTCAATATTCAAACTTAAATCACCATCCTTCTGTATTTTACTTTAGAGTACAATAGATACTTTTTCATTTGATGGATCAATGACATAAAACACTTGTTTTACCTGGCTTGCTAGAATGAATGACTCATCTTTATAACCAACTCTATCAAGATTAATTGAGGTAAATCCAAATTGATCTATTTCAATAGCATTATTGTTAACCCACTTGCATTTAAATATAGGGACTCTCAACTTAGTATAACTTATCTCCCATATGTCTTCAATAATAACAGACCATAGACACCAATATGGGATTCTTGTCTTTCGAACCAGAAAAGTGCATTGCTTCGGCTACTACCATCACCCCACTATTTTACACAGTACTTCTATTATCCTGGGTTTTTGTGTAGAAAGAATACCTGTTTATATCGAAACCACTCCAAGTATGAAACCACTCCAAGAAAGAATACCCGTTTATATTGAAACCACTCCAAGAAGGCCCCCAAGCTAACTATTTAATTGTCTTAGACACACTGGTATCATGCGATACATTTTCCTTGAACCACTTTATGAAAGTCATATTTTCTCATTAGCTATCTGCATATCATTTTTTCTTGGATATATCTCCTTCAAAATCTTTCTATGTTCGTCTAAGTAAAACTGAACTTCTTCCGTATTATTCAAGATATACTAGTGCCTTGCAACACCTCTTCACTACACATACTCTTTACTTTTACTACAAAAAAATATTGAATTTTCAATGAAATTTGCCACGAAATCAGCTTTTATAACGGACCACATTTTCGATGGAATTTCTAATGAAATCCGTTTTGTCGCTAATAGGTGCGTGACAAAAAATTAATTCGGTTGGAAATTTCCGATGGAACGGATTCCATCAGAAGTTCCGACGGAAAGCAATTTCGTCTGAAATTTATGATGGAAATTCTGATAGAATATTTGCAAGTGCCTCTCCTCCCATTTGAACCCGCGACCTCAGTCTTTGTCAGTTGTGCCGAAATAAACCTGTGTCATATTATTACATATTATTATATATATAATATTAACATACACACACACACACACATACATACATATAATTAATTATTAATTAAATATAATATTAATAAAAATAATGAAAATTTTAATAAAAATGTAAAAAATATTTATATATTTAATTTAAAAAATGTTTCAATTAAAATTACTTAATAAATAATAATTTAATATTATAAGTATTATTTTTAATATAAAATTATAAATATAATATTAATAAATAATAATATAATTTTAATAATTATGGTTAAATAGAATTATTTAATAATTAATATTTTAATTCTACAAGTAATATTTTTCAAAAAATTTAAAAATTTTAATTTTTTTGACGGAAATTCCCTGGCAAATTTTTGTTGGAAAAAGTTCTGACGAAATTTCCGCCAGAATTTGCTATGGAAAAAATTCCATCGAAAATTTCATGGCTAAATTTGCCACGAAATATTATGTTGGAAAAATTTTCCATGGAATTCTATCAGAATTTGCCAAGGAAAGGATTTCGTCAGAAATCGGGTGTTTTTTGGTAGTGTTTGAGCCCTTGTGTTCCCTTACTTATACCCTTTTCATGACGAAATTGGGCCTTCGAGCTTAATAGATATTTTTTACAAAAGTCCATAGCCTCTTTAATGACATATCTTTCCACAATTGAGGCTTCAGGTCGATAAGGATTTTTAGAATACTCTTTTAAGTTCTTCATGTATCATTCAAAAGGGTACATCCACCTTAGAAAAACTGGGTCACATAGTCTTACCCTTACCAAATAAACTATTAAATGCGCCATTATATCGAAGAATGTGGGAGCAAAATGTATCTCTAGTTGGGAAAGAATAGTATAAACCTCATTTTCCAATTTGTCTAACTTTCCAATATCAACAACTTTACTACAAATAGCATTAAAGAAACTGCACAACCTTGTTATCGTGCTTTCATAATGCCTCTAATGTTACTGGTAATAGTTGTTGCATTAAGACATGTCAATTATGGGACTTCATTTCTACTAACTTGAAATGTTCTATTGGCACAAGCCTGCTCACATTAGAAGAATACCTTTATGGAACCTTAATGCCATGCAAACACCCACACAAACTTCTTCTCTTGGCTTTTGACAATGTATGCGCTACTAGCTCTATATACGCCCTCTTACCATCATCTCTTAGTTTTGGATGTAGCCGTTCTCTTATTCTCATATCAACCAAGTCTAGTCTTGTACTAATTCCATCTTTAGTTTTCCCTGGTATGTGCAAAAGTGTACCAACAAGGCTATCACATACATTTTTCTCCACATGCCTCACATCAATACTGTGTCTTACATCAAGACTATACCAATACGGAAGATCAAAGAAAATTGACCTCTTCTTCTATATGTTCTTCTCACCCGTAGTCCTTTGATTCTTACCAAAAGTGACATTGATTCTTTCCACCAACTATAAACCTCGTCACCAATTAATGCCTTCGAAGCCATTTCATTCTCCGGCAAACCGTTAAAAGTTTTCTTCAGCCTACGGTACTAGTGGAACCAAGGAAGAAATCGCCTATGACCAAGGTAGACCATTTTCCTACCATGTTAAGTTGATAGAAGTATGTGCTTATTTCACATATCGGATATGCTTTATGACCATTCATACTATAACCTGACAAGTTCCCGTATGCAGAGAAGTCGGTAATCGTGGTGAAAATCATTGCATGTAGCTTAAAGGACTATTGGTTATATGCATCAAACACATCTACGCCATCCTCCCTTAACTTTTTTAAGTCCTCTATCAAAGGTGCCAAGTAGACATCAATATTATTCCCTGGCTGTTTTGGTCCCAAAATAATCATAGAAAGCATCATATACTTGCGTTTTATACTCAACCAGGGAGGTAAGTTGTAAATCACCAGCAGAACCAGCCATGCACTATGTGTACTACTAAAAGTATCATAAGGATTGATTCCGTCTGTGCAAAGCCCAAGCCGAAGGTTTCTTAGTTCGCTACCAAATCTGGGATACATTTCATCTATTTTCTTCTATTGTAGAGAGTCAGCTGGGTGCTGAAGGTATTTTCCATCACATATTCTATCATCACAATGTTATCTCAACTTCTTCACTTCTTTTGCATTAGCAAACATTTGTTTAAATTGTGGAATGATTCGAAGATACTACAAAGCCTTTCAAGGTTTCCTTTTAATTGTCTTATCATATAGCCAGCACCTTTCTTCACTTTGTACCTGGAAGTCTTACATTTCAGACACTTACTTAGTCCTTCATACTCTATTCTATACAAAACACAATCATTAGGGCAAGCATGTATCTTTTATACTCCATACCCATTGTAAACAAGATTTTCTTGGCCTTATACATACAATTTGGAAATACATTATCCTCTGGAAACATATCACACAACAATTCAAGTAACAATGTGAAATTACTATCAGTCCACCCACATGTTGCCTTTAAGTTAACCAAGTGCAAAATACCTGACAAGCGTGTATACTTAGTACATCCAGGGTATAAAGGTGTCTTTGTATCACTCCAAATGCTATCATATACACGTGATTGTGCAAAACATTCTACCTCAACATCATGAATCATTTTCTCTATTCTATCATCATCTCCAACATCCAATACTTCCTTCTTGTGGGACGCAAAAGTAGTTACTTCCTCACCATGCCATATCGAACTTGTGTATCAAAGATTTATTCCATTACAAAGTAAATGGTCTCTTATATCATCAATATCCCGTTGACTCTCATTTAAACACCTCACACATGGACAAAAATACTTCCCATTTTTACTAGGAGCATTCATTTTAGCAAATTCAATAAAATCTTCCACCCCTTTCTCATATTCTTTACTAGTTGTCAAAGTATTCATCCAACGGTGATCCATTTTTCTACACCCGCCTTATTCCATTTTCCACAATACTCAATTTTAGACTAATTTTCATTATAATAAGAATATGGGTCAAGGAAGGGCATGGCTTACTCATTTTTTAAAAAATTTCAGCAGCATTTCCCCTTAAAATTAAGACATCTAAAACTTCGAACAATAACCTGATTAACAAGAACATAACTCTGACATACCAGAGAGGATTTCAACATCGATTATATATAAAAATAGTCATTGAAATTGAACAAAAATAAGTTTCTTTCTCTACCCCATGTTTTGGAGGTTACCAATATGTTCCTTATAAAATTTTAAGTGGGCATGAGCTTTGTGTTGAGTTTGGGAACCATTGGGATCAGTTTTGGCCAATCTGATAATTTCTATCTTTTGTTGCGATCTGGCAATCTGATAAGTCTCACTTGAGTAAGGATGAGTCTCACTCAAGTGTTGTGCATATTTTTGCCCAAGTTATTTCAGTTCTTGTTGCACTTCCATGCCAAAAGCGCGAGTTCACTTTTTGATTCACGAGTGATACATGCCATCACTCGAGTGAGCATGGGTTCACTAGAGTGCAATTGTAATGCCATGTTAAGAGTTGCACTCGGCCAAGCACTCGCAGGCCATTTGTCAAGAGTGTGTTCTGACACTTGCAAGTATTGTTTTCTCACTCGAGTTCCAAGGGTTGTGCTCGAGCGGGTTCACTCCTCTAAATTTGTCTGTGCTCTCGGGCAAGCACTTTCTGTGTTTCACTTTCTGGGACTCGAGTGAATTTGGAGTCATCACCCGAGTGCAAAACCTCATGCTCTAGTATTATAAGCACTTTCTGGTCATGGTTGTTGCTCACTGTCAAACACTCGTGAGTGAGAGCCACCCTCACTCAAGTGCAAGCCTCCCATCACTTGAGTGAGGTCATCTTCACTGGAGTAAGCCAGCTGAAAATCAATGTTGTGCTTCTGAAAAGAGGTCTTCAGGGTAGTTTCTTTCAACCCTTTTAGCATGTGTTTAGGCCTCTAATGGTCATCTTAAAGAGTTTAAATGATAGCCAACTTAGAGTATTATAGAAATAAGCATTTGGAAAAGAGATTGATCGGTTGTCCCTAATTTGGTTATAGGATTTGACATTTGCCAGATGTGTGAGCCCACTGTGCCAAAGAACGCCAGGAAAGAACAAGGTAGTGACTCTTCTCTTATACTTTGTGTAAATGTATTGTATGTATGTTGTCATGCATTATGTGGTTGCTGTTGCTTTGTGACGCCTTGTGGAGTTTTGTGATGCTTTGTGCCTTATGATGCTACTGCATAGTGTTTACCGTGAAAGCGGGCATAGTGATCACAGCAAAAGCTGGCATAATGTTTACCGTGAAAGCTGGCATTTAGACTACAGTGAAAGCTGTCGCATTGTGATTACAGCCGTGAGTGTTGTTGTTCATGGCGTGAGCCATGAATCATTGAGATGTTGCTGAACATGATCATATATGCTATATGTTTATACAGCGTATGGGTGATTTATTACTACTGGGATTCTTTTGAATCTCATTCTTTCCAATGACTAACATTTCAGACAGGGCTAGTGGCTTAAAAGGGAAGCGGACAACCTAGAGTGGTTAGGATCTCTTAGAGACATTTTATTTGGTTGTTGGTTATTTGTTTTGGATTTGGGATTACTGTATATATTTTGGGTTGTAAATATTATTTTGGATATGTAATCCCCTATTTTGGGAAATTATACACCCATTTTATATAATCATGTAACTTGGGGTATACCGGGATTTTAGTTGTGCACTCTGATATTTATCAATGTGATTTGATTTCTCAAGTAATTATATTCGAAGTGTGAATATGAGACCTGACTGAATATATTTTGAACTATTTTCTGAACACCCCATCTTGAAGGTAAGGGATTATAAATGTTGATTTTGTCTTATTGGTCTCTATTTCACTTTAATTTCATAAACCAGATGTAATTACGGTAAGGGGGATACAATAGAACCCAGACCAATGGGCGACTATGAAGAGTAGAGAGCAAGGCCAATAGACGGAGAAGTCATCGGAGAGCAATGTGTGAGCAAGAGGTAGAGGGGAAGTTTGGGTTGGACAGGGAGGCGCGACACAATATGAACTCTTCATAGGCATGGCATGACACAATGTGAGCTTTATAGGTATGGCTCTCACTCGAGTTTATGAGAAATAGTTGTTGAAATATTAAACATGGCTGGTTTTGAAAACCACTCGTAGAATCTTTACGATTCAATGACTGTTTTTGAAACTAGTCTTTAAATCCCACTTACAATGACTGCTTTTGAAAACCATTAGTTGAATCCTATTACCATATTTACAGCTGTGCTACCATATTGTTTTCTACTACTATTTTTTTAAAGCAGCTATTAATTGGTGTCATTGAATCATCTATTTATAGTAGTGTATTCAATAAATTCCTTCAAAAAAGATGGAGCTTGAGATATACTAAGTCACCAATAGCAAAATGATGCTAAGATATGTTTTTGTTAGCTGTTGCACCATTCTATATTGTACTTTCAGTAAATGCTCTTTAAGAATATGTAGAACTGTCTCATGAGACACACAAGTGTGATCCACCAAGTCATTAGAAGAATCCCTAGCAATATAAGGAAGATGGATTAGTGGGGCTACACCATAGACAGCTTCAAAGGGAGTCATGCCAATAGCTGAGTGATAAGTGGTGTTGTACCACAATTCTGCCAATGATAACCATTTAACCCATTGCTTAGGAAAATCACCGGTTATGCAGTGGAGATAACATTCCAAAAAATGATTAAGGACTTCCGTTTGCCCATCTGTTTGAGAATGATATGAAGAGGAATAATGTAGTTTCACACCATATAAACGAAACAATTCCCTCCAAAAATTTCCGTAAAAAATAAGATCTCTATCGGTAATAATAAATTTAGGGAAATAATGCAATTTAACTATATTATCTATGAAAACATTAGCCACATCTACGCTGTAAAAGGATGTTTAAGTGGCATATAATGAGCCGCCTTAGATAACCGATCTACTACCACGAGGATAGTGGTTTTAAAATAAGATTTTGGAAGACCACTAATAAAATCCATTGATAACTCAGACCAAACATGTTCTAGAATAGGAAGGGGTTAAAGAAGACCTAGAGAAGCTACCAATTCAGGTTTAAAAAGTTGGCAAGTAGTGCATCGTCACACAAAATTATGAACATCTTTCTCCATACCCTTCTAACAGAAAAAAGAAGCCTTTCTCGTAAAAGTGGAATGGATACTTGAATGTCCACTAATGCCATCAGCATGGAAATAGGAAAGAAGATCCTTACAAAGACCTCGATCATTTGCTATAACAAGCTTGCCCTTGCGTTTAAGCAATTGATGTTGCCAAGTGAACTTGAAATGTGCTGTTGGATCCAACTCTAAATCCTTAATCATATTCTGCAAGGCAGTATCTGTTAGCCAAGAATGCCTTACCTGATCATAAAGAGGAGAAACAAGAGAGGAGAGGGTGAAACAAGAACCTTCAGGTCGGTGAGAAAGTGCATCAGCCACTACATTGTCACTACCCTTCTGACACACAATCTCATAATGCAGTCCCTAAAGTTTATGTAACCATTTAAATTGCTCCTAACTTAAGTCCCTTTGCTCTAATAAATGTTTCAAGGGCAAATTATCAGTGCGAATAATGAACTTGCGACCCCATAAATAAGAATGCCATTATTTAATGGCTAATAGTATAGCAAGGACTTCCCTTTCATAAGTAAAGAGATGCTTCTTAGTAGAATTAAGTGCTTTACTAGCATAAGCCAAGGGATGGCCATTCTGGGATAAAACTACCCCCAAGCCAGAACTAGAGGCATCAATCTTAATTACAAAAGTATATTGAAATTAGGCAATGTAAGGATTGGAGGTGACATCATTACCTCCTTAAGAGTTTGAAAAGCAAAGGCATCATCAAAATTCCAGATGAACTTCTCATCCTTTTTTTTTCAACAATTCAGTCAACGGTTTGCTAAGGGAACCATAGTTTTTAATGAAGTAACGGTAGTAGCCAGTAAGACCAAGGAACCCATGCAATTCCCTAATAGAAGAAGGCACTGGCTATGAAGAGATAGTAGCCAATTTTTGAGGGTCGGCTTGGACACCTTGGGAAGAAATAAGATGGCCCAAATAATTAATGTTAGTGGCAGCAAAGACACATTTAGAAGCCTTAGCAAAGAGTTGTTGATCCCTTAAAGTGGACAAGGTAGTTTCTAAATGTTATAAGTGGGAATACCAATCCTTGCTATACACCAAAATGTCATCAAAGAAGACTAAGATAAATTTGCACAAAAAGGCTTGAAAACAGAATTCATGAGCCCTAGGACGGTGGCTGGGGCTTAGTTAACCTGTAGGGCATTACCAAAAATTCATACAATCCTTCATGAGTCTGAAAAGCTGTTTTAGCAATGTCATCTTCCTTTATTCGAATTTGATGGTACCCATCTCGTAAATCAAGTTTAGAGAATAAGGTAGCATCGATGAGCTCATCTAATAGTTCATCAATAATAGGAATCAGAAACTTGTTCTTTATAGTGGCCTCATTTAACCTTCGATAATTGACACAAAATCTCCATGTACTCTCTTTCTTTTGCTCTAAAACTACAGGAGCAGCAAAATCACTAGAAATTTCTTGAATAATCCATTAGTAAGTATTTGTTGAATTTGAGTTTTAATTTTAGTTTTGTGCATAAGATCGTATCTATATGGTCTACAATTGATAGGCTTATTGTCTTTGAGAGGAATGGAGTGATCAAACCTTCTATAGGGAGACAACCCATTAGGTTCAGCAAAAAACATTGACAAATTTATTCAGGAGTGATTGCAATTTTGATTGTTGGTCCATAGAAAGCGTAGAATCAGGTTCCAACCCTACTTGTACAAGGGAAGGTGTATGAACCAGGTATAATTCATTAGCAACAACAAAATCACGAAGAGTCATAACTTCCTTAGACTGAAATGATAAACCAGAACCAAGACCCCTTAATTCCACCGGTTGGCCATCAATGTGAAATTCAAAAATCTGTAGTTCTATATCCATAGCAAACCGACCCAAGGTCTTTAACCATTGGATACCTAGAATAGCATCATAGTCGCTAATTTTCATCACTAAGAAATTAAAGGAAAAATATGAACCACCATTTCCCAATTCACGTTCAGACAATGCTTAGTAACACAAACCTGACAAGAATCAGCTATTGCCATTGGATTAGGTCTCTTTCTTGAATTTTCAATTTGAGTCGTTTAGTTATTGAAGCATTAAGAATATTGTGAGTGCTGCCGGTGTCAACCAAGATGATCACCTGCTGATTTTTATCTGACCCAGCAATTTTAATGTAGAAGTATTAGTGCATTGAGATTGCCATCAGCGTCGCCCTGTACATCGCTGATAACATCTTCAAAATGATCGTCATCCTTATCGACCACTAAAGTAAAGATGTGAGAGTCTTTGCAATGATGGCCAGCACTGAACTTCTCAGGACACCAGTAACATAGCCCCTTCTGACGACGATCATCTATCTTTTTCTTTGAAAGTTATCGAGTTAGTTTTGACAAAGAAGATGGGAATGGTGTGTTCGATGATACTGCACTGGGTTTCGACTCGTCGGAGGTAAGAGACTTCAAAACTGCAGGTGAGGAAGAGTCAAGTTGTGGGCTGGATTGGGCCAATTTGAAGCTTGTGGGGAATTCGACCTGAGACCTGAACCTATTAGATCGACCCAAAGATCCTAATATTGGAGTTGTGTCTTTGCGATTTTGAACTGGAAAATGATTGTGAAGGGCTTAGATGGTGGCTTCTTGCAGGCATGCCAAGTTCATCGTACTGGCCAATGTAAATGGGGGGAAAATTCATCACCAACTGTTGAATATCAGCTCACAATCCTCCAATGAAGAGATTAATCGCAACATCTTCAGCTATATCAACCTTTGACAGAAGCTCATTGAACTTCCTTTCATATTCAGCAACAAGATCATCGGCTTGTTGTAATTTCTTAAGCGCAATTATGGGATTCTCATTTCACACCTCAGTGAACTTGGCTTCCATTTGTTTAAAATAGTCATCCCACTTGATTTTAGGAAAAGAGTGATGGCACATAAGGGCCCGTTTGGTTCGATTCCATTATACCCTGCGGTGCAGTGCAATGCGATGCAATGGTAATGCAATGCAATATTAATTACAAGGGTAGTGTTTGGTTTGATTTTTAAGCAACATGCAATGAGTTAATATTTTAACAATTATTTAAAATTAATATATTATACAAAGTCCATTTTACCCCTTAATATAATCTTTGTAAAAAAAATAGTTACAAGCTGATGATGGAGGGGATGGAGGAGGAGGAGGTAGTGGTGGTGGCAATGCTGGGGGTGGCGAGGGGAGGAGGAGGTGGTGGTGGTGGCAGTGGGTGGTGGGCCGCCAGCGGCAGCGGTTGAAGATGTGGTGGTGGTGGTAGCAGTGAGGGTGGTGGTGATGGTGGGGGTGGGCTGTGGGCCGGTGGCAGCGGAGGAGGAGGTGGAGGTGGCGGTAGGCGACGGGGGGTGGAGGAGGTGGTGGTGGTGGCGGCGGTGGCGGCAGCGGGGGTGAGGGTGGCAACGGAGGAGGAGGTGGTGGTGGCGGTGGGCGGCGGGTGGAAGAGGTGGTGGTAGGCGGTGGGCCCGTGGCTGGGCTGGGGGGGCAGCGGCGAGTAGAGGAGGTAGTGGTGGCGGCAGAGGGTGGAGGTGACGGCGGTGGAAGAGGGAGAGGTTGTGGCGATAGCAGTTGTGACGTGATACGGCAAGTGAAATAAAGATAAAGAAAACTAAAGGGTAAATTAGACTTTTTAGACCATGCAATATGATGGTAATGAGGATTCATAGGGGGGGAGGTATGAATGAGGATTACCAATTTTTTGGTAATCATCATTAGCATGGTAAACCCTATTACCATGCTAAAGAGCAACCAAACACTCTTCTCTAGGTAATGCAATCATGATTGCCATTACAGGCATGTAATGTAGTCGAACCAAACGGGCTCTAAAGGTTTGATGCCATCGAAAGCATAGCCCTCCAAGTGAATGCTATGTAGTCGGATACGATGCTCCAGTAGTGTTCCATCAACTTCAAAAAATTGTCGACATCAGTATCCCCAACCTCTAAAATCACAGCTGTCAAAGCGCAGGAATTCCACACGGCTATGCTTTATGGGAATGAAATAAGAGGAAGGCGCTTGTTGCACTTTGTGGAAAAACCCAAATGGAGGAATGCGGGAAGCAATAGTAGAGCTAGAGCTGCCCTCTTGGCCACCTTTACTAGCGGCTGGTTGTTTTTCGGTGACTAAACATAAAGAGGCAAACCGATGTTGGGAACGCTAGTCAAGTTGGTTGTGGTCAGAAATGTCTTGGGAACGCTAGTCAAGTTGGTTGTGCACTGTGGTTTGAAGCATTTCCAGACAGTTTTCCAAATCACCCAGACATTCCTGGGATTGTTTGTTTGATGACGGCGCCATTTGCCAGACAAGGGCTATGATACCTTTATGATATCACAGAAAGAAAAGACAGAGTAATTCATTCACAAAAACGGCAAATAGTAGGGTACACCACTTATATGCTCTATGCCTATCCACGTCATTGCTGATTCTCTCTCTTCTAACTAACTCTAGGGTTGATACTCATCTTTTCTCATTGATTATTTACTATAGAGCGCCTCACTAGAGAATACATATATATCATATATAGTTTTCTCCAAAACTAATTTGTTTGACTTATAAACTAATGATACACTACATATGTTATGATTAAGTAATTTATTTAACTTCTGTAATCTCTTAAAAAAAAGTCTAACGAGTTCTTATATTAAGGAGAAGGTAGTAGATAAAAGGAAAAATTAATCTATTGGTCCATATAATTTTAACTGAATTGTAACTCAGTCTTTACACTTTGAATTGGTACAATTCATTCCCTATAGTTCTAACTCGGTTGTAACCTTTATTTTAAAAGACAAAGACTAAATTATAAAATGGTTAAAACTATAGGGATTGAATTGCAATGAGTCAAAATTCAGAGATATGAGTTACAACCGAGTCAAAACTATAGTGATTGAGCTACAATCTAGTCAAAACCACAACCACCAAAAGATTAATTTTCCCTAGATTAAATATTGAAACTAAAAGGAAAATGGAAGCTCAAGAGAGAAGGGAAGTACCACCAAGCAGGGATGGATCCGGATCTTCCCTTTCCGAAAACAATACACGTAAGAATAAAATATCTTCACCATGTCACATGATGTTTGGAACATTTGGAATAGAACACGAAAAGGCCAAAAAATTATTGTGAAAACTACAAAATTATCGTCGAAACCCACGTAATTATTGTGGAAAACCACGAAATTATTGTGAAAACTGAACTTTTGATGAGTTCAAACTCATTCTGTTCTGCTCCATCATCTATCCAAAATATAACCAAATATTATGAAGGAGATAAATAATTAAATGTTGCAATTAATTTTGAAAGGGAAGAAGAGATAAGCACATACCTGAGGAAGGAGGGATCTGGTTATTAGTTAAATCTTCCATGGATGGATAATTCCTTTTTATTTTCTCTCTTTTGATTCATCTACGGGGTATATATATGAGAGTTTTAAATGAAATATGAGAAGAAGGGAGGGGGAAAAAAAGAAATATGGAAAGTGAAGGGTACATATAGTATCTTTAACGAAAATTTAGGTACCAAATTAATTAACAAGTCCATGATCATTTTTGAGAATGACTTTTTCAAATTGAAGTGATCGAAATCCATAATGATAATAATGTTGATGTCGACTCCATGTATCAATCTATCTATTGATTATGTGAAAGGAGGGACATTGAGAGTCCCTCCTCCTGCCATCTGAAGGTAGGAATATCGCAACAACTGAAATAATAAAGATAAAATATAAAATATGCTCAAAAAATAAAAAAGAGATGACTGGGATATAGCTATAAATATAAAATAAAATATTTTTAAAACAAATATATTAAAAATAGAGAGATGATGAAAATAAAATATTTTAAAATCTCAAAACGTTGCATTCCTCTTGATCCCATTACTCTTCATGATAAATCATTTATTTTTATATTTCATAATAACTTGGCACCTCTGTCCCAATTGTGACGAATCACATAGTTGGGAACAAAAAGATTCCATATTCAAATTAATTTATTATTTGCATGTATATTTTAATTTTAAAACATAAAAATATCTATTATATACCAGCATATCACAACGTATCAACTATCACATTGCATCCCTCTAGGATCCTACTACTCATAAATTATTTTATAAATTAGTAATTACTTTTATAATATTTTTAAAAATTAGAAATTAGTTTTATATTTCATAACAAATTGAGCCATAAATCATTTTTGAAATTAGAAGTTATTTTTATTTAATCAATAAAATACTTTATTGCGGATTCTTATCATCCCACTCTCCATCTCTCTTGTTTTCGGCCATCAACACCATTGGCCTTCACGACGTGCTGATTTGATTACTCTCCAGATTGTGCTTAATCCCCGTTGAATCTTTTCACCTCACTTCCCACCTCCTGTGTTTTTGCCCCTCAATGGTGACGTGCTAAGAGTGTAACTAGCCTCCTGTATGTGAGCCATAAATTATCAAGGTGATGAGTTTGCTTTTGCTACATTCATTTGTCTTTCTTAACTATGTGTTACTGCTCTCTTTGCTTTTGTTGCATTCATTCTATTATGTTAACCCTATGTTTACAAATCTCTCTCTTGCCATGGATTACACTATGTTTGATGTTGTGTGTGCTGTCAACCCCGTGAAGTTGCACTGGCGCCTTCGAGTCATCCATCTTTGGGAGATGCCTAGACATGAGGCTGGTCATGATGTTGCTTCAATGGAAATTATCCTTTGAGATGGAGAGCTTATGCGGCCATAATAATAATAATAATAATAACAACAACAACAATAACTACTATTACTACTTACTGCTGCTGCTGCTGCTGCCAACTTCCCAAAATATGTGGCCACCCTATGTCATCATAACTTCTTCATTTTTAAAACTTAAAACTAAAAACCTGAACCTGATAAATTGAAATATTTAATCTATTATAAAATTGTAAATACTTGATCTTCTTACATACTTGATAACTTAATAAAAATTCAAGTAAATATAATTCCCATGAATGCCGAATCTTCCGATGGAAATTGTTTAGATGTGTTGGGTCGGATAATTAACCCATATTTGGATCTCATATTTATCTTATATTAACTATTGCCAGTTTTCTTATATAATTATTGACTATAATATTGTACTATTTACTCTTTAAATTAAATTTTTATGGTGTAACTAATTGTTTATTTTCTATTCAATCTTTTAAAAATATCACATATTTACATCCGCGCATGCGCGGGTTTCTAAATTTGTTAATTAAGAGATGTATCCAGTATATAATATATAATTAATCAAGTGGGTTTTAAATTTTTAATAATATTAAGAAATTATTATTTTATAATTAATACCAATTCTTAATATTTTTTAAAACAACAGCTTCTCCTTCTTAGGTGTGATGAATATAATTTTCATTTTTTAAAAGGAGTCCAATTTAATTAACTTGTGCAACATTTTAAAAGATGTTAATTATTTTATTTATTCTTGATTTAATAACTTCTTCAAATTTAATTAATGATTAAATTTTTATGAAATAATCCCTTAGGTGGGACGGATATAATCTCTCCTTGTTTTTTAAATGTTCGTGGCTTCCGTTTTATTAGATAACTGTTATGAAAATAAAGATAAATTTGAGATAAGAGATAGAGAACAAGATCAAGAGAAGAGAAAATTCAAGATAGAAAGAGGAGAGTAATTGTTATTTACTAGCGCGTGTTATTACAATGCTTACAAAATACCTCTATTTATAAGCCTCTAAGAGCCGTACACGCAAAGTCACAATTAATAAAAACAATTTGGAGAGCAAGCAGGCAAGTTGGATTGAGAGTAAGTTGGCAAGTTGGTTTAGACATGAGTTAACAGACATTCACATAATTAATATTCATAACAATAACTATTTTTTTTAAAAAAAATTAGTAAGGTTAGTTTTTTTATTTTCCTAAAATACCCCACTATAGTTATGACTATGATATAAACCCCTTGATATATATAATCAATAAGGGTAATATAGGAAAAAAAAATAACAAATATGGAAAGCAAAGTTATTTGAGGTGATCAAATCCAACCCTTTAAATGACTATTACATCAGGGGATCAGAAGGAGTATTAAAGAGCAAGTTCATAATTACCTAAGCAATTAACCAAATGGCTCAACAACTACAAAAACAGTAAGTCTTATCTCATTAGGTGTATGAACTGCACAATACCATTATGCTCTATGAATAACCAAATTTTTAGATAAGTTGCTATACTCTTTAGCTGTCTTTTGTCATTTTTTTAAGCTTTCATATTATTTGATCCACCCTTCTTGCCGGAGCCTCCAACAACGGTCTTCTTTGGAAGAAAAATCCGTTCGAAGAAAAAGTATTTTTATGCTTTTAAACCTGTGTTTAGAAACTGTTGAAAATAATCTTTTGCAATTCTTAAATAAAATTACTCTCATATTAGTTTATCCAAAACCATCTTTCCATCAAGACCAACAAGTTTAAATAACTTCTTATTGTTTTATCAATAAATCACTTCCATAATTTTTTTTATTAGAATCAATGGCCACCATAAAGTTCATTTTAACTCTATTTAAACAATTAAAAAGATTTTTCATGTTGCCCATATTAAATATAGCCTTACAAAAAATTCTGCCTTCCTACATTAATATTGAATATGGTCAAAGGAATACAATTTAAAAAAATAAAGAAAATTTCCAAACCTTTGACTTAAGTAACTGAAACCCTCGGCTCTTTTAAATAAGAGGTTGTGGGATCAAACCCCCAAAGCGGGTATGTGGCGGGTGTATGTAGGCACGTGAGTCTCCCCTTTCTTACTAGAAAGGTCAAGAGTTAGATTAGGGGTAAAATTGAAAAATAAAAAATATAACTTTTTTTTTTACAGTGCGTTTTTAATTCATAAGGCAGAGAACACAAGGAAACCAGGAAAAGCTGAAATGTGTTTCTCTTGGTTTGAACATGATGATTGATCAGTGACGAAATTGAATTGGATGATGATGATGATAGGTTTTTGCAAACTAAAATCGTCTAAGCTAAGTGATAAGGTTGCACGTGCCCTCCATGATCCCTAGTGAAAAACGTATTTCGTGTGTGTGTGTGTGTGTGTGAGAGAGAGAGAGAGAGAGAGCCACTTAATAAAAAGGACATTATTTTAAGGTACGATGGGATCTGGACAGTCTCTTAGCTTCTTGTTTATAATGGTCCATTGCTAATTTCTCTCCTTAGTATTGAAAATGTTACCATGTATAGGTAAAAGATCTTGGAACTTGGAAATGATATTCGTTTAGTTTATATATTGGAGTTAATTTTGACACATACATATAGTAGTCATTAGTCAACGATCTGATATTCTTATAAAATGCAAACCAATTTTATAACGGATTTGTGAAAGTACACTGAATCCCCATTTTTTTTAGTTGCAGTGAATCCCCAATTGGGTTTCGTTAGGTCGTTTAATTAGATTCTGCAATGTTTCATAGCCTTCCTTAAGTTTGTCTTCTTCTCTTTGCTTATTGTTACTCTGATATTTAATGTAACACCTATTTATTTAAAATAGAAAAAAAAAATCTTATATTTAGGATTAAAGTTCACCTCAAATTAGATCTTGTATTTAGGATGGTAAGAGCATTTTCGACTAAAAGAAAAGGATGTTAAGAGCATTGTTATTTTGTGCTTTCATTCAATGAGCCTATTGTTATTGTTACTGGCACAAAATATTTTTTTTATTTTTAAAAAGAAAAAAAGAAAAAAAAAATCGTGTCAACATAATTTGTGAAGAATTAATGACACAATTTTTTTTTGGTTGATAATTATGTAATTCTATATAATCAAAAGATTATAAAAAGCCCCTTACTTGTTTATATTATTTTCCTATCATATTAGAGAATTCACCCCAGTACTAATAAATTATAGTATATATGTACATTGTTAAAAAGATTATTTGACTTTGCCTATTTTTTTCACCGCCAAGAAATTGAAACACCATAATTATGTCTTGTTTTTGGATTTCCTCACATGGTTCAGGTAACGAGTACATGCGGAAAGCATCTGGCATTGATTCTTCGTTGAGGTTTTGAGTTCGGTGCACAAAGTACTTATAGATCCCTTATCAATCAAGTTCTTATATTAGGAGTTAGATTTGAACTCAACTTTTTTGAATGGAACGGAGATTTTCATTCATCGGGAAAATTTACAATATGTATATCTGTACCTGATTCAATAGTAAATTCTGGAGAGACTGAACTCAACAAGATGCTCTTGACTAAAGAAAAACTTTTAAGTGTGTGAGTAACCGAAGCTCTGACTTGTGAAAGGATTCCATCAGCTATGTATGATTCATGGGAAAAGATTCTGTGATTTCTCACTTCCCATAGTTTCCAACAGGTAATACAGATTCCTATCTTCTATGAGAGATTTAACTGCTTGGACTTAAGGATGGCACATATCCAATCAGTGATATTTGTTCTAAAAAAATCTTGACAAAAAACGATATCGTCGACGAAATCGTACGATATCGTCGACGACGTGTCCGCCAACCACATAGTTTCGTGGAGCCGAGGTAACAATAGCTTCGTTGTCTGGGATCCACAGTCTTCCTCCATGATTCTCCTTCCCAGATTCTTCAAACACAGCAATTTCTCCAGCTTCGTCAGACAGCTTAATAACTATGTGAGTTTTGCTTCTTCTCTCTCTCTCTCTCTCTTGGGTTTCTTCTTTTCTTAGATGCAATCATAAAAATTCAAACTTATTACTTGTTATTAGTGGGTTTTGTTGTTTTTAGTTAGTAGGATAATGATTTGGCTTTATTGTCTGTAATGTTTTTCATCTCTGGATCGATCTGTTTTTTCAGATGCAATGAAACCGTGTAAAACTGCAAAAACCTTATCTTCTTTCACGTTGCTTGAAGAAGCAGCTGGATGCATTGTATTATAATTATTATTCTTTTTATCTTTATTTAGCCTGAAACTGTCAATATTCTTATTCAATTCTATCTCTTATCTTCTAGATATCGGTCCCATTTTAATACTCCCACAATAAATATATGTTAAAAATGTCATGTTTTTTATAAATATATCCTTATTTATTAAATGATCATAGGAAAGAGAATGTGTAATAAATGATTAAATAAAAGAGAATTAACGGCGAGTGGAAGGATAATTAATATAAAGATATGTGTTTAATAGATATAGAAAAGAAAAAAGTAGTTTAAATTTTAAGACATAAGAAGAAAATTGTTTATAAAAAGGATCAATCTTAAAAAATAAAAAATTGCTTATAAAAATGAGCGGAAGGAGTATTTGTTTATTCAGCCTTTTCTCTCCATCCTATTTACTTATTGTTTGTTTGATGTTTTTGAGCAGGAAAAAAGTACTTAATTTACATTTTAAAATGCTTTAATTCACTCTCGTTACAATCATTTCTGCGAACTATTGAACTTGATTACATGTGTTTCTAAATTTCTCCAGGAGGGTTTGCTGTATATGCTTATGTACTATTAGGAATAGTGAGATTTTATGTGAATACATTTTTTTTTAATACCCTTCACTTACGAACTTAAGTAGTTGCTACTTAAGGTCTTCAAATCGATGGATGAAATTCAAATTAATTAAAGAGGAGGAGTCTCATTTAAACATTTATTTGATACAGATTTAAGAATACTTTTCTATTCCTCAACGGCCCATTTTCATTCATTTCTAGTTTAATGATCAAAGTCTTTATATATCAAATTCAAATAACTTAGAAATTAAAACTTAGAATTCACAATCTTTCTTCATTTTTGCTCAATCAAAATACATCTCCTCACATAGGCTTTCACTAGGGAATTTATGGTTCTCGTATGCCATTGTTACTTAGATTGTTTATATGTAACTGTTAATATGAAGAGAGAAAACACGTAGTTTTTCAATGTAACTTGTGAGAGAGAGAGAGAGACAGATAGATAGATTCGGATACTCAACAGAAAAGAATATATGCAATCTGATCGATTAGTTTTGATTGTACGATTAAAAATGAATCAATTGAACTACGAAATCATAACATAGATGGGAAGAGACAGCATGATCTACAGCTAAATAAACTAGGTGTTTATCTATCAAAATAATTTAAACCAATTTGATATGACTTCCCTAAACATTATATATATACCTTCATTTTTTTCTCTAATTAGTAGATGTGGGACTCTTTAGAATATATTCTAATAAAGTGAGAGGATACACCACACACTCACACATCTGAATCCATATATCATTTTTATAAGTGTATATCAAACACATTGGCTAACATTTTATGGTTGAGAGTGAAGCAGAGATTTGATATACCTTGATATATATGTTGTTATAGGGATTCAGGAAGGTTGTGTAACCCCCTTCCGTAATTAATATTCGGAATACACAATTAAAGTAAAATAGAAACCAATAACAATCAAATAATATTTATAAACCCATTTACCAGATGGGGTTTTCACAAATACCTTTTGAAATCATTTATAACCTGGTCTCACATTCACATTCCGAATACAATTACTACACAAAGATAAATCACATTTAATATATCAGAGTACGCAATATAATAATTCCGGCAATTCCGGATTCTATTTATTAACTCAAGCTTTATAGGACACATTCGCCCATTACAAGCCCTCATATGGGGATTACACAAATCCATCTCAAACACATAACAAATCCTCATCCAAATCATATACAGTCATCCCAACTCATATTGATAACTAACTACCAACTCTCGTTTCGAAAGAGTCCTAGCCGCTCCCTCCACGAGCCACTTGCCCTGTCTAAATTGTTGTTAAGGGAGAGTGAGATTCGAGAGAATCTCAGTAGGAAACAGATAGCAATATGCATGCAAGATATGCGTTTAATGCATGACATGCTTACATTACATAACTCATGCTTACACAATGACATATCTGCAAACTCAATGCTTCAAACAATATACTTATGGCCATAGCATAACAGAAACAGAGCTTTATTAGTTCATATATGTTTCACATAATCAAGCAAAGCAATAACATGCATCAATACACCAACACAAATATCAAATACATGCAGGAGAGATAAGTTCCCTACCTTAACCCTTTTTCTGCATCGAAACATGTGCCTCATAAAGCGTGCCAATAACTCAGACTTCATATTCGATCCTACAATGCCAAAGATAGCGTTCAGACACTTCCATAGTGTTTATGGGGATTAGATGAGGCTATATTGAAAATTTACTAAAATGCCCCTGGGGACCTGGCTCGACCCCATCGTACCCAGTCCGGCTGTACTTTTCCCGAAATTTTGACATTGGCTATTTTAACATATTTCAGCCCAAGGAATCTATTTCCGAATTTGAGCCCAAGGAATCTATTTCCAAAGATACCATTCAGACACTTCCATAGTGTTTATGGGGATTAGATGAGGCTATATTGAAAATTTACTAAAATGCCCCTGGGGACCTGGCTCGACCCCATCGTACCCAGTCCGGCTGTACTTTTCCCGAAATTTTGACATTGGCTATTTTAACATATTTCAGCCCAAGGAATCTATTTCCGAATTTGAAATTATCAAATTCAATGTCAATTACAAAATTACCCTTGGCAGCTCCACTTTAAGGGTTTCAGGGGCGTTTTCGTAATTACGCTTTTTCGGCCTTTTCCGAAAAAAGTGCCCAACTGTAACTTCACTTAATTTTCACTCCTGAACTCAATGGAATCATCAAATCATTGAAAATCCAACTCTAAGACCCATTTCTAGAGCTGGCTGAAATTTTCAAGTATTCCAGGGAAAATTAGGGTTTTTCGGTTTCGGCTACATAAATGCGTTCATTTCTACTCCTAACCACTTGATTAACTATTCCATTAGGTTACAACTACCATTTAGTACCAATTTAGGCAGCATAACAGCCCCACACACCCATTTTCCATTTTTGAAACCAATGACAATCCGGCAAAATTTCACCGATTAAATTGTCCACAGCAGTCAGAAAAGTCAATACACAAGAGTTTGGAAATTACCTCAAGCTCCCACTAGCTTTTCTCAAGAGTGGTTGAAACCCTAGCCCTTCTTAACCATGAAAATTGAGCTTCCAACACCTTAAAGAACATGAAAGAGAAGCTTAGGAGCAATGTTATACGCGTTAGGAGCTAGATCGTCGGAGAAATCGGCTTACCCTGTGAGATTTCTCCTCTTTCTCTCTCTAAGAGCTCTCAACTTTCTCTCCCTAGTTTCAGCTGGTTCAGCACGTCAGAAATGAGAGCTGAAGATGATGAGAAAATATTTAATTCTATGCTGATGTCATCTTTTATTTCGATGATGTCATAATTCCCATTTTCGGATTTTCTGGCAGATTTTTCTGCCCAAACTTTGAAAAATTATAACTAATTCTAGAAAAATCGAAATGAGGTGATTCTAAAGCCAAATGAAAGGTATTTAAGTCCTATTTATAGGAAAAATATGAGCCATTACCAAAAATTACCACAAAATTTCAGAATTACATAAAACTCATTGCTGCCCCAAAACAGAGTTCAGTTTCCATCCCAAAATTTGGACAGTCATATCTCCTAGCTCACAAAACGAAATTGCACAAATTATACGTCCATTTTGAAGCTTGGGATGTGAAATTTAAGACTGGAAAGTTTCAGAATTTTTAGACACCATTTGTTTATTCAAAACGTTCACACAAACTGACTGCCCAGAATAGAGTTTCACTGGACAGAATTTCAGATTTTGCATATTTGCTTCCAATGGTCCCATTTTCATACCAAACATCATTCCCATATAAATTTTCACAAGGAATCCATTGGAAACACCAAATCAATCAAATTCACATCACATTGACATGTTTTCACAACAATCTCAACATGTTAACACAATTCACATTTCAAAACCTAACATTGCAACTTTTCCATTCCAAAGTTCCAAACTAATTTCAATGACATCAAAACACACTATGACACCATTTCCAACACAATACCCCATTCAATTCTTCCCTTTATTCTAAGTCAATTTGGATGTTAATCCACTATTGAACTCAAATACAGAGTTTCGGTGCTGCTCACAACACACACGAATCACATTAGAGTGCCAAATCACATCATATTCTCCAAAAGGGTTATTTATCACTAACCACATCCACTTTTGGAGTCATTAACCCTTAATTATAATTTCGGATCTTGCTAAGCCGGGGCTTAGCAATCCACTAATCTTAGGCTTATTCTCTAAGCTCAAGTCTCAAGCCGGGGTATTACAGGTTGATCTAGATAGGTGGGAATTTGCCAATGAAGGGTTTCTGAGAGGACAAAAGCATCTTCTCAAGAACATAAGGAGAAAGAAAACAACTCAACAACAACAACAAAATCATAATCTCCATCACCACCAAGCTCTAGATTCATGCGTGGAAGTAGGCCGGTTCAAGCAGGACGAAGAGGTGAATCGGCTCCGGCGAGACAAGCAGGTGCTCATGCTGGAGCTGGTGAAACTCAGGCAACAACAACAAAATACAAAAACCTACCTTCAACAAATGGAAGGTAGGCTCAAGAGAACCGAACAAACACTACTGCAAAATGGTTGAAAGGTGGCGCACATTTTGTGGCACTTCTTTAAAGAAATGCCACAGCTGCCCTTTTTTTTTATCTTTTTCTATTTAATTTTTCTTAAATTTTGGGGACCAGCTGGACCAGGCGCCACATCTGGTCTCTATCCAAGGGTGAGGCAGGCGCCACATCTGGTCCCCAAAATTTTAAAAAAATAAAATAGAAAAAGAAAAGAAAAGAAAAAAAGGCAGCTGTGGCACTTCTTTAAAGAAGTGCCACAATTGGCTGGATGTGAATTTTCAATTCTCCTGCTAATCAGATTTCCCTCCTTTAACTTTACTTTTTATCTTTTCCCTCCCTTTTTCCTTTTTATTCCCTCTTCCTCAGCTCATGTTGACGCCTCTCCCCCTATAAAAGATATCACTTTCTCTTGTACAACAAAAACACACACTTGTCTTCTTCATTAAATTCTCTTGTCCCTTTTTTCATTTTTGTTTCGTCCATCCCCACTCCTGTCCTTAATTGTTCCCTTTCCTTCATACTCTCTGTCTCTATTCCTCTATTGAACCCCACTCTAGTTTATCCCTACTCCACTCCACAACTCACATTTGCTCATCCTCGTCACTCAAACTAGCGTCACCAACGTAAGAAGAAGATTGTTTCATTCTAGCTTGCTTTGTTTAAATTTTTTTTAGTATAATCAAGATAAACCGTAATATAACGTTTGCCTTTTTGTTCCTAATTTAATAGGAAAGAGTGAAAACCTAGCTTGTTTCGTTTGCCATTTTGCTTTGTTTAAATTTTTTGGCCGACAAGCTTGCGTTTTTTAGTAATCTTTTAATTTACTTAATTAATTGTTGTGTATTGTGTTCACATATCAAGTTCTTGTATTGTGATATTTTTTATGTTAGCTTTGGAGAGTATTAATGTAAGAACATTATTGTTGGGGAAATGACAATAAATATATTATTGTGTAAGAACATTATTGTTGGGGAACTTGAATTGTAAATGTGAAAATTATATATATATATATATATATAACAAGTTGAAATATAAAATAGAAAGATTGACAATTTGTAGCGATGATAAACAAGAAATCCACTCATTTTATATAAAGCTTCACAATCAGGAAGCATAAAAAAGGGGCCACAAGAAAAAAAAGAAAAAGCAAAAGCAAAAAAAAAAGACCCTCATGTGGCACTTCCTTAAGGAAGGGCCACAGGAGGGGGGGTCTCCTGTGGCGCCTACTGACGTAAGCGCCATAGTAGGTCTGGTCTCTTGTAGCACTTGCTAATGCAAGCGCCACAAGAGACCCCCCCTCCTGTGTTACTTCCTCTAACAAGCGCCACAGGAGGGTGTTTTTTTTAAAAATATTTAAAATGTTGCGGCACTTCCAAACGCCACAGCTTTTTTTGTGGCGTCCAGATATGTGGTACTTCTCTAGCGCAACAGTTAATGTAATTATAAGCGCCACAGCTTTACTTTTCTGTAGTAGTGAAAAGCAGCAACAAATGATGAATTTCTTAGCAAGAGCCATGCAGAACCCTAACTTTCTTAGCAAAAGCAGCAAGAGCCATGCAGTACTTGAACCTAATAATAATATTGCTGCTGCTGCTACAGTTGATGCGGATTTGGATTTGATTGGCAAGTTAGAGGAAGAAGATGAACAACATAATGAGGTATTCCAAAGTATTAATAGAGAGAGAGAGAGAGAGAGATTACTAATGACGATGAAGTGCTTTGGCAAGACTTGTTGAACGAGGATGTTGAAGAAGTTCTTCGAGGTTTTGAGCATGATGATGATGACGACGACGACGGTGAAGATGTTGATGTGTTGTGAACAACTTGGTTATTTAGCTTCTAATAGTCCTTATCATCATCAGTAAAGTTTTTTTTTAACTTAATTACTGCAAATTATACTTCATTATTAATATTCCCATGATTTAATTTCTTCTTCGTTCCATTCTCACTTATATGATTATGTTGATCATTTGACTTCTCGACTTCTTTGTGTTTTGAAGATGCTATATAATTAATTCATAATTTTTGAAAGGGATTTTATTCAAATTTTTGGGATGAGTTTGAGCACATTTGATGGGTTTTTGGTTTTGATTTTGATAATTGGATTCAATTTGGTGCAGATATTTGAGGAGGATGTGCATTTGGTACGCTTGTCATCTGTCAACTCTCTTCAAATTTGATTTGAATGACTTAGGTTTTATTTTTAGTTCAGTTTAAATCATCAATATTTTCATAATTAAATTGATTATTGAAATATTACTTCATTATTTTCTATTTTTGTTTAAAAGTAAAGATATTGGAGTAAATTGGAGTACTAGTAAGATTTGTTCTTAAGGTTTCTTATATGCTGCTTTTTCTTTCACTAACTGGCTAGCTAATTTTATGTTCTTAGATGGAAGAAAATATTCCCATACATATGTTGTTTTATTTTTATTACTAAATTTTTTATGATTCAGAAATAGGATACGCACACATACATGAATTTTGCAGAGAAAATGATAAATATCTAATTTAAATATAGAGTTATCGCCCTTTAATTTATATTTTTGACATTAAAAACAAAACAAAATGAACCTAACTTTTACTGTCTTTTACATTATACTGAATATATATATGTATGTGTGTGTGTGTGCGTGTGTGTAATGTTTCCTCCCAGTAGTACTTAGAGCCCGTTTGGTTTAACCCTATTGCATGCTTGCAATGGTAATCTTGATTACATTATCAAGAAAAGAGTATTTAGTTGCTCTTTAGCATGGTAATAGGGTTTACCATAGTAATAATGATTACTAAAAAATTGGTAATCCCCATTTATACCTCTCCCCCTATGAATCCTCATTACCATCCCATTGCATAGTTAAAAAAGTCCAATTTACCCTTTAGTTTCTTGTGTTTTACTTATCTCATTTCACTTGCCACATCACGCCACAACTGCCACCGCTTCCTCCTCCTCCTCCACCGCTATCACCTCCACTCGCCATAGCCACCACTACCTCCTCCACCACCGTCACCTCCGCCTTGTACTCACCGTTACTATCTCCTCCTCCTTCTCCACTACTGCAGTTGCCACCGCCACCATTGCCATCGCCACCACTACCTCCTCCTTTGCCGTCACCCCCGCCACCACTGCTACCTCCTCTGCCGCCGTCGCCCCCGCCACCCTCCCACTGCCACCGCCACCCACCCACCGTCACCACCACCACTACCTCTGCCGCCATCACCACCACTACCTCCCCTCTCCCGCCGCTCCCTTCACCCCCATCATTGCCGCTGACACTACCTCCTCCCCTTTCATCCCCGCCGCCGCTAGCTCTTAACTATTTTTTCTACAAAGATTATATTAAGGGTAAAATAGACTTTGTGCAATATATTAATTTTAAATAATTGTTAAAATATTAACTCATTACACCTTGCTTAAAAAGCAAACCAAACATTACTCCTGTAATTAATATTGTACTGCACTGCAAGGTGTAATGGGATCGAATCAAACGGGTCCTTGATGTATTTATTTTCAATTTGTATAATAACATGTAAAGGTTTCATCTTTTAGATATTTTCTAAATGAACTGTGTGTGTGTGTGTGTTACAATTTAAATTTTAAAAGTTAACAAGTGTGTGTGTGTGTGTGTGTGTCAATCTTGAAAAATGAACTAATTTAATTACGTTTATAATTTCTTTGAAATCTCTACATAATTTAATAAAAAAACATAAAGATGCATGCATATACCTCAAAATTACACTAATCTTAGTTGGCAAAAAGAAATTGTAAACTAATCAGTATAAAATCCCTGTATATATGTATGGTGACTGTGCTAAAAAATAATACCCTCTTCATCTATAAGACTTGAAGATCTTATTATCTATTTTTTCCTATCACATAAATTATTTTTTTCAAAAATTATCCTCATTTATTGCACTATTTTTTTAAATTTAAATAAACGAAGGTCAATAGTTCAATAAATGATAGAGGTATTTCAAGCAAACTATCATAAATTGTTGATATATTATTAAAAACAAACTTAATTTTTTTCTTAATATTTACAAAAAATGTAAAGATGTCTTATGCTAAAGATGGTAGCAAGGGTTGGCTACCCAAAAAAAATGATGGTAGGAATTGACGCACCTAGTTTAGCCGAATTTACCTCTTCTATTCTAATCACAATAATATCTTAGGATTATATTTAACAATATAAAACTTATAAAAATTCACATTGCTTTAGTTATAATATATATATTACTTCACAAATGATATTATTTATTTCAAACTTTATGTAATGGATAGATATGCATCTAGTTAGTGAACAAATTACTTCATGCATAAATTTTAAAACTAATAAATTAATTAAAATTAAAAAAATATAAAATTTGCATCGTAATTAGATCTATATATATTTCAGAGTAAGATCTTACTTATAATCAGTCGTTCCATCACGTTGGTTAATTTAATTCTGTCTAGAGGATGCTAGCATCTCATCGTTATATGAGTGACTTTATCATTTTATATTATATTATATTAGCCCAAGCCACTAGCCAGTTAATTATCCTTCAAATGTGTGATGTGAAATCATCTTTCTCATTCATTCTAGCACTTTTCTTCCGCTTTTTGATCTAAACAATCAAATAATCTAGGAGTTTCCAGGCATGAGATGTTTCGTTGAAATTCTAAATGTTAATTTTTAATTAGTTAATCAGTTTAAAAGTAATAGATAGATAGATAGATAAATCATCTGCATGTTAACATAGCAATCACTATTGAGCACCGTCAACTTTGCATTATTTTGCTAACATAGAGTTGGCCTAGTAGTGTAAGGCTACATTGGATCCTTTTGGTCTCAAATTCGAGTTTCAGAGGAAAAAGTTGTGTTGAAAGAGGCGGCGCCACAAACCCCGAACTGGATTCCGAATCATATTATATAAAAAAAAAAAAAAAAGACTGCATTTTTTTAAGTAGTGATAAACTGATAATGATTCGTAGATTCAGGATAATAATTTTCCCATTAAAAATAAACTATTTAATATATTATTTGCTTCATATTATTATTATTATTTGCCAACAATATTGTTAGAAAAAATCCCGTTTAAATCCATTTGAAATGCCTAAATTCATATTTAGACTTGCACTTTCATCAAATTTCTAATCAGGCCAAGATGCCTCATTAAGAATTTCTGAATTTGTAAATTTTACCAATATATCCTTTTACTATTTTCTCCATGTCTTCTCTTTCAGGAAATCTCTGTCTCAATTCTTAATCTCGTCGATTCCTTGCCTCTCCTCTACCCATCTTAAGATTTATCCAGCCGACCATCTGATTTAAGAAGAAGAAAAGAAAAGAAAGATGAGAAACCAAGGTGGTCGGGGTCCTTTTGTATCTTTCACATAACCATCATCATTTCGCGATTATATTACACGGTTATCTTAATTAATAATAAAATAACACAAAAAATAATAATGGGTCAAACGGTAGTGAAATTTTAACAATAAATTATAATCTAAAATATTTTAGTATCATAGAGTCATGAAATTTCAAAGCAGACATTTAAATTAAAAGAATCTCAAATTAAAATGCATCAAATAGACTAATAGGCAACCTCAAAAGGAGCTAGTCACAGTGGTAATCGGCACAAAAAAAAATTTTAAATGAAGAAATAAATTGGAAAAAAAACGGAAAAATACAATCAAAATTGATAAAAGATAAATGAGTATATTGAATTTTAATAATTTCAAAAGGACTGATTTGAAATTTTGAAATGTTGCAAAATTTGAGAAATTACCTTACTATCCTTGGCTCTTTTTAATTAAAAATCCTCAACCCCCTTGCGGCCAGCTGGAGCTCCGGCACTGGTGACGGGTGGCGTCCGTCCCCGGAGCTTTGGCGCCAGCAGTCGATGAACGGAGCTCTAGCAGCGTAATATTTTTTTTTAATTTATCAAACAAAAGTCTTTAATATAGATACTTGAGTTGTTAATATATATAATAAAATTGTAAATAAGGTTCACCAAAGCTCCAACGGTCTCATATTTTGTTTTTGACTTTTTTAAGCAAAATTCGTCAATATAGATACTGGAGTAGTTAATATAGATATTAAAGTTATAAATAAGGTCGACTGGAGCTCCGACTGTCTTATATATATATTTTTCGAATTTCTTAAGAGAGAGTCGTCAATATAGATACTCGAGTTGTTAATATAGATATTAAAGTGGTAAATAAGGTCGATCAAAGTTACGTCAATATCATATTTTCATGACTTTAATATCTATATTAATAACTCAAGTATTTATATTGACGGCTATCTCTTAAGAAATTCAAAACATATATATAAGACCACCGGAGCTTCAGTCGACCTTATTTACAACTTTAGTATCTATATTAACAACTCCAATATCTATATTAATAACTTCTGATTGAGAAATTAAAAAAATATATATATGAAACCACCAGAGCTCCGATCAACTTTATTTACAACTTTAGTATCCATATTAACAACATTTTTTTGATAAATGCAAAAAAAATATATGAGATCGCCGGAGCTCCATTCAACCTTATTTTCAACTTTAGTATCCATATTAACAACTTAAGTATCTATATTAAAGACTTATGCTTGAGAAATTCGAAAAAAATATATGAGACCGATGAAGCTTTGATGAACCTTATTTACGACTTTAATATCTATATTAATAACTCGAGTATCTATATTAATGACTTTTGCTTGAAAAATTAATATATATATATATATATATATATGAGACCATCAGAGCTCCAGTGAACCTTATTTACAACTTTATTATCTATATTAACAACTTAAGTATCTATTTCAACGACTTTTACTTGAGAAATTAAAAAAAAAAAATATTAGACCGCTGGAGCAGGCCAGGTACCAGAGCTCCGGTGACGATAGTCACCACAGGTCACTGGCACCCGGCACCCGGCAGCCAGCAAGGGGGTTGAGGATTTTTAATTAAAAAAACTAAGGGTAGTTAAGCAATTTCTCAAAGTTTGCCATATTTCAAAATTTCAAATAAGTCCTTTTAGAATTATTGAAATTCAACATAATTATTTGTCTTTTACCAGTTTTGATTGTATTTTTATGTCTTTTTCCCAAACAAATTTAGTTAAAGTGGAATATGATACAAAGAAGTTAAAAAAATATAGTCGAAATTGTAGAATTAATATTATATAATCAAGGTCAAATCATCATTTAAATATTATACAATATAATCAAATAATTTCTCTTCATGTAAAAAAAATCACATAATTCTGTCAAAAGTGTTAACATACTAGAAAATTACATTAAAAATTTATTAAAACTTAATCCTAATAAGATCCTAACCAATACCCTGAAATCTTAAATGCATCCTTATAAACGGTGACAAGTGGCAACAAAATTGATTCACTCAAAATTTAGTCGAACAAAATCCTAATAAGATCTTAATTAACTAATACTACTGCTCTATAATATTAAATAGAGCCCTATAAATTTTGAGACAGTAACAAATATCGCAGAATCTTATACTGTTAACTTGGAGATCCGCCAGACAAAACCAAACATGACTAACTAATTTTTTAAAAGAGATAAGATCTTCAACCACAAGTTAAGAAGGTTTTTCTAAAAATTATAAGAGGGACTCCTAATAATTGTAAAGACGTGTAATCATACCATCCCTAACATATGTATGGTTAATCATAGTAAGTTTATACCGTAAAATCAAGTAAAACAAATTTTCACTTTTTCTTATGAAATATAATGAGGAAGATGAAAAGAAATGTTGGGGCGAACAGCCCCTGAACTAAGTCATCTCCTACTTCATTTATCAGTAGAAAATCACAATCTTCAGCCTGCCTTCACCTTACCTCTGCTGAAACTCAGTTGCTTGAACTTCAAAGTAAATTTTCTCACCATGTTGGGAAGTTTTTTTTCTAATATTCCCTCCTCTCCTATTTTCTTCTCACTTTTCTTTCCATCCAAACATACCCTTAGAGTGTTATTATTGCAAAAACAAATAATTGCTATAATAGGTTAACAATCATCCCACGCATCTATTAAAATACATTCTATATTTGTACAAGTCTACCAAAAACATTTTCAAGCACTTTAAAAGAGAGCAGTGATGAAAAATAAAGTCAAAAGGGGGAAACAAAAATATGGCCAAGCAGACAACATATGAAGGATTAAAGATCATAAAAGTTTACTTGTACAGTCAAGATGGCACTGTTGATGAACAACTATTTGACATCTAAAAACATATATAACATATCAACATATATTCAAAATGATTGCAATGGACCAAATACAGTTAAGCAACCACAAATTTCTTGATTCACAATTTATTCTTCAAGAGGAATTGAAGTAAAGGTATACGTTTTGTGTGCATATACTTTTTTAGTGATACAAAATCAATATTTCGACAAAATGTTACCTTCTTAGTAAATCTGATCAACTTCAAGACATCCCACCCCCCACTCATTCCATCCTTTGAAATAAATGTGTCTGAATGCCATTACACCCTGTGCACTTTATAAGGAAAGTTTTGAAGTAAATTACAATACGATGGAACTGTTCTAATCTATATTTTCTATCATGCATCAAGTTCTGTAAGGTAAATGTAACAGAACAAAACCAATAAAACTTAATCTCTTGTTTGAAAAGGCTATTACTTACAAAGGAAAAAAAACATATAATACAAAATATAATCTTACTATCATACTTAAATTTAATGTTAAAATATGATGAACAGTCATAATGGAAGCCAATGTGCCTAACACACACACACACAAGTTTGACCGATTATATTTAATGTTAAAATATGATGAACAATCATAATGGAAGCCAATGTGCCTAACACACACACACACACACACAAGTCTGACCGATTATATTTTGAGGTACAAACCACTTACCTTTAAAATTTCTCCAATTGATGTGGCTTCTTAGTACGCATCAAAGGCTCATTGAAGAAGTAATCAAAATCAGCTTTGTAGAGGACGAATCAGAAGAGCCAAGTATGAACTTATGTCATCAATATAAATTATTAGAATGTCAAAAGGTGGAAAAAGGAAAATGATGTTCAATAATAGGCTTACATTTTATAGAAATGAAGCAAAATGGAGTGAACAAATACTCACTGCATCCAAAACAGTCACTTGCTTGATGCAAGAACAAAGACAACAACTAAAATATTAAATCTAACATGACCATGCAATACTTTTTGCAATTAATTAAAGCATTTGTCCCTCTAATGCTTGGAGCATATTTTGAGGACCTATTTTAGAGGTTTATGGTACTCATTTACTTAGAATTCTCCAAAATTTCTTAAGGCAACATGACAGCATTGGCAATATAAAATATCAGGTGTTAACTCAAATATTGAAATTCTCACATACAAGTTAGTGCTTGGAGATTCAAAGAAGCAATGATACAGAATTTTGTTTAAAAAAAACACACACACGCGCGTGCGGGGGCGTTGAGCTTCACCTTCCATATGGGGTTCACAAAAAACTAACAATGTTATTAGTTCGAATTAGTGGAATAATTTCATTTCTTTTTTAGGAAAGCATAGCATATGGATGGAATTATAAAAAGATATTTCTCACTCTATACCTAATTATATGTAATCTTCTTAAGTGAGATTTGGAACCAAATAACAAAAAAAAGTTTATAATTTTTCTTTATACTCAGAAGCGCATTTAAACTGATTAAGTAGTCACTGTTTTATTTGATTTTACTTTAAATTTCATTCTACAACACGCACCAGATGGCTGCTTAATCTTTTATTTGATCTTTCTCTTGCACTAAGAAGGCTAAACAATTGGTTCTATAAATTAATGTTGACACAATTAAAGACTATTGCAAGACATAAACACAAGAAAAACAGAAATCCTAACTTCTTAATGATTCCACCAAAATGGGTTGAACTATTGAGCAAAATTATTCTAATCTTCACAAATATTTGAAGTTTATTGAATTGTGAACAATAAGTTTCTGTGTAGTTGAGAAATTATTAAACTAAAAGCGTGTACCTTTTTCCTTTCTATCTACAGTTTATTTTCTTTCTCTTCTTTCAATTTATGCAAGTGTTCCCTGCTGAGCATCAATGGTAACATGAACCAACCAGAAGAGATAGAAATGATGAGATTATAAGTTCCAATAAGTAAATGAAGTTACAACATCCTATGAAAATATATCATTTATAGTGGCCAATAATTAGATCAAGTCATCGATCTTTCACAACCAACAACTGCTTGAAAAATAGTGTAAACAGTTGTAAATAAACCTTAACGTCTGTGCATTGATCTGTGATAGAATGAAGGAGAAGAACAATCCTTCCTTAGCTTTTGTTTTTTGATTCCATTTCTTCTATTTTAGGGCATGATTGAGAAGAACCAACCTCAATATCTACGTCTACCTCGAAGAATGTGAAAACTAAAACAATTAGTTAGCATAGTGACCTACCAAGGATTTCAGAAAAGGCTCGAAAATGAAAGGAAATTGAAAGGTAAATGTTAAAATTTTGGGTGTACCTAGAATTCGATAGACTCACTGAAGTAGCCACACGAAACTAGAGCACCGATGCAGACCCCAATTATGTTACACAGCAAATACACCAAAGAGAGGAAGAGAAGATAACATTCTTCTAAAAAAATCTTTTAGAGGGAGAATTGTGTATTATATCATCATTAGCATTCTCCCTTAATCCCACACCTTATATATACAGTGTACGTACGGTTATATAGGAATAAATGTAACCTTTAAACCACAAAGGGTATCATTCTTTATAACCTGTATCTCTCCATGAAGCCCCTCTTGAATTAGACCTGAGCTCTAATCCACCAAGGGTGGGCTAGTATATTCCAATAGTCAAAAATGATGCATAATAAACAAATGTTTATCAGGGATTTCAGAAAAATTCAGACTAAGAAGAGATGTCCACTTCATGCTCAAGACAAGGCACAATCATCCATTGCGCTCAGATTTTGAAACCATGAACTCCATTTTTCGATTCGCCCCCAAACCAAGAGCGTGGATGTAGAATTATCAGTTTGCTAGTCTCTTTCATTGTTGTTGCCTGAGCATTCCGTTTCAGAGAGAAGAAGAATACGAAAGTTTAGGAAATGAAAGGAAAGGAGAATGAAGGAAGTGTTATACCAGGAATCGTGCTTCCAAATCATGCGCGCGGCTAAAGCAAGAACGATTAGAGCTAGTCGACTGGGCGAGTGATGGTGAAGGAACTTCTCAAGCTTGGTTCTCCAGCGGTAGAATCATGAAGTCGAAACTGTAAACCGTCTTTCAAAGGAGAGTTACTTTTTAAGGAGAAATTGTTCAACCTCCTTGAGATAATGCCCGAACATCGTGGAAGAATTGTCTTCATTTTTTTATTTTATAATTTAGTTTTAGAATAACGAACAAAATAAATACTTGATCCTAAAAACGAGGGAGCAAAGAAAGTGGAAGTTACAAATTTTATTGATTGAACGCGTCGTGCATTTTTAATGAAAATAAAAAAAATAGAAAATCTAAACTTAATCCTCTAAACAGCCGACTGATGATGATGAGTAGAGCCAGTAAAACAGGTCCAACCCGCGAGCTCAACCTGTAGGCTATGGGTTTTGACAAGGTTAAGGTTAACGTTTTTCAGGCTCAAAAAAATGTATCGATCAACTCATAGGCTAATGCAGGCTGGCCTGTAATTTTTTTTTAATAACATGGTTGCTTGTTGTTGGACTTTGGATTGTGGAATTCGGATTGTTTAGTTTGGGCTTGGACAGTGATAGTATGAGTGGGCCCTGATTTTTTTTTTTGTAACAATTTGACTCACTCTCACAGTCTCGTGTCTCACATTCTCACTTCTCATTGAGATACTTCAAGCATCTAACAGCCTGTGATTCTGTGAACTCTCAAATCTCATTAATTCATTATCTCAAATTCTCAATCTCTCACTCTGTCAAACTCTCATCTCATCGGTCATTGGCTCATCGCCCTAAGTAGCCCTAAATCAATAATCAGCCTTGGCGTCGTGTCTTCCTCCCTCGCCTAAGCTCGTTGGGCGTCGTCGTTTATGGTGCTCCCACAGCTCTACCTTCTCTATCATTGTCCTCAACCTCAGTCGAGCCTTCTCTGCCGCTCCGACTTAGTGTTGTGGACTCGTGGTCTTGGTCATCACTCCTCCGCTCGTCGCCTTCTCTGCTATAGCTCCGCCTTCCTTGCTGTCGCTTCACTCCTCAATCCTCAGCCCGTTACCTTCTCCGCTGCTTCATGGTGCTAGACTGCTCGTTGCCGACTCCTTTGTGGATCTGACTTTGTGAGTTGTGATTTCTTTTATGATTGGAATGTTTCTAACTTTATTAGGTTATGTGCGGTTCATTTGTTCACTTTCTCTCTTTTTGTAACCAATTTTAAACTTATGGAAAAGTTAAAAAAAAAAAAGGTTAAAAAAAATTTGCATGGGCTATGGGTTGGCCCGCAAACCCACATCTGCGGGTTAAGGTTGGTGATTTTCCAGTCCGCAAGAGTACGGGTAGCATAGGCCCACACCGTATAGCCTACGGTTGCAGGCTAACCCGTTTTACCGTCTCTATTGATGAGCATGTATGATGGGCTTTAAACCCTACTTTTAACAACATCAACATAGTTAGAACAATTTCTGAAAAAAGAGAAAAAAGGTGAAATAAAATAAATACAGAAGTGATGGTCCTAAAGAAGCAATTGAACAGATGAAGTTTGTTCATCTAATAGATGGGATGGGATTGACCACAAACAATAATAATTTTGTCAAATATTCTAGATGATTAATTCAATTTATTTAACCTAAAAATTTAACATAATAAATGCTCTCAAAATAGCAGAACAAATAACGATAATGAGAATAACGATGATGGTTATTTAAAACTCAAAATTATTTTAATTCAAACCATATACTATTCATACACAAACTACAAACTACTTGTTTTTTTATTTGAACAGATTGAATAAACAACAATTAATTAAAAAGTCAAAAAAATGACTGATTTATCTAAAATACGATGCTGCCATGCAGTGCACTATAGAAAGGCCTGCTTTCAGTCCTGCTTTTATATATTAATTAATAGATTATTTTAGAAATTAGAAATTACTTTTATAATATTTTTAAAAATTAGAAATTATTTATATATATATTTCATAACAACTTGACCCATAAATCATTTTTGAAATTAGCATTTATTTTTATTTAATCAATGAAATTTTTATTGCGGATTCTTACCATCCCACTTTCCATCTCTTGTGTTTTCAGCCGTCAATGGTGACATGTTAATAGCGTACCCAGCCTCATATATGTGCTATAAATTATCAAGGTGGTGAGCTTGTTTTTGCTACATTCATTCGACTTTCTTAACTGTGTGTTTACTGCTATCTTTGCTTTTGTTACATTCATTCTATTATCTTAACCATGTGTTTACAATCTCTCTCTTGCCATGGATTACATTATTTTTTATGTGTGCGTGCTGTCAACCATGTGAAGTTGAACTGGCGGGTTCGAGTCGTCCGTCTTTGGAGGATGCATAGACATGAGGCTGCTCATGATGTTACTTCAGTGGAAATGATCCTCTGAGATGTAGAGGTTATGTGGCTATAATAATAATAATAATAATTTTTTATTATTATTAACAACTTCCCGAGATATACAGTCACCCAAAACCCTAAAACTAAAAATCTGAACCAGATAAAGTGAAATATTTAATCTATTATAAAAATTTAAATACTTGATCTTCTTACGCATTTGATAACTTAATAAAACTTCAAGTAAATATAATTCCCATGCAAGCCAAATTTTCCCATGGAAATTGTTTAGACGTGTTGGGTGGGATACCCCATATTTGGATGTCATATTGATCTTATATTAATTATTGTCAGTTATCTTATTTAATTATTGACTATAATATTGTACTATTTACTCTTTAAAATTAAATTTTTATGTTGTAAATTATTCTTTATTTTTTATTCAAACTTTTAAAAATATCACATATATATTCACATCAGCCCAATGCGCGGGTTTCTAAACTCGTTAATTAAGAGATACATCCAGTATATAATATATAATTAATCAAGTGGATTTTAAATTGTTACTAATATTAATAAATTATTGTTTTATAATTGGGTTACTATAATGTTTAGTCCATGAAATTTCAAACAAATTAAGGTTTTAGTGCATCAAGTTTACTCCATCTAAATAATTAGTCCATATAGTTTTAAAAGGACTTAGAGGTGGGGTTAACGGTGTTTATTTTAGCTTATGTGTTACTAACACCGCTAATTTTGCTGATGTGTCTATATGACTAAGCAAGCTGATTGGGCAAATTTGATAAATCAGCTTATGCTGACATGGACTTGTGGGGAAAAAAACAGCAAGCAAATTAAAACGCACCACACATTGAAATTGTGAGAAAATGGGAAAGGGGGTTAGGTCAAAAGGAGACCCACTTTCGTTGTCGGAGAAGTCTGAGGTGGCTATCATCGGTAGTGACACTGCTGGCGATCATCCGGCGGGGAAGATCAGAGTACTCATTGTGGTTGCTTTGTGGTCGGCTTTTCACTCCGAGCAAATCCTTTTGATTTTTGGCAACAGTTCTGGTCTTCAATCCATCCCCTGACCTTTGCCGAACATTGATCCCTCCTCTGCCCTAACTTTCCTTTTTCCCCTCAACCTCATGTCTGCGACTGAGCGACTCTGCCGTCAGCGATTGTTTGATGTTCTTTTATTCTATTTCCCTTTAATTATGTAATATTTTTATTTCCAGCTCATCATCCACCTCAGCCCTCCATGTAAGCAAAATTAACGGTGTTAGTGACATGTAAGCAAAAGTAACACTGTTAACACCACCTCCAAATCCTTTTGAAACTATAGGGACTAACTGTTTTAATCGGAGTAAACTTGAGGGACCAAAATTCTTTGTTTAAAACTTCATGAACCAAAATTAAAATGAAGGTAAATTCCAAGAATCAAACATTGTATTAACTTTAATACCAATTCTTAATATTTTTTTTAAAACAACAGCTTCTCCTTCTTAGGTGGGATGGATATAATTTTCATTTTTTAAAAAGGATTCCAATTTAAATTATGCAACATTTTAAAATATTTTAGTTATTTTATTTATTCTTGATTTAATTACTTCTTTAAATTTGATTAACGATGAAATTTTTTATGAAATAATCTCTTGTTTATTGAGATTGATAATCGCGAACGATATTATAAGAGCCTTCCCTCTAATCCCAGCATAGACCAAGGTCGTGGCTTCCGTTTTATTAGATAACTACTTTGTTAATTGTTTTATATTCTAAAGGACAAAACTTATGCACAGTTCGCCAATGGGATACTGTCTCTTGGAATATTTTTCCGCATCAGCCGCTAACACCTCCAGAAACTTCAGTGGGCTAACAGCATCAGGGCTGATGTGGAAAATATTCCAAGTGGCAATATCCCATTGGTGAACTGGATGTAATGGACCTAAGGAACTGGACATAAGTTTTGTCTTTTCCTAAAATACTACTATAGTTATGACTATGATATAAACCCCTTGATATATAATATAATCAATAAGGGTATCTAGAAAAAAAAATACTCCCCCGTCCTAAATATAAGATATAGTTAACTTTTTTTTTGAAGAGATTAAGGAAGCTAAATAAGTTATATAATCATATCATATATTGTGTATTCTTAGACTATATATTTGTTTATTATTCAAACTAATTAGTTTAGAGGGAAAAAAATAAAAAAATATAAATACTCTAAAGTAATTTAATTAGCTTTTTTAATCTCTCCAAAAAATCAATTTTATCTTATATTTAGAATTGGAAGGAGTAATAAATATGGAAAGCAAAGTTAATTGAGGTGATCAAATCCGACGAAACCCTTTCAATAGCTCTTACATAAGGGGATTGGAAGGAGTGCTAAAGAGCAAGTTCATAATTACCTAAGCAATTAACCAGATGGTTCAACAACAACAAAAACAACAAGTCTTATTTCATTAAGTGGAGTCAACGATATAAACTGCACAATAGTACTATTATGTTCTATGAATAATCATATTCTTAGATAAGTTGCTATACTCTTCAGTTGTACGTCTTCTATCGTTTTTTACAAGTCCTCATATTGTTTGATCCACCCTTCTCACCGGCGCTTCCAACAACGGTCTGCTTTAGAAGAAAAACCCTAAGAAAAGTATTTTTATCCTTTTAAACCTGTGTTTAGAAACTGTTGAAAATAATCTTTTGCAATTCTTAAAATAAATTTACTCTCATATTGCTTTATCCAAAACCATCTTTCCATCAAGGCCAACAAGTTTAAATAGCTTCTTATTGTTTTATCTATAAATCACTTCCAACATTTTTTTTTATTTGGATCAATGGAAACCATAAAATTCATTTCAACTCTATTTAAACAATTAAAAAGATTTTTCATTTTGCCCATAATAAATATAGCCTTAAAAAAATTTCCGCCTTTCTACATTAATATTTAATATTGAATATGGGCAAAGAAATACATTTTTTAAAAAATAAAAATAAATGTCCAAAACCTTTGACTCAAGTAGCAACCGAAACCCGCGTGCCTCCTTTAAATAAGAGGTTGAGGGATCAAACCCCCGAAACGGGTCTGTGGCGGGTGTATGTAGGCACTTGAGTCTCCCTTTCTTACAAGAAAGATCAAGTGTTGGATTATGGGCAAAATTGAAAAATAAATAAATATAATTTTCTTTTTACAGTGCCTTTTCAATTCAGAAGGCAGAGAAAAACAAGAAAACAGGAAAAGCTGAAATGTGTTTCTCTTGGTTTGAACATGATGATTGATGAGTGACGAAATTGAATTGGATTATGATGATAGGTTTCTGCAAACATCTAAGCTAAGTGATAAGGTTGCACATGCCCTCCATGATCACTAGTGATAAAGGTATAATAATTGTGTGCGTGAGAGAGAGCCTCTTATAAAAAGGACATTATTTTAAGGTACGATGGGATCTGCACAGTCTCTTGGCTTGTTGTTTATAGTGGTACATTGCTAATTTCTCTCCTTACTGAAAATGTTACCATGTATAGTAAAAGGATCTTGGAACTTGGAAATGATATTCGTTTAGTTTACATATTGGAGTTAATTTTGACACATACATGTAGTAGTCATTAGTCAACGATCTGATATTCTTATAAAATGCAAACCAATTTTATAACGGGTTTGTGAAAATACACTGAATCCCCATTTTTGATAGTTGGGTTTCATCAGGTCGTTTGATCAGTTTCTGCAATGTACCACAGCCTTCCTCAAGTTTGTCTGATTCTCTTTGCTTATTGCCCGCATGATCTTTAACGGAAAACCTATTTATTTAAGGGCAATGGTGCAAAAATGCCCATGTTCATTTCCAAAAGGAGCATCTGGCACCATATAAAATTTTTTGGCTCAAAAATACCAATGTACATTACATATAGAACCTTAAATACCACCCCCATTTGCATCCCTTGACGTCTGTTAACTTGTGAAGATGGGACCCTTTTTTATTCATTCACGTGGACACTTGCCATTTCTTTCCTACTGTGCTTCTTCCTTCTCGTCAGTTTCAAGCTGCTGAAGAAATTAAATATCTCATTCGATCTACCCGAAAAATTAAGGTCACTGGAATTAATTTTAGCATCTTCGCCTGTTCTTATGTACGTGAGAATGGGTTCTTTTTAATCATTTTATTTTTCAACTTATATTCACTATATTTGTCGGCTAACTAAATAATAATAAGGGTTAAGGTGCAAAATGCACATGTGCTTTTTCTCAAAGTGCACCAAACAGCAAATATTTTTTTTAGATGCAAAAGTAGCTATGTGGTTATATAATAGGGGCAAAAGTCACAGGATATATTAAAATAGTTTTGCAAGACTCAGTATTTTGCACTGAGCGTTATGTTACTATTCAAATAGTTTGAATAGTTTTATTACTATTCGAATAGTAATAAAACTATTCGAATAGCGAATAGAAATTAAAACTATTCACTATTCAAATAGTTAATATAAACTATTAACTATTTGAATAGTTAAAAACTATTTGAATAGTTTTTAATAGTTTTTAACTATTCGAATGGTTAATAGTTTCTATTAACTATTCAAATATTCGAATAGCCATGTGTTCGCCCTCAAATCTGATTTCGCCTCCTTCCCCCTCCGATTCGATTTCCTTTTTGTCCGCCCTTGATTTAATTTCACCGTCGGTGTTTCCTTCGACCTCCCTTTTCGACCTTCGACCTCCCTTCAAAGACATACGTGCAAGGAGAGAGCTCTGCCATATGGGGAAAAGACATGCGTGTAGGGAGAAAGCTCTGCCATCACCACCGCAAAAGGTGCCGCGAATAGAGGAGGGAGAGAGCTTCAGCGAACCAGCATCCATTACCATCGATGCTAATCCAAGCATATGGCCAAAAAATTAAGGGATGCAACGGACGTTAAGGGATGCAAACGGTGGTGGCATTTAAGGTTCTATATGTAATGTATATAGGTATTTTTTAGCAAAAAAAATTTATATGGTGCCAGATGCTCCTTTTGGAAATGAACATGGGCATTTTTGCACCATTGCCCTTTATTTAAAATAGAAAAAAAGTCTTACATTTAGGATCAAAGTTCACCTCAAATTATATCTTGCACGTAGGACTGTAAGAGCATTGTTCTTTGTGCTTTCATTTGAATAGCCTATTATTGTTATTGGCACAAATATTTTTTATTCTTAAAAAGAAAAAACACTACTACAAAAATAAGGAATAGTGATGCACGTTTTGCAACACTTCTTTATAAAAGTGCCACAGCTTCTTGTGGACATTTTTTTCATTTTTTTTTAAATTGGGACGTTGTAGCGCTTTCTTAAGTAAGCGCCACAGTTCCTTGGTGGCCTTATGTGGCGCTTGTCTAACCAAATGCCACATAAGGTGTTTTTTTTTTTACATTGAACGTTGGTGGAAAAATCACTTTTAAGATCGGATAAAAATGACATTTTAGACCGGTTCTGGATGAGATCTTGTTACAGCCGATATAAAAAGTAACAACCGATTTAAAAAATAAGTTTTTAGACTGATTGTTTATACAACTGGTCTAAAAATAATGACATTTTAGACTTCTTGTTGAAATAACAAGTCTTAATGTCATTTTTTTAAGACCGGTTGTTTAAAACCGGCTTAAAAAGCATAGGGTCTAAAAATTCATACTTTTAAAACCATTTATTTTAACAACTGGTCTAAAAAGTCATACTTTAAGACCGGTTTTATCAACAACCAGTCTAAAATGTCATTTTTTAGACCGGTTGTTTTAAAAAGTTTCCTTTTTTTTTAAATATTCCTGTTAAGACATTTTATCCAGTAAGCCATTCCCCCTATTAAAACATTTTACCTGGCAAGTCATTTCAACGACATCCAAATAAATTCTTCTCTTACACATTATAACAAACACCTTATATAGAAGCATTTTCATCAAGCAAAACACAATTTTAACTTGTGTAATACTTACATCATTCTTCCTACACCCCAAATAAATTCTTCTCTCACACATTACCATTTCATCAAGCATTTTAAAATAGTACACAACTTCAAATGGTGTAACTTACATCATTCTTCCTACACCACACATTCCACAAAAGTAACAACAATAAATCATTAAAAATCAACACATTATCACAAACAATCGGAAAATTAAGGTATGTTGCTACATTTTTATTCTCCTGTTTTAATATTACAGTTGGACAAAAAAAATCAAAGCTTTAGCTAATAATATAATCAAAACACTTTAATTGATGATGGAGGAATCTACCGAGAAAGAACACAACAGACAATAATCCATCGTTGATAATCACTAGCTAAGATTTAGAGAGAAAGAGGATGACGGAGTTGTGAACAAGAACACCGTCATAGAAATTTCAGGGAAAAGCGAGTTCAGAGAGCAAGCTAAGATTCGGCAGGAGGATGAGAAGAGCGAAATTTTAATTAGGACGCACACATTTAAGACCGGTTGTTTAATACAACCAGTCTTAAATATATCTTTTAGACCGGTTTTAAAAATAACCGGTCTAAAAATTTTCAACTTTTAAACTAGCTATAAGATATAACCGGTTTAAAAAGTAAAAAAAAAATTAATTGCAGGTTTTTTGTTTAGGCTGGTTATAGAAATAACCGGTCTAAAAAGTGTATTTATTTTTAATTATTTTTATCCTTTTAAGACCGATTACTCATCAATGAGGTCTAAATAATATCTTTAAAATCTTATATTCAGGGAACCAGTTTTAGAAGTTCTCTATAATTACAAAAATGCCACCGGTCATATATTTTAGACCTTATCCCTGTATAACCGGCCTAAATGAGCTGGTCTAAAATCCATATTTTGTACTAGTGGAAGTAGCAACAGTGTCGTTTGCTCAAGGAAGTACCACAGCTGCTACGCACTTTGTGTGGCACTTAAATTAGTAAGCACCACTCAAAGTAATATTTTTTTATTTTTTATTTTTTTCAAACCCTTCTTCATCATCCATAACTTTTTCCTACGATTTGTTTCTCTACCACCTCATCCTCTTAGTCCCCCCCTCCTCCTATACGTGTCATCACTCCTTATCCTCTTAGTTCCCACATTTCCTCCTCCTCCTCTTTTTGTCACTCATCACCGTCCTTGCTTCGGCACTTCCTCCCAATCTTTAGTCTCATTTCTTGCACCAAACCGACCCCACTCCTCCTCCCTTTTAGTCCTATTTCCTCCTCCTTATAGCTTCATTTCGTTTTGTAAGTATGTACCCACTCAGTTTTCCTTTTTTTTTAATATTTTAAAGCTACATACGGCATATTATCTTCTTAAGCACCATTTTTCTTTTTCCTTTTTTTTATTTTTAAACATGCATGTAATTTTGTCTTAGAAAAATTGTGAAAAAATCCCTCATTGGCAACTTATTTGTCAAATGGGACCTTCGCATGTAGATTATCTTCCACGTGTGCAGAATATCTTCCCTAGTGTGCAGATGATCTTCCTTATGTGCAAAATTCTTCCCTATACGTGTGTAGAAATCTTCCCTACATGTGTAGAAATCTTCCCTCCGTGTGCAAATATCTTCCCTCCATGTGCAAGATATCTTCCCAAGTCCCATTTAGCAAATAAGTTGTCAATGAGGTCTTTTTTAGCAATTCTCCTTTTTTTCTTTCTCTTTTTCCTTTATTAATTTTTGAACTTATAAATCTAATTTTAGTAGTAGTTAATAGTTTGATTTGCTCAATTTTTTTTATATTTAATTTATTATGAAATCTAAAAAAATTATTTTCATTTTTGTATGCTAAAAAATAAATGAGATAAAATTAAATGTTATTGTATATAGGTTGTATGTGAAGATATGTAGTAGTTACAATTTTTAGTTGTTGTAGTAATTTTAACATTAATGAGTTGCATAAACTATTCTAAAACTATGGACCCTGTCAATAGCTATGTGTGGAAGAAAATACGGGTACTCATATGTGAATTTACTCAAATTTTTTTATTAAACAATTTTATTCAAAAATTGAGTTAACTACTTCATTATATTGTTAAAGTCCTTTCCTACCGAATAACAATGATTGCGGGTATTACATCATGAAATTCAAAAAGGATGTAATTACTCATGACAAGCCTGTTATTGCTCTAAAAGTAAGTCATTTTAGTTGCAATTCATATTGTGTTTTAAATTTAATTGAGTAGTATTTGATAATTAATTTTTAGTGATTTTAATTTGTTGTGTGCATGATTGTATATATGTAGTATTATAAAGATCAACATTGTGACAGTTTGACTGACCATCAAGTGAATGAAGTCATTGAGGAATGGTGTGAATGTGTGCTTAGGCAATGCTTTAGCTAGCTACTATTATTTCTTACCTATTGTTTCGTTGTTTATTTAACTAAAATTAGTTGTGTTCCATTCACAATTATTTTAAACATTTTTAATTAGTAGTGATTTTGTTAATTAGTTATTTGTTAATTTGTATCATTTTGGAGTTATTTTATTGTGTTTTTCTTTTCTTCATTTTGTTGTAGATATGGAAATGTGTTTAAAGTGTGTTGTCAACTATAATTATAGGGTTTTGAAAGAAAAATATGAAAAAAATTATTTAAAAAAAATAATACTTCCTGTGACGCTTCCTTAAAAAAGTATTACAAGAAGCAAAATTTTATATATATATATATATATATATAAGTGTCACAGCTTCTTTTAATGACGATAGGAGGAAGCGCCACAATTATTGTACCACAATTATTGTAAAAAAAAAGCGCTAAGCTACTCTTTTTTGTAGTAGTGAAAAGAAAGAAAAAATTCATGTTAACATAATGTAAAATAATTAACGAGAACGAAAAAATTTTCTTGTTGATAATTATGTAATTCTGTATAATCAAAAGATTATAAAAAGCCCCTTATATGTTTATATTACTTTCCTATCATATTTTGAGATTTCGCCACTGTGCTAATAAATTATAGTATATATGTATATTGTGAAAAAGAATATTTGACTTTGCCTTTTTTGTTTTACCACCAAGAAATTGAAACACCATAATTATGTCTTGTTTTCAGATTTCAGTAAACGAAGAAACTCACATGGTTTAGGCAACGAGTACATGCGGAAAGCACCCGGCGTTGATTCTTCGCTGAGGTTTTATGAGTCATGTGCAAAGAGTACTTACAGATTACCCATCAATTAAGGGAAGCAGATCCTCTCATCATCTCATTTTCTCATTATCCCTTATGAGCCCTTCTGAATCATTGATTGAGAAGAGGAGCCCATCTAGACCGTTGATTGGGAAGAGAAGGGAAAAGTTAAAGAAATGATAACTTGATGACGTGGCTCATTTTTTACCTTTCAAATTGATTGGACGGACATGATTTAGAAATTATAAGAAATGATGAGAAAAGGGATAATGAGAGAAACCGACCCTCAATTAAGTCCTTACATTAGGAATTGGATTTTAACTAACAACTTTGTGAGTTATGAGTCAACTCCTTACTAATTGAGCTACATTTTGTAAGGATGTTCAATTTCGCACATGTATTTTTCTATCAAAAGCAATTTTATTCAAGATATTGTTAGACACTAAATGTGGATACATCTTCCATCAAAAGTTCAAGCTCTCTTCTCTAAATAGAGAGGCCACTATAACTCTGGACCATTGAATCGTTTGGCCTACAAAGGAGCCTTCAAAAAGTATATTGGGCTTACTTGACTTTTTTTTTTGTACAAAAAAGTTTTGGTGGGTTGGGTCTCAAGGGCTCACTAGGATTAGCGCATACCTCTGGGCTTAAGAGCGTTTACAAAAGTACTTACATATCGCTTACCAACAAGATCCTTACATCAGTGACCAACAAGATCCTCACATTGGGGGATTTAAACTCACAATTTTATGGTTATGAACCAGCCCATTTACCAACTGGACCAACTTTTATTGGCTTACCAAACATTTTAATTATAAAAATCCACATAAAAGAAATAACCCAAACTCCTTTATAGGATTCCTGAACCTGTTATCTTTTTAATTATGCCTCAGTCACAATATTTACACACGCATTTTTATATTACTTGTATTAAGCAATATCTGCACTTTTTTTCTAGGCACAAGTATGTTTTTATCGAAGGTATTTTTGTTTGAGGTATTGATGGGTATTAAATGTGGGTACCTCTCTAATGTGGATTTGAACCTTGATTTGCCACGTTTTGAAGGATTAACTCTTTCTGTTAGACTTAATTGCGTTAGTAAAATATCTGCATTTTTAAACTTGAAGTTATTCCCTTTAATGAGGAATAGTGACACACATTTTGTGGCACTTCTTTACAGCTTCTACTTCATTTTTTTAAAAAGCATAAGCAAGATGTAGCGCCATAGCTTGTGGGGCTCCTATGTGACGCTTGGTCACATAAGATGGGATTGGACTAGCTGTGGTGCTTGTTTAATCGAGCGCCACAGCTGGCTGGGTGCCTGGTGTGGCACTTGGTCAAACAAGCGCCTTGACCAAGCGCCACACTAGGCACCACGTCACTACTGTAGAAGGCACTTTTAACGTTCATTTTTATGACCTTTAAACGATCGTTTTTAGGGGGCGTGTAGGTGAGTGTCGTTGAAAGTTTAAGAAACGACGGCTGTTGTAAAATAGTTGTGGTAACATACTTACACCAACTGTTTTTTAAAAATAATCGTTGTATCTCTTGAGATACAACAACTAATTTATTGAAAACAGTCATTGTATCTTTGATAGACAATGAATGTTTTTAAGGAAAATAGTCGTTGTAACTATATTTTTTTATATAAATTTTACTCGTTTTAACCAGCAATACCATTGGAAAACCACCAACCCAGACAATTATATTTTGAATCTTTAAAATTCTATCATGACATATCGTGTATATATCATCATAATATTATTTTAATGTTCAAACTTCAACTTTCAATCTATAAATCATGACAATCATATGGCCAAAGAGATTACATGCTTCCATGAAAGCTCTATGCTTCATCATCAATTTCCGAAGTGTTCTCAATAAATCATAATGCCTTAATAAATTCAAAGTACTGATAAATACGAAACTCTGAAAGTAAGAGGAGGAAAAGTATTCGAATATGCAAAGATAATATAGCATTGTATAAAACCACTACGCTATGTAAAAAAACCTCTACACATCATCACCCTCTATGTGTTGTAGAAGATGTCTTAACAAAAGGTCTCGGATCAAATTAATGTCTTCGATTGTGTAGGCGTCCTGATTACCAAAAATCTATACACAAAATGGAGAATACGTTAACATAAATCAATCAATTGAATGAAATAACTAACAATTCAATTACAAGAACAAAAATGAAATTCATTTGAGAATCAAGAAGGGATCACCTGTTCAAAATTGGTAGTAAGGCCACTAAAGATTATGTTATATATATATAGTAAACCACAGAAGCCATACTCAGTTTTCCCTGGTGAGGGCACTATACATCAAAAGCAAATGGTAAAAAAGAATAAAGGCATATGAAAAGCAATTATCAATCAAAGAACTTGAATTTAAACAACTTACTTTTGGCTGGAACCACTTCGTCGAACCACTTTTACCTTCGTGCTTCCCACCCATTATATAATATGTCTTCAGTGCACTGTAATTTAAATGAAAAATGGAAGACATTAAAACAATTGAGTAAAATAAAAAATCAATGATTTACAAACAAACTAACTTACGTGTTAAAATGGTTTTTATTTCTCTATCTGGCTTGCGACCCAATGAGTCCAACCAAAGGATGACGTTGATGAAGGGACAAGCAACGCAAAGGCTCCAATGATAACTATAATCACATATTTAGATTAAAATGATGTTAGATAACATGATACTTCTTAGCAAACTGAATATGTATAAATAAATAAAATTAAGTTACTTGCCTTTCAACAATTGGTATTAGATAGCAAGGCAGCTAAGTCTGTCCCAATGAATAGCCTACATGGTTCATCCTATCTTCTAACCTACTATTATTATGCCTTGACAAATTGCCAGGACATAAGTTATACGAAGTGTTGAGCTCTCTTTCGACACACATTTTGTGAAAGCAGCCACCAATTGCCAGGACAATTAGTGCTAGATAGCAAGGCAACTGAGTCTGTCCTAATGAATAGCCCACATAGCTCATCCTATCTTTCAACCTACTATTATTACGCCTTGACAGATTGCCAGGACATAAGAAGTCATACGAAGTGTCGACCTCTCTTTCAACACACATTTTGTGGAAGCAACTACCACAGAAATTAAATGAGAAATGACTTAGTAAATGTAAAAACCTAAAACTCCTAAATATCAATGCATTAATTAAAGTTAAAAACAAAAAATAAAACTCACATGATTGCAAATATGACCCGTCCTATGTCTATCTCCTGCAAAGATAGGAACTCTCTAATATAAGCATGTTTGTTTGAGCTTAAATTTGCTTATAAGTTGCTTTTTACGTAAATCGAGACACAACTCCTATCACATACTTACTTCGTATACCGTAAATCACTATTAAAAAGCAACTTATAAGTAATTGAATCGCTCAAACAAACATACTATATTTGCTATCAATTCCAAAATTATATGAGATTGCACGACCCACAATCCCATAAGGCATATGCAAGTCGACCTTATTAATTTTGTTACGAATATTTTGCAATTGTGCCAAGAAGGGAAGTTTTATTGCTTCTTCTTGATCCTAGTAACACACAAAATAGAGATTATAAGTAGGATGTCAAGGATCAAGTAACAGTAAGGTGTTTCCTACCAAAATTCAGTTTTGCCACCGTGTGCCTTTTTACTTCTATTTTCTTGAAAATGTACGTTAATTGCTGATGTTGAAAGTACTATTTGTAGCAGTGCGTGGCGCGACAAAATGGGTCAAAAGTGGATTTCTCATCCACTTCTATCCAATTAGACCCTCTTATCCTTTCCTCCTCCCTCTTTATAACATACACCCGGCCTCCCTCCATCAAACGTCGTCCCCATTCCCTCCAATTTTCGCTCCCTTTTCCCCATCTTGCTACCTTTTCCTCCTACTATTGTCCCCATTTGTTCCCTTTTCTTCCTCCTCTTTTAGTCCTCACTCCAGTATCCAGCTCAAACGAAGAAGCATCAACTTTATCCTCATTGTAAGTGCATATGCCCTTTATCTTTTAGTCCCCACTCTCCTCATTATAGCTCACATTTCCTCCTCCTCCTCACTCAAGTATCAACAATGACATCACCTCACTCCTTTGGTTTGGTCTTACACTATGCAAATCTGTAAGTACCATGTACGCCCTTTATCTTTTTTTTTTATTATTATTTTTAAAGATGCATGCAACTTTATCTTTCTACTTTTGTTTTTCTAATTAATTTTTTTTCCATGTTTGTGTTTGTAGTTTTAGCTCACTCTATTAAAGCTTCTATTCATTGTAAGTTTTTTTAATTTTGGAGTTTACAAATGTAATTTTATTAGAAATTAATAGTTTAATTTGATAAATGTCTTTTATATTTAATTTATTATGAAATCTGAAAAAATTACTCTTAAATAAATGTGATAGACATGACTGTTGTAGTAAAAATGCTTAAGCTATTTCTTAAATAATTCCATGTTTAATGTTTTTTGCTATTTATTAATAATTCCATTTTAATTTTTCAGATATATTTAACTTAACTTTACTATAATGTTACTATACTTTACTATAATGTTATTTTATTTTACTTCTTTATTCATAATTAACAAAAGAGAGTTACATTTAACCCATTTGATAGAATTTGTTTCTTTTGTATGTTATTCTAGCTTGAATGGCCCAAACCAGTTAATGGTCCATTTGTACTTTATATTTTTACCCTTCCCAATGTTTAGAAGGCCTAAGAAAATGTAGAAAATAAATGACATAAAATTAAATGTTATTGTGTATAGGTTATATGTGAAGATATGTAGTAGTTATAATTTGTAGGTGTTCTAGTAATTTTTATTGAAGAGTTGCATAAGTAAAATAATTATTTATTTTTGACATTTGTATTTTATTTGTTGGCTTGTAATGCTTTCTAATTTACCTATGATATGTGTTGAAAAATATGATTTCTTTCATAATGAGCCGTGAAAAATTATTATGATGATATGGGATTGATTGAAGGATTATTGATCAATTAAAAGAGAGGATTTAAGACATAGAAAGCTTCAATTTTTAAGATGTTATGCTTCCGATTGTATTTCAAAATAAAAAAGAGAAGATCAAAGTAATTAGTAAATGCAATAATCATGCAGCTAACCACTATTTAAAAATAGGTTGAAGGTATAGATGGATCAAAAATGGATGTCATCTGATCGGTGTTAAAGGGAATATATAGATGGGGTGAAATAGTTTATTAGATTTGGAATCGAGCATACAAAAGATCCTAACAAAATTTTGTGTCCTTGCTTATCTTGTTATGGAAAGCGGATTGGTCCACTTGATTTGCTAGATCATTTAGTGTGTCATGGAATTAATCAAACATGTACACGATGGAAAAGGCATGGTGAGAAATGCATGTAGTTATCGGGTGCAAACCACGAGTGGTGTTTCAAATAAATTTGACCGAAGCATGTGTGATAAAGATGATGGTCTTGAAAAAATGTTAAATGCGGTCAAAGAGGTGCTTCATAATTATCTTAAAGAATTTGAGAAGTTGAAAGGTGATGCAAAGAAACCATTATATGTTGGTAGCACTAAATACACAAGATTGCTAGTAGTGTTAAAATTGTACAACTTTAAAGCACGCTATGGATTGAGTGATTCGGGTTTCACCACACTATTTAAACTTTTGCAAGATATTCTTTCAGAAGAAAATATACTTCCTATCAAGACATACGAGGCAAAGCAAATTCTTTATTCTACAACTAGTATGGGTTATGAGAAGATACATGTATGCTCTAACGATTGTGTAACCCCCTTCCAACCAAGGCCGAGATGAAAGTCATAAAACATGATTAAGATGAATTAGAGACCATAATACAATTTGGGACTTATAAAATAATCCTTTGCCCAAAATAATGGTTTACAAAAACTTTTCCAAAACCTATTCACAATGGTCTCATATTCACATCACAAATACATAAATGGCCTAAACCGGTTGATTCCATTCATAAATATTAGAGTACAGCGTAAATTCCCGACATACTCGGGTTCCATTAATTAATAAAGGGATTACACAAAGGCACAAAGCTAATAATTCTTTTCCCTTATCCTAGGGATTGCACAAAATTATCCAAATATCACCATTTCGTATACAGGAAATTCCCAAAAAAATATCCATATGATATACATGATAACCAAATAATCAAAACAACTCCCAATCCGGAGCTCTGCCCGCTCTTCATCACCCGCTTTCCTTTTGATCCTTCAGCCCTGTCTAAAAGTTGTTTTAGGGGAGTGAGATTCTAAAGAATCCCCGTAGTAACAAATCACTCATAGTATGCAAAATAATAAGGCATGAAAGCAAATCATAACTCAAACATAGCAACTACAATGGCAGTTATAGCGGCAAGGACAGGTATGACTTGCGTCACCCTTACGTTTGCTCACACTGAAGTGCTCACACTGTATTGCGCCATAACACAGTTCAAAATAATATATTTCACCACAGCTATGATTCATATAAAGCATTTTACAATACACAGCCATATTGGCCAGATTCACAAAGTAGTTTCTCAAAGATCCATGTCTATTACAACGACAGTTCAACAGCCGGGGTAAGTGTGATAAGCATCAACCCCCTATGACGGCTCCCGCTGAAATGCTCATGCCGTAATGGACCATGGCACATTTTCATTCACATTTCACAAACACACAAGGATCAATCATGCATACCAGACATCATACACAACACGAGAGAAAAGTCACTACCTGCTCGTTCCTTCCGTTCACGCTCTGGCACTGGTCCCTTCCAAGTAGGGCAAATGTCGTATCCTATAATTCATAATGAGTGATGAATTATTATTCTCTATTCCATTGTTCAACGACTTCTTAATACTTGAATTGGTTATCATTATTGCTCTTTAAGCACCCATAAACACCTCTAACAAAAGCCCTAAAGGGTTGGAGAACTATCCCAAAGATTCCCTTTTGGAAGCACAAAAACTGATTTTTCACTACTGCACTCAAGTAAAGATGGCCTCATTTGAGTGATGATGCACTTTACACTCAAGTACAAAGCTTAACACTCGAGTGATAGCCAAATGCTCACTCGAGTCCTAAGAAGTGAAGCACAGAAAGTAATAACCTAAGAGCAATGGAAACTTTCAAAGAAGAGGAGCACTCGAGTGAAGAAAACCTCACTCGAGTGATAGCTTAACACTCGCAAGTGTTAAGGCACACTCTTAAAACTTGGCAGGGAGTGACAACCTGAGACGAGAGTTTATGGTGTCAAATACACCTGCACTCGAGTGAGAAGAGGCTCACTCGAGTGAGAACTCACAACACTTACAAGTGAGGCAACACTCTTGCCTTACTCCCGATAATGCAACATGAAAACTGAAGGCAGAAAGGGAAAATGCACTACCGCACTCAAGTGAACCCATCCTCACTAGAGTGATGTTCATCTCGCACTCGAGTGAACCCCAGATTACTTGAGTGATGCTATCAGAACTTAGAAAACGCAACAAAACTGACCATATTTTCTAACACTTGACCAATTGATCCCAATGGACTCAAAAATTCTACCAAAGCTACTTCCACACAAAAACATTGAAGGAATTCAATGGAATCATTAGAATTATCCAAATCCTACTCCATTATCATGCTTTGGTTTTGGGCAACATAATCATCCAAATTCTAAAATCATCTAAACATACCATTCCCATCCCAAATCAATCTATCTATCTATCCATATACATTCCTAACGTACCATTACTATGCCAAAAACATGCCAAAAGCCCAATGGTCATTATTTTCGGATTCAAGCCAAAAATTCCAGAATTTCCAAACTAATCCAAAAGCCACAAAACTTATACGGAAAAGTTCATTTCACTTACCTCTATAACTTTACCAAAGAGGTTCTCTAATTCTCCAACCTCAAAAATTCCTTGTGGGCATAAATCAACACCAATGGACAAACTATAAATATAGAAAGGAAGCTCTTAACTCAAGGAACAATATTAATGAAGAGCATTTTGGCATTTGAGACCATTTGCTTACCCAAAAATCAAACTTTTCTTCTTCCTTTCTTCCTTCAATGGCTGCACTAGTTTGAGAGAAAGAAGAGAGAGATTGAGTGGAGAAGATGAAGGAAATGATGACACTCCCTCCCCCCATACCATGCACAGTCAAAAATGGGGAGGGAAGAGAGACAAGAAATATTAAAAAAATCATATTTGACTTTTCTCCACATCTCTCTCCACGTGTGAGCTTACCAAGTGTCACCTCCCTATTGGCTCTCATAAGTAAACACCCAATTAGCTTCTCTAATCCCTCCATTAGCCATATAATCACACTTCTCATTTTTCCCTTAGTTAGTAATTAATTTCCCCATTAATCACCAACTTATGACCAATAGTTCCATTCTTTCAATTTTCTACTAATTACGGCATATTAATTAAAATTGCCACAAAACACATAATTATTCCACTTTAATTCAATAATTATCCTCAATAATCATCATTAGCCCTTAATTGAAATTTGGGGCATTACAGATTGCATATTATTTCGGAATCAATATGCATTGTTAGAGAAATGCCCTAAATGCAATGCATCTCGATATGAGAAGAAGAAAAGAAAAAGTCCTTTGAAGGTCCTATGGTATTTTCCCATTATTTTGATATTCAAGCAACTATACAATAACGTAGATATTGCTAAGCAGTTGATATGGCATGCAGATGAAAGGATTGAATATACGAAGCTTAAGCACCATACAGATGCTCCTCAATGGAAAAAAAATTGATTATAAGTATCCTAACTTTGTGGATAAAGTAAGGAACCTACACCTTGCACTGTCAACTGATAGAATTAATCCTCACGGTGTTCAGAGTAGTACACATAACACGTGACTAGTGATATTGATGATTTATAACCTTCCTCCACACTTGATCATGAAACAGAAGTTAATGATGCTGTCCATGTTAATTTCTGGGCTAAGACAACCTGAGAATGATATAGATGTATATTTGGCTCCTTTAATTAATGACTTGAAGCTGCTTTGAGAAAAAGACATCAATGTGTATGATAGGTAGAGGGAAAAATGTTTCACTTTGAAAGCAATATTGTTTGGCACAATTAATCATCTCCCCACTTGTGGTAATTTGTCAAGATATAGCGTTAAAGGATATTATGTAAGCCCTATATGTGAAGATGACACTCATTCAGTGTGACTAAATCATTATAAGAAAAATGTTTACATGGGACATTGAAGATTCTTACCATCACAACATCGTTTGAGGAAGTGCAAAAATTCTTTCAATAGTGACTCAGAAAAAGGTAGCTCACTGAAGATATTGACCAGTGCTCAGATTTTTGAAAAGGTAAAAGACTTGGATAACAATTTTGACAAGCCTTTTGCAAAATAAATTGAGACAAGTGGTTGGAAGAAAAATTTTATTTTCTTTGAACTTCTATATTGGAAGTCCTTATATGTGAGATATTTTCTTGATGTAATGCACATAGAAAAAATATATATGTGATAGTCTAATTGGCATGTTGCTCAATATACAAGGAAAAAATACAGATAGTGTCAATTTGAGGTTGGATTTAGTGAACTTAGGAATAAGAGAAGAGTTGGTACCGATTAAGCAAGGGCATTGTAATTATCTATCTCCAACGGCTTACACTCTGTCGAGGAAAGAGAAAAAATTGTTTTGTGAGTTTTTGCAAGGAATTAAAGTTCTCGAGGGCTACTCTTCAAATATAAAGAATCATGTATCAGTGAAAGAGTTAAAGAAAGAACCTTAAATCTCATGATTGTTATGAGCTCGTATAGAATTTCTTACCAGTTGTTATACGGTCTGTTTTACCTAAAAATGTAAGAAACACCATCACTAAACTTTGCATGTTGTTCAAATTGATTTACAGTAAAGTAGTTGATTCAACCAAGTTGCAAGATTTATAAAGGCTAATTGTTTGTACTCTATGCCAGCTTAAAATGTATTTTTCACCTTTATTTTTTGACATTATAGTCCATCACACTTAGTCAAGGAGGTTCAATTGTGCAATCCAGTATACTTGAAATGGATGCACCCGAATGAGCGATTCATGAAAATTTTAAAAGGTCATGTGAAAAATAGATATCAACTAGAGGGTTGAATTGCTGAAAAGTACATGGTTAAAGAAGCAAGTGACTTTTGTGCTGATTTTCTATCAAATATTGACCTTATAGGGATCTGGAAGTCTCATCATGATAGGTGAAGATCAGGGAAAGGAATAAGTAGAAGGGATGTAATAAGGATATCAATGATTGAATGAGAGTAAACTCACATATATCTGCAACATAACACTAATGAGGTTGAACCGTATGTTGAAGAACATAAGGATGCTCTTCAACAATTATATGCTGATAGGAATGAAAATTTGATAACAAAAGAACATAATCAAAATTTTTCAAGTCAGTTAAAAAAGCATATTAATGATGAGATAGAGAGGAATCCTGATTCAGTTTTTGAAAACATGAAATGGTGTCAAAGGGATTGAGTTTAAATGTATTATCTTACAATAGTTATACAATCAATGGTTACACATTCTATACATAATATCATGATACATGGAGCACGATGCAGAATAGTAAGGTAACACTTATTGCTGATTCTTGGCATAGATCTAGTGCAAAAACATACACCCTATCTACACACCAATGTCATGCTTTGGTATCATTGAATGCATACGGGAGTTAGATTACTCTATGTTGAGGGTCCCTATCTTCATATGTAAGTGGGTTAACAACAACAATGGATTACGGATAGATGAGTTAGGCTTTATTCAAGTAGACCTTTCTAAAGTTTGGTATAAAGATGATCATTTTATTTTAGTATCACAAGTAGAACAAGTGTTTTCCATTCTGAATCCTACTAAGAAGAATTAGTCTATTGTACTCCCATCAAACAATAATCATCAAAAATAATTTGATGTTGAAAGTAATGAATATTTGAATATCTTTGGGGACGATCCTTCGTTTGAGGAATTGGGGTCAGAAGATATTGGTGTAGATGAAGATGAACCCTTATACATGAGACATGATCATAAAGAGGGGACTTGGGTCAATCTATCAATTCATACTACTAGGAGAGTCAAGAGAAACACAATTCTCAATTCAACAATGATGATGAAGAACAAAATTTAAAATCAAACAATAAAAAGGAAAATATAATGAGTGCCTTGACTTTTTTACTTGTTTGTTTTAGATGTATTTATATATTTCAAATTAATTTACTTTCGTTGACATGATTGTCACTATGTAGTGATGTTTTGTTTGGTTTATTTAACTTGCAGGAGTATGGATGCACTATGTGAAAATGATGATGTTCCCATGAACACTACTAGATAAAGATTTATGGAGAACGTAATCCGTGGTAGAACCACTATGGCCGGGTTGATCAAATTAAGAAGCAAGGGAATTAAGTTAGAACTAGAATGAAATAAAAAAGGAAACCCAATCAGACCGAATAGTAGCTTGTTCAATAATTTTATTGGGACTACAATTCAAGACAGAGTCCCTATTACAATTCAAGATTGGAGACAGGTGAAGCAACAATATAGGGATAAAATCTGGGTTCAAGTACAGGTAACACATTAATTACTTTATTGTCCAGATTGTTTTGTTTCATATAATTACAATCTAATAAATTATGTTTGATTTTTCGTTATAAAACTGTTTTATTATTGAGGGTGATGATCAAAAGAACTTCATGCTGAGAAAAGCCGATAAACTTAGGAGAAAGTTTTATGCTGATCTTGTAAAATATTCATGAGAGATGATAATGAGAATATCATTCCTATACCGTCAGATTTATATGAAAGAATCATCCCTCAAGAAATTTGATATGAGTTTTTTAAAACACATACAACTTAGGAATTCCAGGTAATATACTATATTAGACTTTACCTACTACTTATAATCTATTTGTAATTAATATTTATTGATATGAATCATTTGGATCTAAATAGGAGTTAAGCGAGAAAAATCACTCCAACACTACCAACATGGCATACTGGTACACACAAGGACTTGTATCATACGGACAGTTAGAAAAAATAATTGTAAGAACTAATGATTATTTCATATGTATCTAATTTGTATGAATAATTTTTAACTTCAATTAACTTTGATATGCAGATAGAAGAATCAAATTCATATATTACACAGGTACCACGACATCATTTGTAGGTAGCCAGTAACACAAATAAAAAAGGTGAAATTCGTAGTAAAGAAGTAAGAGGAGTAGCATAATATTATGTAAGTATTGAATTATGAGTACAATAAAGGATTAGCTTTACTTAGATTTTGATTTATAATAACTAATATTATTATAATTCTTTTTGTGATAGCGATTAATGATATAGGAGGAGCTTGAGTTGATGAGCTATGTTGGTCACGATGATTTGTTGAGCAAAGCATTAAGAGTACCTGATTATGATAGTCGTATTCGGAGTACTGGTTCTGTAGTCATTGATAAGTAAAATATTTATATATTTATTTTCCCATATATGATGATTGTGTAGATGACATTTGGGCTTAATTTAATGAATTTGGGTGTAATTGATAAATAAATAATAATTTTGGCGTAAAATGGAATTTCCTGAAAAATGCTAAATTTCACCCTGTTTCGGTTTTTAGGCAATATCTAGAGCTCTAGATGTTGAATTGAGACATTCGTTATATGGATAAAAAGCTAAGAAAAAGCCCTACAACTTTTATGTTGAGCCCAAAACCCAGTTCTTCCTTCAAGGGTTTCAAATTTTGCTTGGAAGTTGAAAATGTGAATTTGTCCCTGATTGACCTTTGCCTACTAATTTGACCATAACTTGAGCTGTAAATGTTGAAATGGGGTGTTTCTAGTTGTCTTCAAGCTAAGATCCGGAGTTACAACTTTCATGAGGATCACATGTTGAAATTTCACTGTCTTGAATATCAAAATTAGGCAGCAATCGATAAGTTTGGCAACCACAAGGTCAATATTGAAGGATTAAGGTTAAGATATATGCCTAACTTTCTTGGAAAATTTTGCACCCCCTCCATCTCTAATTAGAGCAGCTCAAGGCACAAGAAAATACACCATCTTAGAGTTAATTTCATGCATTGTATTTGTTTCTTGCATGCCTCCTTCATGGAAGGCTTAGGTAGTCCTCATTTATGATTGCCACCTATATGGAAGGTTTTACCTCCTATATGGAAGGTTAGATTTTTTCCATTCTCATGCATCTTGTAGTTATATCTTTGTGTTTTAGAATTTAAAAATTGAGTTTCATGCAATGCTTATGAATTTTTCAATTTATTTTGGTTTTGTTTTTAATTTCATCATGAGCTAAATTTCCACTTTCCTAGAGTGATGATGTAGCTTACTAATAACGAATTGAATCTTAACTTATTAAATCTAGTTTTAATTTGTCTTTCATGATTGAGTTTTGATTATTATCCTCAATGCTTTTGATTAATTGGCCATCTTTTGAATGATTTCAATATGCATGATTGAGACCGGAAGGAGATGCATGTGTATAGATCCTATAATTGAAACCATAATTTGCATATGAAATAGGAATATATTCATATGGGTTGTGTAGTCTTAATGAGTTCCATAAATCTTAATGCATGATTGATTGCTTTAATTCATATAGGAATATATTGGATTAACAATTAATTATAGAATTGATTGACCTTGGAAGAGGCTAGTAATTAAATTAGGAAAACTCGACTATCAATTATGTGGAATAAATTGGACTAGAATAGATAAGTGATTCAATCCAAAATTGATTAAGTAAAATTTGATCCCTATGACTTTTTCTCATATTTGTTTTTATATCAATTGCATTCATATTTAATCATTTTTATTTTGTACTCTCAATCACCAACTAATCGATCGACTAAATAGAATTAAAATTACCCATTTTGGTACTTAGTGATCAATCCTTGTGGGAACCATATTCTACTCATTTCTATATTACTTAGCTACGACAATGTACACTTGCACTTCTTAATAAACCATTTACACTCGTAACAAGTTTTTGGTGCCGTTACCGGGGACGTACGCTGGATCATTGAAGCTAAGGTACATTTAACACGTGACATTCATACATCATTTATTAAACCTATGCCAGAAATGAGAAGAAGTTTTTACTCCAAAAAGAGAAGAGCTAAAAGAATGCAGGTCTGCCATAAATGTGCAAGGTGGACATGTGATCAGCACTGTACAAGCAAAGGCACGGTTTCTGTAAGTCGAGAAGATAAAATTAAATTCATAAAGGATGGACTGAGTTAGGAGTCATTGGATGATATCATTCAAAATCTTGAGACGCATCAAAGTGGTGATGCTCATCGTATTCTTCTCAATTTATTAAACATATTTAACAAAGAAAAAGAGCGCTATTGTCTTGGGAATCTTACATTAAAAAACCCTGTTTTCCAGTTTCTAAGAAAACTAGATAGGAAGCAAATCCTCGATTCATAAAAAGCGTTTAAGCTATTACTGGACATAAAACCAGAGGAAGATGTAAGTCAAAATCACAACTACTATTCATAATCATGCTTTTGTCTAATTTGTCTTATCTTTTCAATAACTTTTGACTTTCCTTCTCATTTTGTTTAAATTTCTTCATGCAACCTTTACCTGTCATTCATGTCGGTAAATTTTTCAAACTAATTTGAAAAATGCATGATTTACATGATCTAGCTGTCGTTGTTTTAGTATTATATATATGTACTCTTCCACTTGTAAATATGCACTCTTCACTTGTAAATATGCACTCTTCCACTTGTAAATTCAAATGGTCTTAGAGAAAAGGAGAGAAAAAGGGAATCACACAAAAATGTAGATTTACATATATCTGCATTTTCGATGAAACTGATTCATACAAGGATGGAGATTTTCTAACTGCAGCAAAAGAACTTGGAATTGTATTAGCTTCCAGAAAGATCAACTTTGTATATGGGGGAGGCAGCCAAGGTCTAAGAGGAAGCATGGCCATTTTTGCACCCATTAATGGAAGCAAGGGTTTGAGCGTAAGGGTGAAGGAGATGGAAGATCACACTCTTTCCTTAGGACAAAAGTTATAGATTTCCAGCTTGCCTGAATGAATGGGACGAATGTTCTACCATGCTCAAGCTTTTATCACTCTACCCAGTGGTTTGGAGACGTTGGATGGGATTTCTAATGGTGCATATTAGGCTAACTTTTACAAAAAGCCATCAGGATCGTTAAATGTTAATGGTTTTTATGATGCTCTGTTGTCTTTTTTTGATCATGCTGTAGAAATAGGATTCATACCCCAAGTGACTCGCCACTCCATAATTTTTACACCAACTGCTGATCAACTGCTCAATCAATTACAAACCTATGAACCTAAACCAGATCTAATAGTCAAGCAAATAGGTGGGCAATCTTCATATAGCTGTCAGAAGCAGAATCCAGACACCACTCTTCGGTTGTAACTCTATTTAATCTTTTGGTTTTACTCTTAGCATTTTGGTTTATTTTATTATATGTTTGTTTTAAAAAGAAAAAATTTCTCTAAGCTCTAGAAGACATTGAGAACAATGTCTGATTTAGATTAGGGGAGGAGTAGTAAAAAAAATTAGTTAGTTAGTATAAACCATTAGATGCATGGGCTGTAGACAAAAATGGTAGAGTGAGGAGTTATTCTCAACTCCTTAGATTCATTTTATTAGTTGCATTTTTTTGTTTTTTGTTCCTGCTGAAATATTAATTTAAAAAAAATAAATAAATAATTCAAAAAAAAAATCATCCTGTTTAAGTGTTTTTTAATGATCTTAAGAAGTATATAAGTTTTGAGTATGGATCAATTAAATTTAGAGATTTCATAGTATGAATAAACAATTGATTGTTGCAACTAATGATGAATTTTGAGATTGAATGAGTTGAGTTTGAAAACCCCTGACCGTGAGCTTTTGAGCCTATAATGATTATTTCTCTTGTGTGTGATATTCATCTATTAAGTTGTCATTCTAGAACTTGTTTTAAATTTGGTTGAAATTACATCTCACATGCACATTCAAAAATGATAAAGGCATTCATTTATCTTAGCCAGAGACAAATAGCCAACCTTGTAATTATATTGTTGATAAGCCCCCTTTGAGCCTAATTGATTTTTTCTTTGTTCTCAACCCATTAACATGTGTTTTATGATATATCAAGTGCTTTTACCTCATTCAGAAGATTAGCAGAGCATTTGAAATTTTGTTGAAATAGGCTTTTGACAAGTGTGGGGGTATATATATCATCAACTTTAGAATTGCAGAATTATGCAAAAAAAACAGAGAGAGAGAAAAGAAAAAGGAAAAATATATATATTAAGTATTCGAATTGTAGCTTGTTGTGATGAGATAAATTTATTCATAAGTAGCCCGTTTTTCAATTGCTCTATTAAATTTCTTAAATGTAGCCCTTCATACCATGTTTTACATTCCTTTTACCTTAACCCTATTACAACCCTTAATAAGTCCTTTTGATTTGAATTATGCATGTGAATTAGGTAGTGGAGATTGAGATTTTTAGTAAGCCTAGGGTAGTGCAATTTTTTCAATTGAATTTAAGCAAAACACTTACCCTTAAACACTTGAGAGATTGAGGAATGAGTCACAATAACAAACTCAATTTATTCATTTTCAAATGAAGTTACCAATTTATATTTTCGTTGATTTATGAATACTATGATCTCTTTATTTTTCAATTGCGTTCTTGTTTATGACTTGACACTTCTGATAGTCACTCATTGTTGTCCAAGGATATCTAAGAGCTAAGTGTGGGGAATTTGATAAGTAAAATATTTATATATTTATTTTCCCTTATATGATGATTTTTTGGGTGACATTTGCGCTTAATATAATGAATTTGGGTGTAATTAATAAATAAATAATGAGTTTGGCATAAAATAGAATTTCTTAAAAAATGCTAAATTTGACTATGTTTCGGTTTTTAGGCAATATCTAGAGCTCTAGATGTCGGATTGGGAGGTTCCTTATATGGATAAAAAGCTAAGAAAAAGCTCTATAACTTCTATGTTGAGCCCAAAACCCAATTCTGCCTTCAAGGGTTTTGAAGTTTTCTTGAAAGTTGAGAATGTGAATTTATTCTTGATTGGCCTTTGCCTACTAATTTGACCATAACTTGAGCTGTAAATGTCGAAATGGGGTGCTTCTAGTTGTGTCTTCAAGTTAAGATCCAAAGTTACAACTTTCATGAGGATCACATGTTGAAATTCCACCTTCTTGAATGTCAAAATTAAGCAGAAATCAATAAGTTTGGCAACCATAAGGGCAATGTTGAAGGATTAAGGTCAAAATGTATGCCTAACTTTCTTGGAAATTTTTGCAACCCCCTCCATCTATAAATAGAGAAGCTCAAAACACAAGGAAACACACCATCTTAGAGTTAATTTCATGCATTGTATTTGCTTCTTACATGCCTCCTTCATGGAAGGCTTAGGTAGTCCTCCTTTATGAATGATATAGGTTGCCACCTACATGGAAGGTTTTACCTCCTATATGGAAGACTAGATTTTTCCATTTTTATGCATCTTGTAGTTATATCTTTATGTTTTAGAATTTAATAATTGAGTTTCATGCAATGCTTATGAAGTTTTCAATTTATTTTGGTTTTGTTTTTAATTTCATCATGAGCTAAATTTCCACTTTCCTAGGGTGATGATGTAGCTTACTAATAACGAATTGAATCTTAACTTATTAAATCTAGTTTTAATTTATCTTTCATGATTGAGTTTTGATTATTATCCTCAATGCTTTTGATTAATTGGCCATCTTTTGAATGATTTCAATATGCATGATTGAGACCGGAAGGAGATGCATGTGTATAGATCCTATAATTGAAACCATAATTTGCATATGAAATAGGAATATATTCATATGGGTTGTGTAGTCTTAATGAGTTCCATAAATCTTAATGCATGATTGATTACTTTAATTCATATAGGAATGTATTGGATTGGCAATTAATTATAGAATTTCTTGACCTTAGAAGAAGCTAGTAATTAAATTAGAGAAATTCGACTATCAATCATGTGGAATAAATTGGACTAGAACAGATAGGTGATTCAATCCGAAATTTGTTGAGTGAAATATGATCCCTAAGACTTTTTCTCATATTTGTTTTCATATCAATTGCATTCATATTTAATCATTTTTATTTTGTACTCTCAATCACCAACTAATCGATCAACTAAATAGAATTAAAATTACCCATTTTGATACTTAGTGATCAATCCTCGTGGAAACGATATTCTACTCATTTCTATATTACTTGGTTATAATAGTGTACACTTGCACTTTTTAATAAACCATTTACACTCATAACGGTCACCCAAACATCATAGTTTGGACGTTAGAAGCACTCCAACAAAAGTGACGTTTTGCAGCGATGAGAGGAGATGAATTACTTCAAGCATCAAATGCAAGAACAACTTCACAAACAAATGCGCTTCAAGCAACAAATGGAAGAACAATTTCACAAACAAATGCGTTGGATGCAAGAACAAAATGCACAGTTGAGGACATAAATGAATCACTTAGTGTAATGTAGGGCAACACAAAATGTTCCCACCTGTGATAGCCCAAGTATGAGAGATAGTTGCACCTCCATGCCTAAAATCCTTTTTCCTTTGGTAATTAATTTTTTCTCTACTTAACTTTTTGTTACATTATAATTTGGTGAACCTTAATATATTAACTCTATTTTCTATAAAGTGAGTCGACGTGCAAGTTATATGTCGATCAATCTTTCAAGCACGCAGTTGCAGTAGGTATTGTCTACAACACCGATAATGATATACTGCACAATTCACCATTGCCTAACAACACATTTCGAGTAAGAGTTGACATCTGCATAAATGAAGATGTGCTCTTACTGATCCCTCTCAGAATGAGGAAACAATGGTGAAAGATGTTGTAGGTGGCTATGTTGCTTGGCCAATAGGTCTTATAGAGCCATGTGAAAAGGTAGTTTATTTACAATTCTCTTTACTTTCCTTTGCACTTCCATCTAAAACTACATGATTTAATTTTATGATTTTTTGTAAATTAGATAGTCTAAAGGAAAACAAATTCAACTATATGGCAAGATTTCAAAGTGTTTGACAACACAACCAAAGTCCAAAGCCTCAGCTAGCCAACAAAGCAAAAGAAAAATGACCTCATATCGCTATCAATTGGTATTGATTGCACCTAATTTGATATGAGAAGGAGGTCTACAAATACAATTTGATAGACACATCTACAGTACTCATGGTATAGATGATCATATTAATAGTGATGTATTGGACGAAATATTTAATCATAGATGGGTTAGTGCTTTGGTTATCAACATCTGGATTAGATACTTTATTATCATCATTTATCACTGTTATTATTATTTATCATTCAATTTTTTTATTTTAATGACATTATTTGTTTTCTAACAAGGCACTTGTACCATGACATCTTACTGGATACAGGCAGGGTCCAATTCTCATTTATCAACCCTTATCTCGTTAGGTAGCATGGGGGCAAAGTAGATCTACATGAACAATCTAATGATCTGAAAGATCACTTTAGAAAGAAAGCAACACCAACTATGCTATTTCTAGTGCCATACAATGCGGGGTAAGTTATTAATGGTAGAAATTCAATGTATGTTTTTTTATTGTTTAAGTTTTACCAGAACATGATTTTTGAAGAAATATTTTTAAAATATCTTAGGGCATATTGGATATTGTTTGTTATCTATCCAGCGGAACATTCAGGTCCTCACATTTACTATATAGATCCTTTAATTAGAGGTCTTCTTGAAAGCCGTCCTGATATATTGCAATTGTTCAATAGGTAAGTGTACATGTGTATGTGTAAATATTAGTGTATGTGATTAAAAAACCAAAAGTCATCAATTTCTATTTGTTTTGTTAGTACATTGACTATATATCAAGCCTCTGCCTCCTTAAGCTATTCTAAAGCTGCTGACCCTATCAATAGGTATGTCTGGAACACTACAAAAAAAACGTGATTTAGTAGCGGTTAAAAATGGGTATTCGTAGCGGTTCTAACCGCTACAAACAAGATTAGTAGCGGTTACGAAAACCGCTACTAAATCGTACGTTGCAAGCAGTTTTGTAGCGGTTTTATAAAACCGCTACTCAATCAAAAATAACCGCTACAACCTTTGTAGTGGTTGATAGTAACCGCTACAAAATCAAGAGATATTTGTAGCGGTTATATAACCGCTACAAATATAAAAATTTTTATTGAGAGCTTTAAAAAAGAATTTTTTTTTTGTAGCGGTTTAAAAACCGCTACAAATATATAAAAATGAAAATTTGTTAAAAATGACATTTTTATTTGTAGCGGTTAAGAAACCGCTACCAATTTTGAATTTCATGAAATTAGTAGCGGTTTTTAAAACCGCTACTAATTTCATGAAATTCAAAATTGGCGCCAAAAAATTTAATTTTAGCTTTAAAAAGGCGCGTTATTTAGTAGCGGTTTAATAACCGCTACAAATATTTAAAATTTTTTATAAAAATACACGTTGATTTTTTTCTTTTTTTTCAATATTATATTAAATAGTTTAATTTAATTTGTTATTATTTTATCTATTTCAATTAGTTTATTATTTAATAGTTTAACTTATTAATAAATTAAAAAGAAAAAATGTAATTGAATATGATTAGTATAAAATTTATATTAATAATATTATTAAGGATAGTTAGGTAATAAGTAATTATTATGTTTTATAATATAATGTAATTGTATATGAAAAATAGATGAAAATGAGATAGAGTTATGATATATCTAGAAGAAAAGATGTTTAGAATAAATTTTATAGAAAGGAAAGAAGTATTCTAAAAGAAATTGAAAATCTTGTTACAATATTTGATCGTATTATTCAGCTCCTCTACTCATACGAAAGAAGTTGTAAATGAGAGGAAATGAAAGAAGGGTAAGGTGAAAAGAAATTGGGGAGTGTTTGAAATGAGTTGTGATAAGGGTATTTATAGCGATTCACGTATTATTTGTAGCGGTTACTAATTAGTAGCGGTTATTTATATTTTTGTAGCGGTTTAATTATTTGTAGCGGTTAATGTAGCGGTTTATGTAGCGGTTATTGCTTAGTAGCGGTTATTTATTTTTTTGTAGCGGTTTAATAACCGCTACAAATATTATATTAATTTTTTTTTTAAATTTTTTTTTACATTTTATTTTAACACAAATTTTTTGCATTTTTTGTAAAGAAAAATTTTTTACACTTGAATTCTACAAATATTATTTTGATTTTTTTTTACATTTTATTTTAACACAAATGTTTTGCATTTTTTGTAAAGACAAATTTTTTACAGTTGAATTTGATCACTCATCGTCGCCATCCCTACAGAAATTTTGTAGAAAAATTATTGTTATTGATGTATTATTAAATTTAAAAAATTTAATTGAAATGACGTGGACTTAAAAAAACTCACCGCAGTAGAGGTAAATTGGCATCGCCTTCAGGGAAGTAGTTTTCAAAATCAGCTGGCTGAAATGGCTCACTCTCGTAGGCGATGTTATCGCCTTCACCCATGTCGTAAAGGTCTCTTGGCTTTAAATGAACGACCATGTGCCAATCCCTATGCCGCTCGTCCTCGACATAATAAACCTGATGTGCCTCTGAAGCTAGAATATACGGCTCATCATCTTGAGAAATACCAGTATGAATCGGGCGTGAGAAATTGACTGATGTGATCCCTAGGTCGTCAGTTGTCAGTCCCTGAGAAGTAGTGGTATTTGCCCACAAACACTTGAACAGCGTCACGGTGAAACGGCCTTGATAATTAAGCTCGACCACATCAAGAAGCTTGCCATAGTAAGGGACGCCTCCGAACTGCATGTTGGCGTCACTGCTGCTCGCATAACTCCTTGTCCCAAATGTGCCATAACACCCGAATTCTGTGTTTGCAATCCCTGATCCCGTGAAACCGTGCAAAACTTAAAACCATTGACATTGTATGCTGTAAACCGTTTTGCATGATCAAGAGGGCCGATTGCGAGAGCTCTGAAATCTGGTGAGTGTGGGTTGTGGTCATTTAGTATTCTGCGAGCAAACCAGCCCGGGAATTCTCTGTAGACCCTCCTATCAACTTCCGAGGATGTCTATGTACGGATCCTGAGCTGACGCTTGACATGACTTCTGAATTCCCTGCAATTAATAATGGAAAGGCGTTAGTGAAATGAAAGTGAGAAATGTTACGAAAGATATAGATCGAATAACATAAATGTGAGTGTACCATTCTTACCGTATGAAAGGCTCAACTTGAGTGCAATTAATCAAGACATGTCGATGTGCTTGGAACTTCTCAGTTGCCGTTAGTTTGAAGTTCTCAGTTGCTCCAACTGGTTTACCAACACGAGGGATAAATTCTCCTGATGTCGGCGCAGGTTCAGGACAATCGTCAACACGAGGCGGGCGGTTGAAAGCCGTCTCAAGATCATCAAAGTACCGTGAGCAAAAATATAGCACCTCATCCCCTATATAGCCTTCAGCTATAGAACCTTCTGGCCACGTCTTATTCCTCACGTAAGATTTTAATTTCCCAAGGAACCTACGAAGTACATAAGAGAAAATTGATATAAAATGATGAAAAGGACGACAAGCAAACATTAAATACAGACAATAAATGAAAGCATACATTTAAAATAAGTACCTCTCAATCGGATACATCCAACGATATTGTACTGGTCCAGCGAGCTTTGTTTCATGAACGAGGTCGACTGTGAGGTGAACCATCACAGTAAAAAAGGACGGAGGAAAGATCATCTCCAAGTGACAAAGCGTAAGAATGATTTTCGACTGCAGCTGATCGAGCTCCTCAACGATCAAAACCTTAGAACACAACTTCCGAAAGAAAGAACAAAGTTCCACCAAAACGATGGAAACATCAGGAGGAAGTGTATTCTTTATAGCCAGAGGGAGTAACTGCTGCATAAGAACATGTGAGTCGTGACTCTTCAGGCCAGCAACCTTTCGAGCCTGCAAGTCGACACATCGAGAAATGTTGCTTGAATACCCATCAGGAACTTTTAATTTCTTCAACGTCGCGAGGAACACATCCTTGTTCGGTTTTGTGAGGGTAAACTTTGCCGGTGTAAATCTATCATGCTCATCTGGCCAAGCGTCTTCACGAACTCCCATGTCGCGTAAATCTTTCCTAGCTTGAAGGTGATCTTTTGTCTTGCCGGGTTCGTTAAGCAGCGTATACAGCACATTGTCGCAAACATTCTTTTCAATGTGCATTACATCAAGACTGTGGCGAAGTAAATTAGATCTCCAATACGAAAGTGTGAAGAAGATACTTATCTTCTTCCACTGCTGAGGCGCCGAAGTCCTGCGTGTCTTTTGGCGAGTTTGTGCTGAATCGTCGCTTTTTCCAAACTCGAAGTCAACATGCTCAAGCTGCTGTAAGATATCTGTACCGGACAAAGTCTGAGATGGTCCTCTTTTCTCTGGTTTCCCATTGAAGCGATTCCGTTGCAATCTGAACTTATGCGTTCCATCGAGAAACCTCCGATGCCCCATGAAGCACCACTTTCGGCTGTGGGGAAGGCGCAGTGCGTCAGAGTCGAAATTGCAAGCCGGACACACCGACCCAGTGTGCACATTCCAACCAGATAATGTGCCAAGGCCAGGAAAGTCACTGATCGTCCACATCAAGGCTGCACGCATGTTGAACAAAGTCTTGCTGTGAGCGTCGTACGTCTCCAAGCCGACATTCCACAGGTCAAGCAATTCCGCAATAAGCGGTTGGAGATACACATCGATGTCATTGCCCGGTGCCTTTTTGCCTGGAATGATCATAGACATAATGAAAGAGCTTTGTTTCATACACATCCAGGGGGTAAGTTGTAGGGAACTAAGATTACCGGCCAAATGCTGTAACTTGTGCTAAGATTCCTGAAAGGATTGAAACCGTCGGTCGCCAACGCAAGCCGGACATTTCTGGGGTCAGTCGCAAAATCTGGAAAGTCATTGTCAAATGTTTTCCAAGCAGCTGCATCCCACGGATGTCTTAATTTACCGTCTTCGTTTTTATCAACGGCATGCCACCTCATGTGCTCAGCAGTTTTAGACGACATAAATAATCTTTGTAGACGAGGTTTCAAAGGGAAATACCTGAGAATCTTTGCAGGTTTCTTCTTCTGCTTTTTCCCCTTCCGAATTGTCTTGTACCTTGATGTGTGACATCTCTTGCACGTCTCCCTGCTGGAATCGTCTCCCCAATACAGCATACAATCATTTGGGCACGCATCAATCTTTTGATAATTCAACCCCAACCTGTTGATGATCTTCTTGGCCTCGTAGAAGGTTGTGGGAATCTCGGCGTCGGGGAATGCATCTTGTAATAAGTCGAGCAACATCGACATTCCCTTATCCGTGATCCCACACAAGCACTTGATATGATACAATTTGATCAAGAAAGATAATTTAGAATATTTGCGACAACCTTGATATAAAGGACGATCTGCCTCATCCATCAAGCTGAAAAAATCCCGAGCTGCTTCATTCCCCATAAAAGCCGGCTCAGAGCCGTGCACTTCTTCGTTGAAGTTGTCGCCTTGAAATCCAAACGCATCACGCACAGCATCATTCACAGGATCATCTTCATCTACTTGAACGCCTACTTGAGAACTTCGAGGAAGAGCCTCGTCATATCTAATGCCGGCCTTCTCACCATGAACTGCCCAGAACGTATAGTCCTTAGGGAAAGGCTTCACAAGCAAATGTTCCTTCACAACATTTCGTGGATGCCACTTCTTGAACTTGCATTTCCGAAGACGATCTTGCCGTTACAGCTGGCGTGAGTGAATGCGAAATCTAAGAAACTGTTTAATCCGTACAAATATTCAGGAGAATTGCGCGGCAACCTTATCCAAGATTTATCCATAGCTACAAGTGAGAGAGAAGAAAGTATAGAGAAGAAGATGAGTGAGAAGAAGATGAATAATGCCCAGAACCTTATATTCTGAAAATCCAACGTTTATAATTTTGTAGCGGTTATTAAACCGCTACACCAACCGCTACAGAAATTCCAACGTTTATAATTTTGTAGCGGTTATATATATAAAACCGCTACTAATATTCAAGCCGTTAATTGGTGGGAAATTCAAAATGTACTTGTTGAGTATTAGTAGCGGTTTTATATATATAACCGCTACTAATGTTCAACGAATTAGTAGCGGTTATATATATTAAACCGCTACTAATATTAAAGCCGTTGGACATTAAATATAAAAATAATTTTCTCATTTGTAGCAGTTATACATAAGATAACCGCTACAAATGTGCAGAAAGGCGGCAAATTTCAAAATTCAAATGATTTGAGTGTTTGTAGCGGTTATTAGTGTATAACCGCTACAAACATATATATTTGTAGCGGTTTCTGAAGGGAAACCGCTACAAATATATAAGTAAATTTGTAGCGGTTATTAGTTCATAACCGCTACAAATATATATCTTTGTAGCGGTTATGAAGTAATAACCGCTACAAAGATATACATTTGTAGCGGTTTTAAGTTAAAACCGCTACAAATATATATATAATTTTTTTTTTTAAATTTAGATATAAATCATTTATAAATTATTTCAATGCGATCTAATAATATAAATATCATTATATAAAACACAATAAGAAAATTCTGAAATAAAATCTCATAAATATTTACAAATGTTTAAAAGAAAAGAAAATGTCCTAAACTAAGGAGCTGGGGGCTGATCCTCTGGTGCTCCCTCAGATGCCGCTGGATCGGGCCACTGCGCAGACTGAACCGCACCATCCTCATCAGCAGGAGGAGGAGCTGTAACAGCTGGAGTAGTGCTAGGGACGACGTAGCGAGGGACAGGGGGGACCGCTAGATGCTGCTCGTCCGGGAACAGGCGACTCCATGCTCCCTCGAGCATGGTGTTCGCGATCTCACGCCACTGTGTCTGCTGCGCGTACATCATATCTACGTGGATCTGCAGCTGCTGCTGCTGCTACACGTGCATCTGCTGCATCTGCTGCTGCTGCTACGCCATCTACTGCTGCTGGTACGCCATATGCTGCTGCGTCTGCTCCAAATCTGACCGCAGCTGGTCAATCGACTCGTCCCTTCGACGTCTGACCCCTCTAGAGCTGCCAGCCTCAGAGGCGGCACTCCTGCCGTAGATCATGCTGGGTCTGGCGCCTATCCCCATCCCCCACACTCGTCCGGGGTGCTCAGGCTGAGCCAGACCCGCCTTCAAAGGAGCTGTCGGGTCCACTGACCCCTGTGACTCCTCAGGCTGGGTCTGTCGCAGCTCAGCCTGCAACTGCTGCATCCGCTCCTGCCATTTTATGAAACAATTAATAATTACCATTTTTCATTATTAACTTGGTTTTATAAAATCTATAATAATAAAATAACTTACAATGGCCGCCTCTGCCTGCTGAGAGGTCGCAATCCCGTCACGGTGTCTGTGTGTGATGGCGTACAGCTCCGCATAGTCCGTCTGACGGTTCTCCTGCTGTGCCTTCGTCTCCTGAAACAATTACAAAACAATAATTAGTGTTATGAATCAATCAGCTAAAAGTAAGTGATATTTTCAAAACTTACCAGCTCGCTGTAGGTCACAGCGAAGGTCTTCGATCCTGCTGTGTGGTGGATCGTCTGCTGCGCCCGGATCGCAGTGTTCCTCTGAGAAACCTCCTGGAAAAACAAATAATTAAATGTATTATAATTTAAAATTAAATACAAATTAAATTGAAATTATAATTTAATATTTAATATTTACAAAATTATATATCAAAAGTATAATAAATACGTTACCTGCGCCTGAGGGCTCCTCCTGAACTGGACGAAACGCGCCCAGTCGTTCGGCGGCACGCCGTCCGGGGCGCTCTCCTGCAGTTGCTCCAGAGGCATCGTCCCGTCCCCGTCCACGCTGTGGAAGAGACGGTTCCTCCTGTTCCTCCAGACGTCGCCCATCTTCATGAGGGCAAACCGCAGCTGAAAAAAATACATTTAAATATCAATAATTATAAAAACCATCATTTAAATAAAATAATTAAATAGAATTAATTAAAAAAATATTAATTAAATAGTTTTAATTACCTAAATCACCTCCTCCCAAGCCTGGTCCTTCGGCCCCCTCGGAATGTGCCTCCAGGTCGGGAAGTGAAGGGGGAACCGCATCCAATTCGCTCCCATGTCGCTCAGGAAGCGGTTGAGCAGGTGACCCCCATTGTGGATCGGCTGGTCAGTGCCCTCGTTCCACGGCACTATCACTCGCAGGGACCGATCCATGCTGTTCAGACCGGCCACATCCAGCCTCCTCGTCGACACGTTCCCCTGCTCATCTGCACAGTTGACCGCACGTTAGATAAATTATAATTCAAAGTTAACATTTCTAATTTAAATAAATAATTTACTAAATTAAAATATTAATTTACCTTCGACCTGCACCTCAAACCCAGTGGATCGCGAAGACGACCCTCATGGGTTGTTCTGCTCCCGAGCGTCCTCCTCATCGAGGAACCGCTCCATCTCCCTGAACCCCATCGGCATATCGAACTCCTCCTCGTTGAGGAAGTCCTCAACACTAATCTCTGGCCCCTCCACCTCAGGCACCTCTCCTGCGGTCGTCGCCTGTGGGATCGTCTGCGGTTCCTGTGGGAGGATGGGCTGAGATGCCTCGGTAGCCCTGCCTGCGCGCTGCCCCCTCCCTCTACCCCCTGCCCGGCTGCTGCCACCCCGTAAAGTCGGTCTGGGGACCACAGGGGCCTTCCCCTTATCTTGTCCTGAAGCCATATCAACTGTACAAATTTAAAAAAAAATTAGTCCATTATTATACAAAAATATAATAAAAATATAAATATAAATAAAAAAACGTGTTATATACGTACCTCAAGTGCAAATACTACGGAATACTGAGCAAAAACTCCTATAGAGACGTCTGAATGCTCAAATCTCGAAGAAATCACTCAGAGAAACCTCAGGAAACAAAATGAGCAAACGGAGAAATGAAAGAGGGGGGGTTTAAATAGGCCAGTAATTAGTAGCGGTTATTAAAATAACCGTTACAAATATCCAAATTTGTAGCGGTTCTAGAATAACCGCTACAAATCTTCACAACATTTTAAATTCTGTAGCGGTTATTGCCCACAACCGCTACAAATTTGGAGTCTCTTGAAATTCTGTAGCGGTTTTTACTGAAAACCGCTACAAAATTCTGACCTTTGGTATTTTGTAGAGGTTTATGTGCATTAACCGCTACAAAGTAACCGCTACAAGTTTTGGCGGGAATTTCGCGCCAAATTTGTAGCGGGTTTTTGTACGAAACCGCTACAAATATTCTTGCCGCTACAAATTTGTAGCGGTTTAGGTAAAAACCGCTACAAATGCCATAATTTGTAGCGGTTTAATATAACCGCTACAAGTCCACCGCTACAAAATACCTTTTTTTTTGTAATGGAAGAAGATACAAGTATTGATATATGAATTTACTAAAATTTTGTAATCAAACAATTTTTATTCAAAAATTGAGTTGACTATTTCATTATCTTGTTACAGTGCCCTTTCCAACCCAATAATAATTATTGCAAGTATTACATCATGAAAATCATGAAAGATGTAATTACTCATGATCAACTTTTTATTCCTTAAAAAGCAAGTCATCTTAGTTGCAATTCATATTGTGTTTTGAATTTAATTGAGCAGTGCATGATAATGAAGTTGTAATGATTTTAATTCGTCGTGTGCATGATTGTACATATATATAGTATTATGAAGATTAACATTGTGATAGTTTGACTGACCATAAAGTAAGTAAAGTCATCAAGGAATGGTGTGAATATTTGCTCAAGCAAATCTCTAGCTAGCTACTATATATTTAACTTGCCTAGGTGTTGTTTCTTGCTAATTGTTGTGTTGCTTATTTAAGTCGAATTTGCTGTATTTCATTCACAATTGTTGTAAATATATTTAGTAGTGATTTTTTTAATTAGTTATTTATTTGTATCATTTTGGAGTTATTTCATTGTTGTTTGCTTTGTTTTTCATTTTGTTATGAATATAGAAATTTGTGTTTAAAGTTTGTTGTCCACTATAATTATAGAGTTAAGAATTGAAAATATAATTTAAAAAATTTCCTGTGACGCTTACTTAAAAAAGGGTCACAGGAAGTGGTTTTTTTCTTGGTAAAGGTGCATCCAGCACCCCAATCTATTTTTAGAGGTGCAATCAACACCCTAAAGTACACCCTAAACTATTTTTGGAGGTGTAATTATCACCTTAAAGTATTTAAGGGTGCAATTAGCATCCTAAACTATTTTTAGAGGTATAATCAGTATTCTAATGTATTAAAAATAGAGCAATTAATTACACCCCTTCACTTAGGGAATTAAATAAAATTTAATATATTTTTGCATCTATTATTGAAACTGATAATTTATTATGAATAAAAGTCCCCTATGACTTCAACTTACCTTCTTCTTTTATTTGGGTCTCGAGTGTGACCCCTACCTTAATAGACGTAATTATAGTTTGAAAATGTGTCATTACGTTAAATTAGAAACCAACGGATAATTCAAAAATTTTTAGAAGTCCCAACTTTAAGACAGGGTTTAGCCCTATGATAAAGTGGGTTTTCAAAAACTTTTCCAAAATCTGTTAAATGCAGTCTCACATTCACTTATCGTGTCTATAAACCTGTGCAGTTTGGTTCCATTCAAGAATATTAGAGTGTATAATAAAATTTCCGACGACTATAGGGTTTCATCTATTTACCACAAGGATTTACAGGGCTTATTTGCTTGTATCATTTCCCATACCGAGGATTACATCACACTGACCCAATTTACAATATTTATAATATGTACAATAATCCCAAAAATATGATATCTAACTAACAAAGTACAAATCTCCTAGCTGGGAACTCTAGCCACCCTTAGTCACTTATTTCTCCTTCGATCTGCTAGCCCTGGCTGTAGGTTAGTAATTGGAAAGAGTAAGATTCATAGGAATCTCAGTAGTGACAATTCACTCATATGATATATATCAACAAAGCATGTAAGCAATTACCACAAAGCAGCAACACAACAACGGTATTCACAACAGCAATATAACAACGGCATTCACAACAGCAATAGTATAGTGACTTTCGTCACATTCACGACAACTTTTGCTGTAATTATAGCACAACAGCTTCCTCTGTATTTACTTTCACAATAGCTTTCGATGTATTCACAACGGCATAAATAGTAGCCTTCTCATTCATCACAATTCAATGTCAAGCACAACATACAATGCAATATATATGATATAAGGGAAATGGTCACTACCTTGTTCTTTCCACCGGTGCTCTGGCACTTGTTTATCACGCACAGGACAAATGTCAAATCCTATAAATCATAATTAAGGACGACGAGTTATTCCCTATTCCAATTCTTAATTCCAAAACACTTATTGAGACCTTTAGGTGGCTACTAAAAGCTCAAATAAAAGCCTAAAGGGTTAGGAAGAACTAGACCGAAAACCACCTTTCAAAAATTCAAAATACAGGATTTTGGGGGGTTGGCCGTGGCCAAGAGACGGTCAGAAAGGTTTTGGCTGCGGCCAAGAGCATGTCAGAAAATTTTGGGGCCGCAGCCAACTCCCCCTTAGCTGCGGCCAAGAACAAGTCAGTAACATTTGGGCAACGGCCAACTCCCCTTTGGCCGCAGCCAAGAACTAGTCCAAAAATTTTTAGCTGCAGCCAACAATGCCTGGCCGTGGCCAAAAACTGGCCTGATTCTTGGCTGATTTTAACTGACCATAACTCTTAGCACACAATCCCAAATGACACAAACTTTATACCATTTTAAAGCTTGCAATATCTACTACAAAACTAAAAAGTTTCACTAGTTTTTAATACCATTTGCTATTTCAAAACATTATGCAAAGTAGGTCCCCTACACAGAATTTCCATTACCAAATTTTTCAGTTTTACAACCTGAGTCTCCAATGGTTCCAAAATCTACAACTAACACTACTCCCACACAATTTTTCACAAGGAATCCATTGGAAACATCAAAACACCTGAATTCACATTACTTTCTCATATTCTATTTTGACCAAAAATTCAACACAAAACTCAATTTCACCAACCCTCACATTTAAGACTCCAAACCAATTTCATTGTCCAAAGGACACAACAAGACACCATTTCCATCACAAAACACCATACAACTCATAAAACCTTAATGTGCACAAAAATCAGGGCAAAATCCAGAATTCAAGAGTCTCAACCAATGGTCACAACATATATACCAAAAGGTAACTTTTACTCACCTCTTTCACTATCTCTTGCTTGTTCTTTGATTTCTCAACCACGAACTTTTCTTGAACTCACAAAATACCTCCTCTTGAAAATCTAAAACCATAGAAATGAAGCTCTCATCAAGGTAGTCAAGATTAGAGGAAAGATTTTTGGCATTTAAGGTCATTCATAAGGTTAAATGGAGCTCAGTCACCTTGATTTCACTTTCTCTTTCCTCCTCTTGTTATGGGCGACTAAGAGCTTGAGAGAGAGAATAGAAGATGATGATTATGAAGTCAGATTTTTAATTCCCTCCTATGCCTTAGATGACCTTAAGAAGAGAGAGGGAAGAAAAGAGTTGAAACTTTTGACCTTTGACAATTTGACTTCATCCAATGGTATCCATGGTGCCAAGTGTCAACATCTTGTAGCTTCTTCCATGTGCATGCAACCATATGATTATTCCCACTAATTCCATTAGCTATTTGGTTACGCCACTTACTCTTTTAATTGATGGTGAATTTCCTTTTTGATTGCTGACTAATTAGCCAATAAATTTCTTGCTTTCCATTTTGCCCCTGGCTATGCCAATTCCTATTGGACTACAACTTAGCACATTATTTCATTCATGTCATCCATGCGCCCTCCCCTTCTCTTTTAATTCAATTTAAGCCTTAAATATACAATTGAGCTTAAGTGCACGGTTTGAGCACTAGTTACCACCACTTTGGTCGTAATTCACATTCTATTCTCCAAAGGTGTTTGTTTAACCTTCATTACATTCACTTTTGGAGTCATTAGCCCTTAATCATATTTTGGGGCATTACATCGAGATTTAACAATACTAAAGCCAAACATTTGCATCACAATAATAAAGGAATTATGATGGAAAGGATAAACTATAACCCCCTCACGGTAATTATATTTGAATTATGAAATTTAAGTGAAATAGAGACCAATAAGACAAAAATCACATTTTATAATCACTCATCTCCAAAAGATGGGGTATCCAAACAAAACGTTTAAAAACAGAATTTATCTAGTCTCACGTTCACTTTCGAATACAATTACCTGTGCGGCTATATCACATAATAAATATCAGAGTGCGTAACCAAAACTCGGCAACTCCGGGTTACTTATATATATGAATGGGTTTAAAGGTTTCCCAAAATGGGGATTACATATCCAAAATTGTTATATACATCTCATACATACAGTAATCCCAAAAACCAACTAGATAACCAACATCTAAAATGCAATATGTCCCTACTAGCCCTAACCACTCCTGGTTGGCCGCTTCCCTTTCGAGCCACTTGCCCTGTCTGAAAATGTTAGTCATTTGGAAACAGTGAGATTCTAAAGAATCCCAGTAGTAACAAATCACTCATACAATATATAAACACAAAGCATGTAATGTTATCATGTTCACCAACATCATCAGCAACACAATGATCTATGGCTCGCACCACAAACGATAGCACTCATGGCTATATCACAATGCACTATGCCCGCTTTCACGAAAATCACAATGACAGCTTTCGCTGCAAACACTATGCCCGCTTTCGCGGTAATCACTATGCCAGCTTTCGCTGTAATCACAATGCCCGCTTATGCAGTAATCACTATGCGGCAGCATCACAAAACACAAAGTATCTCAAAGCACAACGTATCACAAGGCACAATGCTCCATAATGCACAAAATTCCACAAGGCACAACGCTCTACAAGGTATCTCAATGCATCTAAAAGCAGCAGCATCACAATACATGATAGGCAAACATACAATACATTTACATAAAGTATAAGAGAGAAGTCACTACCTGTATCTTTCCTAACGTTCTTTGGCACAGTGGGCTCACACGTTTGACAGATATCAAATCTTATACCAATTTAGGGACAATTGATTAATCTCTTTTCCAAATGCATATTTCCATAATACTCTAAGTTGGTTATCATTTAGGACTCTTTATGTAGCTAATAGATGCCTAAACATATGCCTAAAGGGTTGGAAGAAACTACCCTGAAGCTGGCTCACTCGAGTGAAGATGATCTCACTCGAGTGATAAAAGACTCGTACTCGAGTGAGAACGGCTCTCACTCACGAGTGTTTGACAGTGAGCAGCTACTTTAGCTAGAAAGTACTCACATCACTCGAGCATAAGGCTTTGCACTCGAGTGATGACTCTAAATCCACTCTAGTCCCTGAAAGTGCAACACAAAGAGTGACAACCTGAGAGCACATGCAACATTAGAGGGACAAGCTCACTCGAGCATACCCCCCAGTGCTCGGGTGAGAAGGTTTCACTTGCGAGTGTCGGAACACACTCTTGAACATCAACCAATGAGTGACAACCCAAGAGCAACCCTAACCAAGAACTCACACCATCACTCGAGTGATCCCATGCTCACTCGAGTGATCACCAACATCACTCGCAATGAAGGAAGTGCATTCAAGCCCCCTTCATGAGAACCCAGGCGAAACACAAAGCAGAAAGACAAAACACAAGGCAGTACTCGAGTGAGTTCCTCCCTCACTCGAGTGAGGCTATCAGATTACTAGATCGTAGCAACTGACAGAATTTCCCAGATTGGTCAAAATCACACCCAATGGTTTCCAAACTCTACACAAAACCCAAACTCATTCAAAATGACATAGGGAACCCATTGGTAACCTCCAAAACACCCAAATACCATTTTAATCACAATCTATGCCCTTGAGTCTCTATGACACATAATACCCAATTCCAATCAATACTCTCCCAAACTTCAAAACCATATCAAATACCCAAAGAACCTCACAATGAACTAATCCAAACATCAATCACTATGAAATTCACACATTCCAAAATGACCATAAACCAGGGCAAATTTCCAGAATTTCTCAAACTTATCCAAAACTTATAACATATATATCAAAAAGCATCAAATGCTTACCTCTTCACTTTGCCAAATCCAGAATCTTGATTATCCAACTTTCAATTTCGTCCAACACTCAAAGCACCACCTTTCAAGATTCAGAAATTACCACAATAGAGCTCTTAACACTATGAACAAATTTAGTGAAGAGGATTTGAGCAAAGGAGAACCATTACTCACCAAAGATCAAGCTTTTCTTTTCCTCTTCCCTTGCTTCAAAGTCGCCGGAAATGGGAGAAAGAAGAGAGAGAATATGAGAGATGGAGATGATGATGATGAAGTGTGTTTCTCTTCCCTTGCCCATGCTTCTATCGAATAGGAGAGAGAAGAAAGAGAAAAAGTGGACTTTTATCCTTTGTGCCACATCCAATGGTCCACACAATGTCACATGTCACCATCTTACTCACTCCCTCTATGAGCTCACACAAGCTTAATGCACAGGATTCCGACCCATATGCAACAAATCTCCACCCTTGATCTTTAATCATCAAATACACTTATATCAAATTTACATCACAATTCTACAAAAGTGTTTAATTACACTAATTACAATCAATATCAGATTCATTAGCCCTTAATCCCAAATTGGGTCATTACATGAACCCCAAACCTTGAGTTAATATTCTGTTAGTGAAGGAGTGCAATTGCTCCATTTTTAATACATTAAAGGCAAAATTGTACCCTTAAATACTAAAAGAAGAGATGAACATGTTGAAGATTGATGAAAGAGAAAAGAAAAGAGTGTGTCAGCAAACGAAGTTAGTATTCTGCTAGTGAAGGGGTGTAATTGCTCCATTTTTAATACAATAAGATGCTGATTGCACCTCCAAAAATACTTTAGGGTGATGATTGCATCCTTAAATACTTTAGGGTGTTGATTGCATATTCAAAAATAGATTGGGGTACTGGATACACCTTTACCCTTTTTTAAATATATATATATATATGTTGTGGTGCTTCCAAAGGCCATAACTTCTTTTAGTGGCGTTGGGATATGTGGCCCTTCCTAAGCGCCACAGTTAGTTTAAAAATAATCGTCACAGCTGCCCTTTTTTGTGGTCGTTTATTTTTCCAAAATCATAAGAAAATTTCATGGAAGAAAAAGAAGAAGAAAAGAAAAGGAGAAACCAGCTAGAAATTATTTTCAACACCAACAACCACGACTATAATGATAGGGCGCCAATTAATGAAGCTGCAACGGTGATGGCTGATAATAGACCACAGGATTTAGGGTTTGTGGTCTCGTCAGACATTTCATCGGAAGGGATTTGGGTTTTGATTTGGTGAAAAAATAAACACAAATAAATAAAAGGGAAAAAGATAGGAAAAATACTTTGAAATTGTAAAATCCCAAATCAGATTTGTTACCAAAAGTTGATAAGGGAATGATGAAACTTGATAAATAATTTACAACTCATTTTTTAGGAAATATTTGATTTGAAATTTTACAATTTCAAATTTCTTTTTCCCTAAATAAAACGAGGATTGTTGCTTTCCTTACAGAATTTAACATTGGGTAATATTCTTTAATTTCATAGTATTCTCTCTCATCAACTGCATTTCTCTCCCTATGAGAGAGCTGAAAAAATGTCAACTCAAACTGCGAAAGGAAGACTAAGAGAGAATTGTTGCTGCTCGACAGTCATAATAAATTGTTCTCATTTTGAACTCATTTGTAAATGTTTAAGCACTCAAAATATGCCACACATTTGTACTCAAAATTTTCTTTTCGTGTTATGTGAGATAAGTGGCGTTTTCTTTTTGTGTTATTTGAAGATAAGACGCTTAAAAAGCCTGGAAGATCCTTGATATATATATCAAGGCTGGCGCCGAATATGATAACATTACTTAATAGGTATGGTTCCCAATTTGCTTCTAATAGGTTGTTGTATAAACTTCTATTACAGTGTGGTGTGAAGAAGATAGTTGGTTTCATAGCTTCCCTCCTTCCCTTTTCATCGATGTATAAGATAGAACAACCAAGAGATTCTACGACTTGGATTTCAGTACTTGAAATGATAGGATCAAATAATTCTACCTCCCCAATCCAAGTGAAATATGTTTTCATTAATATTGCAAGATTAAGCTGCAACCTAGAAGATTTGTATTTTGAAATATTGCCAATATCATAAATTCCCATTTGCATCTTTGACTCTCATCCCAAAACCTTTTGTATGTGCTCAGAAATTGGAGAACTTTGTACCTCATTTTGAGACTCACCATAAAATCGATAGTTCTCAAGTTTATCTATACATGTTTCTATCTCGAACAACAATGCTCGCTGTTTAAAAGGATAATTTTGTTCTTCTGTCGAATACCATAGTGTGCCCGTTATCGTTGATGTTGTCATTTATCCTTGATTTAATTTGTTTGAGGTGGTTCTATTGTAAATAATATGTGTAGGTGTGACAAAGGAAGAATCCCACATTACATGGGATTGTGGGATCCAAGTAATAACAAGTGATCTTGGACTAATAAATGGGTCAAGAGAAGGAATAAGCTTACTTGCACGACAACGGGCCACTGGAAACATAGTTGAAATCCGGCAATTTACCCCCCTCTTGTTTGCGAGTTAAATGCGGTACTAGACACTCTTTATAGGAAATATCCGTCTAATTAATCTATCACTCTAATAACCATTATGAGTCTTCAGTGTTCATAACCGACATCTTTAATTACCATTAAGTGTGTTAATGACTATGTAACCGCCCATTTAATTGTATTTATGTGTATTAACTAACGAGTTAATTGTCATTAAATGTGTTTAAGTGTGCCCAATGTCATGATGATCCATGGCCTATAAAAGGGACATGAGACCGAAGGCCTGTGCATAGGTTCGAGCCTTCAAGCAACTTCTCTTTCCTCCTCATGTGTTTTGCCTTGCTGAGTTCTATTATCTTCCATAGTTCTGTTCACCTTGTTTCACAAGAAAGATTTGTTTAATCGTAGGGAATGCCGCTTTTTATCTGCCGATAGTTGCAAAATAACTCTTAAAGACAGTGCCCTCAGGCACAACTCGAATCAACTCTCTTATTTAGAGGTAATGCCACTAACACTACAAAAAAAAGTTTATTAGCCACTGAATTTCCATCGCTAATATGTTAGCGACGAATTAGGGACGGAAAATGTTTCAATCCTAAAAAGGGCGTTACTAATTCTATTAACGACGAAAATTTCAAATCCGTCGCTAATTTAGAGACCGAATTTGTCTCTAATTAGCAACGAAAATTCCATCCCTAATGACTAATTTCCATCGCTAATACTTGAGATGGAGTAGTGATAGAAATTCCGTCACTAATATTTGAGACGAATTAGCGATGGAAATTCCGTCGCCAATTTTGATATGAATTAGCGACGAAAATTCCGTCACTAATTAGTTCAGGATTAGCGACAGAATTTCTGTCCCTAATCCGTCGTAAATTGAATTTTTTTAAAAAAATAATTTTATTCCGTCACTAATTTTTGAAACGGATTAGTGAAGAAATTTCGTCGCTAATCTGTTGCAAAATGAAATCTTTTTTAGAAAAATAATTTAATTTTCCGTCACAGATCCGTCTCTAAGCTTTTTTAATATTTTCTTTCATTTTTTTTTTTGATATTTTGAATTTAACGATAAGTCAATCTTAATAACCTATAATGGTTAAAAAATTGAAACTGTAATTAAATTGATTGCAAATAAAATCAAATTCAAACCAAATTCTAAAATGATAGTATGTTAACAACTACAAAGCAACAAAAGTACTGAAGTGAAATTTTATATAATATATCAAACAAATTACACAAATATTTAAAGTCAAACAACCTAGTAATCACCCTCTGTTATGGTGAGCTATCATCGTCATTATGAGCTTCAGGGTTTAGATTGTTAACAGCCCCAGAGAATTTCTGCTCAAGTGCTTCCAACCTAGTTAAGATAATTTCATTATGTTGCTTAAGATTGTGCTTCTCTTGTCTAAGCTCTGTGACAACATTTTCAATATCACGTTGGAGCATTGTGTTGATGGAAGGAGGAGGAGACCTATAAGAATAAGATGAGGAATCAACATCTTTGGCCTCAAATCCTAAGCCAAATATGCGACCCTTCTTGTTTTTACCACCTACAGCCTCTAAATATAGGTTCATTTCTTCTTCATCTAGCTGATTTGATTGCACATCACTTGGAGAATCTGAATTAGAACTTCTAGATGTCTTGATCCTTATGTAATGATACTATTAAAGAAAATAATGAGTACAAAAAGTTAAAAGATATGAATAAATATAAAATAAAGGATGGTATGCAACCACTAAGATGAATCTGACCACTCAAATTAACACAACAATAACAAGCAATCAACAAGTCATCCTGTTTACTTTTTTTTTTTTTTTTTCTTTTTTCGCTTTTTTCATATGATGCTCACACCATGAAATAAGAGCTATATCACCCTGAAATATAGTTCAGATTCAGCTTCCTTAATTTGAAGGATTATGGAGCAGATCTCATTCCTCACAGATCTGTGTACCTAAAGGTTTATATATATATCAATGAAGCAAGAAAGGAAACAAAAAAAAACCATCAGGGAAAAACCTGCAAATAAACTTGAGCTCATAGTAAGAAATTACATTTTCAAATCAAGTTCAAACTTCTATATCAAATTCGAGTTTGTGGTGCACAGAAACTTATAAGAATCAATGAACCAAATTAATTTTCCTTGAGCCAAGTGACTATAACAAAAGCCTTAAATATCACCTCAAACAAAACTATAAATATTAAGACTTAAACACTACAACTAACCAGGTAAAAGGGGGAGAAGGATGAATCCATGTTAGGTTGCTTGGATAACAACTCAGGCTCGTATCATCGAATATTCACAGTGTGAATGTTATCAACAATCTGTAGCGTCCTCATAGCAACTCAATTTGAACATGGGTCAAAAAGGTCAAGAAATGCATATTTAGGATCAACAATTTAATGCTCAGAGCATAATGCATATTTTAAACAACAAATAAAGGGATATTAGAAATTAAATAGACAAAAACATACAGAACAAAGATTTTTTTTTGGATAAAACAAGAATTGTTGTCAGAGAGGAAAGATTACACAAGAGGTGCAAATACCAAGCATAAGAAAGTGGCACTTAACCCTTGTCAGTTAGGAAGGTTCCCTTCAAGACACCAAGGAATGAAAACCAAAGAACAACTCAAATAAAGAACTTCGATCCTGCACAATTTGGGATTACAAAATCCACAAGCAAAATACAAAGGTGAAACCAAAGTAAACACTACACAGCTGTTCTATCATTAAATTGTTTAGCATTTAGTTTTTCACTAGTTTTGATCATTTCTCAAGTTGTTTATAAGCATGACAGAGTGAAAAGAAATTGTAACTGGCCAACCATATTAGAAGAGATATAATACACATAACAACATTAGCTTTAATGTGAAATTTTCCATGCTTGGCTTCAATGATGAAGCACCAAATTCACTGAGCCCCAAAACATATCCTAAACCTGACAAGCAAAACAACTGCCTGATGCTCATTATACAATTCAAGATTCTAACCTCTCTGAAGCTATAGCTACTACACCTCGACCCAAAAATTAAACATTTCATCACTACTACAAGTCTACAATGAACAAAGGACAAAAGTCAATGGAGGAAGGAACATAAGAATGTAGAAGCCTATAACTACTTCTCAATAGTCAATGGAACGATCAAAAGGTAGAACACACCATATTATCATACAGGTGAATTTAAAAACCAAATTGAATAAGCCAGGACGCTCCTCCATATAACTTTTAATTAAAGCACAACTTGTTCAAAGAAATCAACTTACAAAGATATGAGTTACAAAGTAATTAGTTTATGTTGATTGATAATCTATTACACAATAGGATACTATTAATAATCCAGGAGGCACAGGATCAAATATCCTTATAGACAGGTAGAATAATCAACTCCGGAACATTTTTACGTAATCCTTTCATTCTCTCATAAAGAGATTGGCAAGCAAAATCAATTTCCTCTTGATCAGTCTTGTATCACTTCTGCTGCTATGCTCTTATTGTGGGCATAATATACCTTTCCAAAGGTATCATGGCCTAGTAGCCTTCCTAATTCATATCTTTGTGTTAATATATTTGGTTTATTCTCCATGTCAAATCTCACAGTAAGATGAAATAATACACTAGCACTTCATTCACGTAAAAGCTTATCATTTACAAATAGGAAGGAGTATGTGTATAACTAAAACTAAATGTATATATGGAAAAATTTATCCCACCACCTTCTCATAGATCGTGTATTGATGCGAATGGCACTGTGAAAAAACTTGTGTGCCAACCATCCATCAGAGAAATGAGAAGAAATGAGATAAAGAATTTTGACCCACTCTTGTAGAGCATGAAGCAATAGCAGAGATATAACCTTATGGATCTCAAAGACACAGCTTTCATCACGAAGGCACATAGTTTGGCATTACGGGTAGTGCCTTACTCAATGATATAATCAAGAGGACAAGCTACCCATGTCAGTTGAGGACAATTAGTGGTATACTTCAATTTCAGCAGATTTTGCCCCCTAAAAACAAATATCAAATAATCTTGACCTCAATAAATCATTTAGAAGATTGATACAAGAATTTCAAAACTGAAATTATACTGATGAATGTAAAAAGCCCCAGCACATCAGAAGCTGAATCACAATCAATCTTTAACTTTTCTGGGCCGTAAACATAGCTAAAACTAAGATCGTCAAAACAAGCGCATAACCTTTCGTTTTCCTGCCGTAAAAGAAATGTAAAGCAATTCTAAGCTTCATTTCGCTATAGAGAAATCACAAATCGCGCAATCTTTAAAACCCATATTTTTTTTATCAAACTCAAATTTGTTAAAACACAATTTACGGAGATCTCATCTTCAAGAGAAAAAAGAAAATGATACAAGTGCTCAGAATAAACTCTGAAACAGATCGAGATAATTTTAGCGAATATAACCTTAGATGGAGCTGAAGTAGATTGTTGAAGATCACCGATCCAAACGAAATGATGAAGATTTTTGAGAGTGAAGGGAAAAAGGAAACAAGAAACAAAATTATTTAAAGAGTGTGACGATTGAACAAAACAAGATGAATTAAGTAAACTTACATGATCAGGACCAGCAGCGACCTTCGACGCGCAACGATGGCTACAAGGCAGTCGGCGGCGACGGCGGCTGGAGGAGCGGCCGGAGACCACACTCAACTGCAGAGCGCGCGACGTAGGCAAGGGAAAATGGGATTTCGAGCGGGAGCGGGGGTTGAAAAAAAAAACTGACAGGCGGAGTGGGAATCTGGAAAAATAACACTCTCAAATGGAGGAAATGTGTAAAATTTTTGGAGGGAATGCGCGAAATGTTTTAGGCCATTATTTTTCGAACAATACTTACATATTTAAGAATTTCATTTCATATATGTAGTATAATTAATTAAAATATAATAACTCATTTTATTTTAATTCTTATGATTGATAAATCATAGGAAGAAATTTAAATTTTATGATTTTGAAAAATAACAACTCAAGGAAGGGAATTGAGTTTTTTGTTTTTCTAAATTATGAAGTTTATATTTTTTCGAATTAAAAAATTTGAATTTTTTTAGATGAATCATTAGCCATGTGTGTTTAAAATAAGATGGTTTGTTATATTTTAATTAGTCAGAGTATAGATGAAATGGTGCTCTTAGACTATGTATGTAATACCCCGACTTTTGAGACTTGAGCTTAGAGAATAAGCCTGAGATTTCTGGATTGTTAAGCCCCGGTTTAGCAAGATCCCAAATTGTGATCAAGGGTTAATGACTCCAAAAGTAGATGTGGTTAGTGATAAATAACCCTTTTGGAGAATATGATGTGATTTGGCACTCGAATGTGATTCGTGTGTGTTGTGAGCAACGCCGAAACCCTGTATTTGCGTTCAATTGTGGATTAACATCCAAATTGACTTAGAATAAAGGGAAGAATTGAATGGGGTATTGTGTTGGAAATGGTGTCATAGTGTGTTTTGATGTCATTGAAATTAGTTTGGAACTTTAGAATGGAAAAGTCGCGATGTTAGGTTTTGAACTGTGAATTGTGTTGACATGTTGAGATTGTTGTGAAAACATGTCAATGTGATGTGAAATTGATTGATTTGGTGTTTCCAATGGATTCCTTATGAAAATTTATGTGTGAATGATGTTTGGTATGAAAATGGGACCATTGGAAGCAAATATGCAAAATCTGAAATTCTGTCCAGTGAAACTCTATTCTGGGCAGTTAGTTTGTGTGAAAGTTTTGAATAACCAAATCGTGTCTAAAATTTGGAAACTTTCCAGTCTTAAATTTCACATCCTAAGCTTCAAAATGGATATATAATTTGTGCCATTTCGTTTTGTAAGCTAGGAGATATGACTGTCCAAAGTTTGGGATGGAAACTGAACTCTGTTTTGGGGCAACGATGAGTTTTATGTAATTCTGGAATTTGTAGTAATTTTGGGTAATGGCCCATATTTTTCCTATAAAGAAGACTTAAATACCTTTCATCTGGCTTTAGAATCACCTCATTTTGATTTTTTTAGAATTAGTTATGATTTTTCAAAGTTTGGGCAGAAAATCCGAAAATGGAAATTATGACATCATCGAAATAAAAGATGACATCAGCATGGAATTAAATATTTTCTCATCATCTTCAGCTCTCATTTCTGACGTGTTGAACTAGCTGAAACTAGTAAGAGAAAGTTGAGAGCTCTTAGAGAGAGAAAGAGGAGAAATCTCACAAGGTAAACCGATTTCTCCGACGATCTAGCTCCTAACGCATATAACCTTGCTCCTAAGCTTCTCTTACATGTTCTGTAAGGTGTTGGAAGCTCAATTTTCATGGTTAAGAAGGGCTAGGGTTTCAGCCACTCTTGAGAAAAGCTAGTGGGAGCTTGAGGTAACTTCCAAACTCTTGTGTATTGACTATTCTGGCTGATGTAGATAATTTAATCAGTGAAATTTCGTCAGATTGTCATTGGTTTCAAAAATGGAAAATGGGTGTGTAGGGTTGTTATGCTGCCCAAATTGGTACTAAATAGTAGTTGTAACCTAATGGAATAGTCAATAAAGCGGTTAGGAGTAAAAAGGAACGCCTTTACGAAGCCGAAACCAAAAATCCCCAATTTTCCCCGGAATATTTAAGAATTTCGGCCAACTCAAGAAATGGGTCTTAGAATTGGATTTTCAATGATTTGATGATTCCATTGAGTTCAGGAGCGAAAATTAGGTGGGGTTACAGTTGGACACTTTTTCAAAAAAGGCCGAAAAAGCATAATTACGAAAACGCCCATGAAACCCTTAAAGTAGGGCTGGCAAGGGTAATTTTGCAATTGACATTGAATTTGATAATTTCAAGTTCAGAAATGTATTCCTTGGGCGGAAATATGTTAGAATAGCCTATGTCAAAATTTCGGGAAAAGTACAGCCGGACCGGGTAGGTGGGGCCGGGCCGGGTCCCTGGGGGCATTTTAGTAAATTTTCAATATAGCCTCATATAACCCCCCAGAAACACTATGGAAGTGTCCAAATAGTATATTTGACATTGTAGGTTCGAATATGAAGCCCAGAGCTGTTTGCACGTAGATTGAGGCACACATTTAGAGGCATAAAAGGGTTAAGGTAGGGAACTTATCTCTCCTGCATATTCTGATAACTATATTAATGTGATGATGCATGTTATTGTTTTGCTTGATTATGTGGAACATGTATGAATGATTTGAAGCTATGTTTTAATATATGCTATGGCCATATGTGTATCGTTCGGAGCATTGAGCTTATAAATTTGTCATTGTATGTATGCATGAGTTATGTGATGCAAGCATATCATGCATTAAACACTTATCTTGCCTCCATAGTGATAATGTTTCCCTACTGAGATTCTCTCGAATCTCACCCCTACCAACAATTTAGACAAGGCAAGTGGCTCGTGGAGGAAGTGACTAGGACTCCTTCGAGATGAGAATTGGTAGTTGGTTATCAATGAGTTGTGAAGACTGTATATGATTCGTTGAATATAGGGTTATGAATTTGAGATGAGATTGTGTAATCCCCATTTAAAGAATTGTAATGGGCAATTGTGCCCTGTGTATCTTTAGCGAAGGTATGTACCCGGGATTGCTGGAATGATTATGTTGTGCACTCTGATATTTATATAAATGTGATTTATCTTCGCGTAGTAATTGTATTCGAAATGTGAATATGAGACCAAGTTTATAAATGATTTTGAAAGACATTTGTGAAAACCACGTCATGTGATGGTTTAGTAAATGTTATTTGATTATTATTGGTCTCTATTTCATTTTAATCGCGTATTTCGGATATAATTACAGAGGGGGTTACAATGTAAGTATTTCTCTTATTTTCACACAATAGAAATTATTGTATCAACCTGGTTTGTCACGTTATTTGTAGTCTAACCAATTAAAATACAATAACTCATGAGTTGATTTGGCACCTCCTAAATATTGTGGGTATATTAATAAAATTAAAAGATTTCACAATATTTCTTTTTTTTTTATTTGTGAAATCTTAATTAAACGATTTGAATTTTTTAAGAAAAATAGAAATGTAAATCACATGAGCAGTCAACTAGGATTAATATTACTAGTTGAGTTGTTATATTTAAATTGATTAGACCACACATGACATGGTAAACCAAGTTCATACAAGAATTACACATACAAGCTCCACCTTTGATTTAGCTATTTATCAATCTTGATATACTCAGAAAAACACAAAATAAAGTGAATGAAATACCGAGTGTGGCACATATACTTCATAATTACCGAGTTGTTTTCTCAATACAGAGTACAATTAAGTTGTTTTCTAAGTTGAAATGACTTATTGCATATTTATTTATAAATTACAAGATGAGTGAAATAAGAACCTTGGGAAGAGGACATTTAATACAAAATGATTGAATAAGTGTTGTCATGTGTGTATGAAAAAAAGGAGACATCACAAAATATGCTAATCGATATAAAGGTTCACAACAACGACGAAAAAAATAACACGGTTGAAAAAAGTTAACACAATTGAGGTTGTTGTGGAGGGAGAGATAGAGAAAGAGTCAAAGAGAATGGGAGGGGAAATATCTTGAGAGAAGAGAAGAAAGGGAGGAGTTGTAATTAAAGTCATTTTACCCACATTCAAAAATTTTAATTGAGTCTATGACCTAATTAAGGGTTTGTGGAATTTATCAACTTGATTTTGAATTTCATTAGTTCAAGAGACTTTATATGGGATTTTCCCATTTTGAAATAGCTAGGTCAAGTTGTAAGATTGAACTTTTTTATGGATATAATTGTAAGATTGAACTAATACTATAAATCAAATAAATATTTAATTGCACATTGATAAATAGATGAAGTAGTAATTTTTTACATGTTTTTATATATTATTCGAAATCGTTGAATACATTATTGCAATTTATCACAAAATCTATATCTTATAAATAAATTTTACATATTAGTGTTCTTTATTTTTATTTTTGTTTAATTTTTATTTTTGGATTTCATAATTATATATAGCTTCCAAAACAACTATTGTATTTTTATTTCGTTAAAGAAATCATATTAGTAATACTAATAAATGAGTGTATGAATAAATTGATTACCAATCTAATAAAGTTCAAGAAATTAGTACTACTACTGCTACCTAGTTGTATTTTCAAAGCAATGAATGGTTATATTCAAAAAATTATATCTATATATATATATATACATATATATACTTTGGAACATTTTTATTTTTAAAATTTATTAGTCACTGACTTTATTATTTACTTTGGCCTATTGATTACCACTCTTATCCTATTTATGTGCACTTGAAGAAACTAATGACAAAAGAGATTACTTTATATATTTTCTCAAAGCATATCGTTCATTATACAATTATTATTTCTTCATTTATTATGTTAATTTTTAAAAGACATTATTTCATATATTATTTCCTTGTTTCTTTAGCTAATACAAAGTCACATGATGAATCCATTTTAATAATATATATGAATACACTTCCTAAGAATTCGTCTTCACGATATCTCAACAAGTTTTAAATGATTGTATTATCATTTATTCTCTAAATGATGAAAATTTGAAATTTTCAAATTAGCGATGGAAATAGTGATGGAAATAATTATTGACCAACATTAAAGACGGAATTTAAACACGGAATAACTCCGTCTCTAATTTCTGTCTCTAAAACTTTAGTGACAGAATTTAGAGACGGAATTATTCCGTCGCTAATTTCCATCTCAAATTCATCTCTGATTCCGTCTCTAAAATTTTAGAGACGGAAATTAGAACCGGAATTATTCCGTTTCTAAATTCCGTCTCTAAAATTAGTGACGGATTTATTGACGGTTTAGAGATGGAATTAATTTCGTCTCTAATTTTCTTTCTTTTCTTTTCTTTTTTGTAGTGTAACAGGATCTGCATGGCACTAGAGAGGACTTATAAGATCCATTGAATTGTATGATAATTTAGAAGCTGCTGCCAACAATTTCTAACTTGGAGAATAACAAAGTGGAAGTGATGAAAAGCATTTACATATATGTTATATCATAAGATGCAACCTGTTACATATTACTTATCGAAATATTCATCATCATTATTTCAGGGTAAGAGAAAAATAAAATACATGTGTGAACTGAAATACCAAATAAAAGGATATTACCATTTACCAAAATCCATTTGTATTGTTTATGCTGTACAATACATGCTGTGTCAACATATCGAATAAATTAAACATTCATATCTCTACCAAAACAAATAAATTAATCATCCATCCATGGTCTTTATAATATAAACACATATGAACAATCATTTTAATTTTACAGGTTATGTGAAAAAAGAAAAAGAAAAGAAATCTGTAATGTTTTTAGAAAATTTCAGTTCTTCCCTTCTTCATTGAAATTAAGATATACTCTCTCTATTTTTAATGTAGAACCTGATTGAGGAGCTGATTTTAGTCCTAAATGTAATATCTATTTTCAAATTTTGTCAATATGATTTTTTTTTCTAAGTTATCCCCACTGATGCTTCCTCAATAACAAGTAAAAGAGAATAATGGAATTAAGAAAAATGATTAGAGTGTTTTAGAAAAAAAAATGTCATATTAACTAAAGTAACTTTCTTAATCTAATCAAATTAGATAAATAAGTCTTATGTTAAGGACAAGAGAGAGTAATTGGAGGTAGAATAAGTCATATGTGTGAATAAATAAATAAACAAATTACCTTACTTTTATTTGGGAAGTTTAGTCACGTTGGAAGCACAACAAGACCACAAGCTTCAGCAGATGAGAATGAGAGCAGGAGAGAGAGAAATATGCCCAACAGTTATGTTATAACTGATGGAGGGTGTGTTTGATTCAGCTTATTGGGCAGAAGTAAGCCCGTTTTTGGGCAATAAACCCAAATAAAAATGTGTTACATTTTTTCAGTGTTTGGTTCAACTTATTTTAATTCCATCACGGGTAGAATAAGCTATTTATTAAACAAGCTTCTCACTACAGCTTTTCTATTAAGTCATTTATTACGTAAGTCGAAATAAAACTCATCTCATATATTGTAAATCACGATTTATAAATAGTTATTGTCCAAAAATAAATCGCTCATCCAAACATAAATCACATTACAAAAACTGACTTTTCTATTAAGTCATTTTTAATAAATCATAGTGTGTGTTTGGAAGAGCTTATTTTTGGGCAATAAGTGCTTATAATTCGTGATTCACGGTATACGAGGTAAGTATGTGAGAGGAGTTTTTTCTCGGCTTGCGTAATAAGTGCGTTTTTACTGTACAAAAAGCTTAAACAAACATGCACATAATCATAATAAGTTATTTTTCCTATCGTTATCCCAAACACACACATATACTTATAGAGAGATGAGTACATTGACTAGGGATATTTTGTGATGACAAAATATTCATATTTCGTATCCATTTAAGATATATTGAATTATCATAATCTCTCAATTATCTCAATTAATGAGTTAATATATATGATTTGAATTTAAATGCATTTACAAGGTCAAGAAAAATTTTAAATACATTTAACTCTATATCATATATTTATGACATCAGATAATAGGTTAAACCCCAATTTAATTCATAGGTGTGATTTACATTTAAACATATTAAATTAAATCATATAATTTCGATATCTATCTAGATTATTCAAATAACATAAATTACTCCCTCCTATCCTTAATATAGGATATATTTAGAGAGTTGATATTGGTTCTAAATATAACTTATTTTTTAAATTTGTCAATCTTTTTCTAATTTACCTATATTAATGCTGCATCGACAATAATCAAGGATAAGAGAAAAAGAGGGAACTAAAGAAAATGACTAGGGTGTTTTAAAAAATACATGTCATATTAACTAACTTTCTTAATTTAATCAAATTAGGTATATACATATGTATTATATTAAGGAACAAAGAGAGTAAATTCCTTATATAATTTACATTATATTTAAGGAAAAACTCATTTATAAGTACCTATACGGCTATACTTTTACTCAATTTTTAATTTGGTACATTTGTGTATTTGTCTCCTAATTAAATGCTTGAATTTTCCTCTACTAGTACTGTTAAATCCTATATAGTGGCTAATGGTACTAATAGGGCAAAGTTGTACGAGCTAATAATGTAAACAGAGCAAAATTAATGATTTTACCAAGAGAAAAAAAAAATACACAAGTACCAAATTAAAAATTGACTGAAAATATAGGTACATGCTGGGTTTCCCTATATTTAATTCGGTAAATAACTATATTAAATATCTTGCCCTATCAAGGGTGAATCTAAAACCTTGCCAACAATTAACAAGAAATTAAATTGTGGTTGAAGATGAAGAATTCGAAAATATATGACTGGTTATATCCTCTATATATATGACCCAAGGCAATATATATATATATATATATGTACACACACACATACACGTATAAACGTCATCAATAGTAACCAATGTTGATGTTAATTTCCGTTTATTTATGACGCTTGAGGTTGATTAAGAAGGTGGGAAATATATGAGGAGTGTTCTTTAATTTACTGCTGGAAATATGATATGTGAAGCAGACGTTAACATAAAAATTCTATTGGATTCACTGATTTGAACAAATAGTAGGTGATTGGTAGACGAGTGATTGGTTTGAGAATCATATCATTTAGATTAGGGATGAAAATATCTCAAGCCCCTGTCAAGAGCTTACGGCCCGGATTGATTAAAATCTGGTTTGGCTTGACCTGTTTAGCAAACAGACTAGGCATAAGGCTATTTAGAGACCTTTTAAGGTAAACAAACTAGACTTTTTAATTTAAAGCCTGGCTTGAAAGCCTATTCTCCAAGTATTGTACGTCTTCTTCCCTGCCGCTCTGTTTCATGACTTCTTCATTTCTCAAGCCGCTCGGTTCATGTTTTGAATCTGTCTCAGAGCCATTATTGCATTTGAGATCGAAGAATATAATCAATCTCAGTCTCGCCATGAATTACATACAAAGGGTAGCTTGGTCTCTGGTCGATTATGACTTCTTCTTGTCTTTTTTGGTTCGGGGAAAGATTATAGCGTTTGAAATCAGGCAAAGTTTGGTTCGTGTAGGAAAATGAATTGTTTTTATCTATACTGGAATCATTTGAACTTTTGGAGATGAGTAAAAAATATATAAAAAACTATGTAATATTTTCAATCTAAGATAGAGACATTGGTGAAGATAAATCAGATTTATGTATACAACAAATGATTTTTTTCTTACCATCAACTAAACATAAGTGGCTAATATCTTAATTCCATATAATGACTCAGATTATTCTAGATAGATCAAATAGACATAAGATTAAAAAAGGTATATGAAATCATTAAAGAAATGATGAGAGAATCATAAGTGAGGAGCAATTTTTATTTAGTTTCTTGTACATCACAATGTTTAATACATGGCCTATATTTATAGGCCTTCAAGAAATCAATATATAAGTAAACTTGGAGAACAAGTAGGAAAATGATAAGATCTTATTGACTTGGGAAGGAAGTAGAATAAAGGTAAGAAAGTATTAAATATAGCAAAGTAGATGCTGATTAAGATATGAGTCAATGGTCATCCACATAATTAATATTCATAACATATGAGGGTAAAAATGGAAAGATTAGTTCAAATTTTTAGAGAAAAACGATTTGTTCCTTATATTAAAGACCACTCCTATGTTAAAGAAGGGAAATGGGGCTCTTCACTGACTTCCCTCTCCATTTTCTCTCCACTTAATCTCTCTATTATTGGATCATGTTTTAATGGGTGAGATTGAATTGTAGATTTTATATTTAATATTATAATATTATTTAATACATAGCATTGAATTTAAATGTTGAAGGGCATAAAAATATTTTATTGATCAGTTTCAGAAATTAGGAGATAATGGCCTACAATATGAACGTTGATAATAATGGCCTGTTAAAACAAAATAAAATCTAGTTAATGCTCCTTATAACCGAAACGTTGAGATCCCAAATTCAAATGCCTCAAAAACTTAGTTTTTCCGGTAAGACATTTTCATAAAATAAATTTTATATTTTTTCAAAAAATATTTCATAAAAAGTGCCTAGTCCATATTTAACTCGTGCGTAGGGGGTAAATTGCCAAATTTCCACTACTTTGCCTCCTGATAGCCTGTTGTTGTGCAAGTTAGTCATTCTTCCTCTTGGCCCATTTACTAGTCCAAACTTACAATGTGTAATATATACATTTGTATTCTCTCTCTCCCAAATAATGCGAGACTTTGTTCCATTTAACATACCTACTTTTATCTCATAACTCCAGCAATCCCCTCTATGTGTCAAAAGGAACGCCTTTAGCTGAGTTGCACACATAGATATAATCATTGTATATAGTGGTCTTATGAACTTAAAACTAGATCTAGATTGATAACACTTAGTACACAGAAATGTTAGTGGTCATAAACTTAAAACTAACAACTCTTAGGTGTGTACTAGAGTTATTAAGAGTCAGATTATACCCCCCTCATTTCGTTGTTAACACGTTTTTGCACATTAAGACAACTATGGGTGTGCCTGGTACATTAAGAATACCCTAGAGATTTCACCACAATCTCGTAGGAGTGGCCGCCTCCATATTTGTAAAGTTGATTTCTTGAAATATACTTGCAATTATCATACCATCATGTAGAATTATGAAAGCATTAAAAGCTTTTGCCTAGTCTCTCCAAAATACATACCAGCACTTTCTCGGCATCATAGGAAGGGACTAACAATTTTATTTTAGTGCTAGCAGAACTAACAAATGACTTGTTCTTACCCTTTGAACCTCCTTCATGGAATCACCAATCATAGAGGTTAAGTTGCAATCACTGTGAATTTCAAATCGGCTTAAGTCCCATTCCACTCGACAAATTAAAGATTTGTTTCCTTCTCAAGGGTTTTGTAGACGGGTCTGCTGGGTTCACTACTAACCTCACATAATCGATTAAGATTACACCATCTTTTAGCAGCGGTCTTATAATATTATGTTGTAATCGAATATGTTTGTTTTTATCATTAAAGATTTTATTTTTAGCTGTAACTATCACGGATTGGCTATCGCAATATAGAAACACCAATGGTGTTGATTTTTCACCTAGTGAGATATTTGTTAAAAAGTTTCTTAGCCGCACAGTCTCATTACCAGCCAACTCTATAGCGATAAACTCAAAATCCTTTAAGGAATTGGTTAAAATAGTTTGTTTGACTGACTTCCACATTATGGCACCACCACTAAAAGTGAAAACATAACCACTAGTGGATTTGGTCTTTTCTAAATCTGAGATCCAGTTAGCATCACTACATCCTTCTAATATAGCGAGAAATCCACTATAATGAATACCATAATTCATGGTACCTCAGGTATCTCAATACCCTTACTAGAGCCTCCTAATATTCATTGCCCGAACAATGAGTATATCTGCTTAATCTACACACGGCACATGCTATATCTTGCTTGGTATAGTTCATTAAATGCAACAGACTCATGATAATATGTGCATATTTAGATTGAGCAATTAGCACTCCTCTATTTTTCTTTAAATGCTCATTAGGATCACAAGGAGTGTTAAGAGAAGACTCATCAAACAATTCAAACTTTTTCAAAATTTTCTCAACATAATATTCTTGAGAAAGTATAATGCCATTTTCATTCCTTATGATCATGACACCCAAAATAAATTTTGCTTCTCCCAAATATTTCATATCAAAATTAGAAGAAAGAAAACATTTTGTCTCAAGCACAACACTCATGATAGTATCAAAGATAAACATTTGGGGAAGGTGCAAGCTTCATAGTAGCAGAATATAAAAGCAACTAGCAAATGTGCCCATACCATATTTAATTGCATGCAGGGAAAATCGCCAAATTTCCACCATGTTTACCTCCTGTTGGCCCATTGTTATGCGGGCAAGCCCATTCTTGTTCTTGACCCATTTATTAGCCCAAACTTATAAGGTGTTATATACACTTGTATTCTCTCTCCCCAAATAATATGAGACGTTCACACATCACATTTATCTCATAACACATGTATTCTTCTTTTAGAGGCTATATTGTCTGAGACGCTGAATATGAGTGGCACCTCTTCCATCAGGTTCAACTTCTCTTCTTATAAATCTGGACCGGTGAACTTTGAACTTTTGGCCCAGAAAAGATCCTTCAAAAACTGTGTTGGGCTTACTTGACATTTTAACCATAAAAAAGCGCACAAAAGAAATAACCCAAACGTATATATTGTGTTCCTTTACTAGTGACTCTTTCTTATCTTTAATAAAAAATATATTTATCTAATTTAATTAGATTAAAAAGAAAAGAGAAAGAAAAAATTAAGAAAGATGACTATGATGTTTTAACCATAAATTTTGTTTTACCTGATAAATTTCTCATGAAATGAGTAACCTCACATTAAAATTACAACAACGTATGAAATACGAGTTATAAGTTACATGACGATTTATTTTGTAAATATTATTTAATATGTAAGAAAATATCTATAACCTACGAGGGGCCCAACAGTGCATCATCTCCTAAAACCTCGCCCACTGCCACCGACAACATACCTTCTACTTGCGTTTCTTCAAGTCAATTTCAAGTTTTTCAAATTTATTTTCTTTTTTTTTTAAAAAAAACAAAATCTGATAGAATTATCAAGATCCTATGTCAACCAGTTTCAGACCAAGAGCTATTTATCAAAAAAAAAAAAACAAAATCTGATAGAATTATCAAGATCCTATGTCAACCAGTTTCAGACCAAGAGCTATTTATCAAAAAAAAAAAACAAAATCTGATAGAATTATCAAGATCCTATGTCAACCAGTTTCAGAGACCAAGAGCTATTTATCATGGTGAGATATTTACAATTCAAATAAAATTCAACAGTCTAGATTTAAAATTTTCAATTAATGTTTTTTAAAATTAAAAAACAATTATTTTTTTTATAAAACTAATAGTTAAGAGATTATCTCTATTTTGGATTTTGTACAGATTAAAATAATTTTTTTAAAAAAAATAATAAGTAAAAAAAAATTCAACATCAACCACCTAAATTAGATCCGAACAATCTACAATGATGAAAAACTCTTGATACTCATCATTGCGACGAGCACTAACACAAGTTCCATCCTACAAGAGATCTTTTTTAAAAAATTTCTGCCATCAATATTTCTGGACCAACATCAAGAGGCGTTGTATCCTTTATCAGCAACCACAAAATCATCCTTAGCGAAGTAGACACTTTTACGTACTCTTGCCCATATTTAGTTGTTTTAGCTGAAAGAGCATAGTTCATTAGTTCATAATAACAAAGTCCCTGAAACCCATTGTTCCGTGCATTAGCTTTTTATATTAGTCAGAATTCCATACAAAAGTGTTACTGGAGTATATGGAAATGACAAACTAAACCCATGAAATTCTAGTAAATTATTAAAATCTGTGAGAAAATAATAACGACAGAACATGGATGTTGAGTCACCATGGGCTTCTCCTGGGGCATATCCCACTGTCATCTCCATATAAGCCTGGTCCCAGCCAATGAGATTTGGCACAGTTGGTTAAGGTCTTGCCACCCCGATCATAAGGGAGTGTGTTCGAACCCTCTGACCGATAGGAAGACCTCATTGGTAGGCGATCTCGTAAGTTCCTTGTAAGCGCTCGAAGAGCCTTGGGGCCATGCCTGGCCTTAGTAGGGGACTGGTGCCGAACCTACCTAAACTTTCTTGTAACAAAAAAAAAAAAAAAGCCTGGTCCCAGGCATCACACTGACCTGGGAAATATCAGACTGAGCATCCGAGTTTCACTTGGGCATTCTTTAATTGACCTTCATAATCTAATATGATAACCCTAAACATTATTTAGCATGTAATTGACCTTCGTAATCAGAATTTGATGTAATCTAATATTCTAATAATCTAATAAATCTATTTAAGGTTGAATATGCTATAAATACTAGTATGAATTTGATTTCCGCTAAACTTTGCGTCCTCATCTCTTACTATTTTTTTTACTTCTCATGCAACACGTTAGTTTTTCTTTTTTTGTTGTTCACTGTAATTTTCTCTAAAAAAACATTCAATTATTCAAAATGTTAAATTTTTTCCTTTTACTTTCGATTTGGAATTCAACATCGAGCATGGGCGGTATTATTTAATTATTAATATGCTCCTCCGATATTTTTTATAAGAGCCTAAAATTTAAATTATTTTTGTCCTTTTTATAATAGCACTACAAGAATTATTTGAGCTTTTCACAAGTTTTTTCCATTTTTGCTCTTATTAATCATATATATTGCATTAATTAAAATGTTGGTGATACTTATAATTACTCTATTTCTTTCTCTTACTTTTCTTATTGTAAATAAAGGTATACTTGAAACAATAAGTATATTTCAGATATATTTATTATTTTTAATTAATTTTAATTATTTTTTTAAAAAATATAATTTAATTATTAAACTCTTATAAATAGAATAATAATAACATGCAAACGTGACGGTGGTTTGGAATTCTAGCACCGGAACTAGCAATGCTTTTGTGATGGTAATAAAATGAAGAGTCAAAGGGTACCACTTAAAATGATGGAGATCTCACAACCGATGACCCTTCAGCCGCGTGCGGGACACGTATGGGTCCTAGTGGAGTCTGATTTTAAGATTTTCTCATCGCTTCCTTAATTACTTAGTTAGCCTTTTGCCATGTGTACCCTCTTGCTTATTAATTTATTTCTTTTCTAATTAAATATACCTGAACTAAATTATTATCTTCCAATACATGGCAAACACACATTCTATGAATTTTATTAAAATCATGCAGACTTTTTCCCTTTAACTTTCAAAGTTCAAGGTCAATCTAATCATCTTTTTTTTTTTTAATTTCTTGAACTGAAAAATATAAGCATCTTTTAATTTTATTAAAATTATATGGATTTATTTTATCATTGAAATGCAAACATATATAACTCATAGAAGATATATAATATAGTTTTATTGGATATCTTAGAAGAAATGGGTAAATATTTTGAAAATGAATTGAAAATTCATGTAATTTTATAGAAATTCATTTTCTTAAAAATTAAATTTCAATCAAATAACTATGTTGTAATTATTATATTGTATAAAGAATATATATACTGGTATTTTCTAAAAAAATATGGTTGGAATTGATTATTTCTCGCAAAACAGATAACAATATATATGTGTGTATATATATAATATTATATAATTTTGAAAGGAAAAAATTTAAATGTTAAAAATAAAAAGAGAAGAAAGTTGTACAGAATTTCAAGAAGATCATGATTTTTTTTATTCAATTTTTAATCATTATTTATTTTTATTCATTTATATTTTGAGGTAAGCCGTCCAAAATCACAATTGAAAATGTCCAAAAATAAATTATTCGTTACTCTTGCCACTTGTTTTGGATGAGAAGACTACATGAGAGAATGGAGACAGACCTTACCGACTCAGGGAGGCAAAAACTTGTCTTTTCTATCTTAAAAGCCATCAGATAATAAAGAAATAGTAGAAACTCTTAATACTTTTTTATTTGTCAAAATTAATGTTAAATACCCCTAACATACATGTTTATACATTTCTTCATGATTTAGTTGAAATTTATTAAATAATTTTTAAATTTTCAAAATGTAAATACAAAGAAATACAATGTTTTAGTATTTATAATAGCATTTAAACATGAGATGGGTAAAAATTGTCAAGCATTATAATTTATTTAGAAAAATTAATTTCGAAATAAAATACACAAATGTTCTTGTATTTTTCCAAAATCATAAGGGTTTTTATTTTCTATTTTTCAAAATCAATAAAAATATATTTCTAAATTTTATTAAAAATTACACATTTTTCTTGGTAATAAAATTACACGTTTTTCATTTCCAAGACTTGCACCAACCTTTCTAGAGATTATACATTATTCTCCTATAGTTTCAAAATAAGAACAAGCCTCCTTCTAAAGGAGGGTCTAAATAATTTTAAAAATAATCGATGTAATTTTATTTATTTTTTGGCCGGCTGATTTATTCTTTATTTTCAAGAAAAAGATCGTATAAGTTTTAAAAAGATAAGAAAGATATATGTAATTTAACAAAGGTCAAGGGGTGTCTGAGAAATTTACTTTTTTAGTCTTAAAAGATATTTGTTTAGATTTACAAAATAGAAAGAATCATATAATTTCAATATAATTAAATGATTTTGGACTACAACTCAAGATTTTAATAACCATGTGGAAATCAGTACTACCCTTTACAGGTGTTAATTTTTCCGTTTAAAAGCAAATTTCTTGCCTGGGCTTGGCTCTTGATAATATTTGATTGCGAAATTGTTAATTTGTCTATTAATTATGCAGATAAGTCAAGAATGGGAGATGTTAGGTAATAAAAGAATTTTTTTTCCTCTCAAAAGTATATATTAAGCTTTCCATAGTTTTATGTTGAATATGTTCAAAAGTTTATCGATTTAATTTTACAATGTATTTTATATTGAACATGTTCAAAAAATTGATTAAGTTATTTTCATTATGATTTTTTGTTAGACTAGCTTATGTTGTTGTTGATATTATTGAATCAGATTCAAATATGGTGTGATCGATCTATATAAGTTGACAATATTTTTCCCCTCATAACGTCAGAATCTAGATGAGTAGATGTTATCTGATGGGTTTTTTTTTTTTTTTTTGTAATATCATTTGATGGTATTTAAGATAAGGTTTGGTGGGAAAAAAAGAATGCTAAATTTAACTAACACCTTTTTTTTTACAAATAATTAACTTAATTAATTTTCAATCTCTGCAAATTAATTATTTAACTCCTCACATTTAATATCGGAGTGGATTAGATTTTTTTTTTAATCTAAGATTAAAACAACTGCTCTTGATATGAGGGTAACAAAATGCAGGGGGGGGATATGAAATTTTAGATTTAGCCAACAAAAAGAAGTACTTTTCGCTTTTTTGTGTGTGTATTTGTTTTAGTTTGGATATGGGGAAGTCTAATTTTTTTCCCCAAACATTTAAAATGTTCTTACATTCATGATATGTTTTATGCAAGGTTATCTAACCCGGACTGGCCCGGCCGAACCGGACGGGAAACCGGCGACCCGGCCTCTAAACCGGTTCGGTCCGGTGACCCGGTCCGGGTCAGATTTTTTTTTTTTTTTTAAATTTTTTTAAACATTTTTCCTTTAGAATTTCATACTATAAGTCTAAAATATTTCATTTCTCACCGGTTTGACTCCGGTCTGACCCACTGACCCTTGACCCAGTACCCCGACCGGTTCACTGACTGATCCGAGTTTAATTACCTTGGTTTTATGTTTATAGTAAGGTGAGCATTTCAAAATTGACAGTGGGAGGTTGTTTGTAATAATCATTGTTGTTTTGATTTGAGTTGTGGGGGCATTCAAGGGTTTTTATTATCATGTAAAAGATTTCTCATAACTCAATTTGCACTCCAAGAATATAATAGGTGGAATGAATTAAATCTAAAGAAAAAATACTGCTCGCGCCTTGAAGATATAGTTCACAATTTTCTTTATCATCTTTGGTGTAATGAAACACAAATGCAATGAACTTTAACGTTCTTTTCAAAAGGTTTGAAGCTAGAGGTTATTTTATAAATGATGAAGTGATGCTTAAAGTGAAGCTTTTTGGGTCAAACAATGTGTTGATGGTGTGGCTTATTAAGATTATCAAATGGATATTGAAGTTGTCATCATGAATATTCCTCCGACAGAGTATAGAACAACTGTATTATAATATTTTAATCATAGACTTCTATTAGTTAGTTAGTCCCTGCGTATCTTCTCACACCCTTTTCACACTACTACAAAAAGGGGCTTTAACCTCCCAAATTTGGCACTTTTAACGTCCCAAAACGGGGGGACGTAGATGCTGGGGGCGTAGTAAGTTGAAACAAAAGACGTCCCAAATGATAGGGACGCCTAAAGTCAGACTTTAGGCGTCCCAAATTAAGAATTGGGACGCCTAAAGTCCCACCCTGGGTTACTTTAGGCCTCCCAAATTTTAATTTGGGACGCCTAAAGTCCCACCTGGGGGACTTTAGACCTCCCAGTTAATTTGGGACGTCTAAAAGTTTGGTTTTTTTTATACCATAATTTACATTCTGTATTACCCAACGAATTGAAACTGCAGAGACAGAATAAAAGATGGATTCATAAACCACACTGTCCGTTACAAACTGGTAAGGACATCCAGCACTACAATCTTTACTATATATACATACAATAACCTTTCATGCAACCTACTACTATATATATCAACAAAAAACAACCAGAAAGTGTCAAAACGCTGTCATCACACAAGTACAAACTGATATAAAATAACAAGTTTACTGCTCTATATGTTGAAGAAGATGTCCAGCCAAAAGATCTCTGATCAAATCAAGGTCTTCACGTAGGTAGGCATCTTCATTATCAAAAATCTGAAAATTAGAAAGTAATAAGCTTAGATGAAATGAATCTCAAGCAAATGAATTAATTAGCATTTCGATTAGAACACCAAAAATATTATCATTTGAGAATGAAGAAGCGATTACCTTTTCAAAATCGCTAGTAATTCCACTTTGAGTTATGTTATACATATAAAGTATAACATAATATCCGCATTCAGTGTTGCCAGGTTGCCGAGGGCACTTTTAATCAAAGGGATGCAATTGGTTGTTAAAATCAATAAAGGTATGTCTAAAAGGACCGTCAATGAAACAATTATGTAGGATCGAATGTACTTACTATGGGATAAAACCACTTTGGCTTTTTAACAACTGCACCCTCGCGTGACCCACCTAGGATTCTATATGTTTGACAAGCACTATCATGAAAAGCAAAATGAACAGAAATTAGAACCATTCCTTTATTTTGTTGTCAATGAAATACAAACAGGATAACTTACGTGTCGAAGACGGATTTTGTATCTCTGTCTGGCTTGTTACTCAAGGGATCAAACCAATAGACTATGTTGCGGCGGGGACATATAACACACAAAGTCCAGTGGTTTCTTTAACAACATGTACACATTAAAATGAAGTTAGATGAGTGAGAAGACAATTATTTAGTAAACTTCTGAAATTGACAAAATGTAAATACGAACCGTTGGACAATGGGTGCTAGATAACAACGAAGTTTGTGTTGTGCCATTTGGTAGCCGACATAGTGAGTCCTATGCGCCACAGTACAAGTATCCCCTGTCGTATTCGCAGGACATAAGAATCCATACCAATTACCTCTTTCCATGTTTGCGCAGAGATCGTGCAAGGTGCTATAATAGAATTAAAATAAGGAATCAATGATTGAATGTATGAAAACAAAAAACCACTAAATGAATTCTATGGGAAAATTGAAAAAAAAACTTACCGGACTGCAAATTTGACCCAGCCTGCATCTATCTCCTCCAACCTGATAAACTGCTTGAGATCTTTATTGTCAATCGTGTAGGGATACTCCACTTGGCCCACAATCCCTGGAGGCATCTTCAAGTCAATCTGTTTAATGCCCTTGTAGATCTGTTGCAGCCGTGCTAAGAAGGGCCATTTGCTCGCAGCTTCGTCATCCTTTTAGAACATCAAAAAACAAATTGTTATTAGGATGCCAACAGATTTTCAATAACAGTAAGGTAATTCCTACCATTGGAGGTGTTGCGTCTGAACCAATAAGATTGCGAGGCCAAAGGATGAAAGATCCTATCGCTTGACCTAACGTGCCAACCTCTGGATCGGGAACAGGGATGGCTGTACCTTCTTCCCCCTTTCTAACACTCGTCACATTCACCCTACGATAATCCTCCGGAATTTGTTGATTATGGTGGGTGGTAGCATATGTGTGAACGAGAGCATCAGCAACAACACGCAGCAGTGGATCATCCAAATAGAGGGTGCAAGGGTCTCCCGACACTGGATTGGGAGAAGGGTCGCCAAGTGGTCCCGACACTGGAGTGGGAGAAGGGTGGCCAAGTGGTTGCTCCAGAGGGTTGTAACTTCCTCTGGTGCTATTGAAGGCAGGGGATTCCTGAGTTCGAGCCTCGTCCCTTGCCCTTTGTGCTTCAAACATCTTTGCCATTTCAAGTTGAAGCTCTGGCAACAGCTCTTGTCGGAGCTTGTCGCGAAGGTTGGCCTCGATCTCTCGTTCGAGGTCCTCTCGAATCTTGGCCACAACGTCCTTACTAGGTCCAGCTTGTGACGAATAACGTGGCTGTCGTCCAAAATACCTCGCGGCACTAACTCCCCGTGTCTCTCCTCGAACACGACCAAGGTCATCTGCCTTCCCAATAGCCGTTGACAAGATGTCCATCCGTCTACTTGGATTGAATGAACCTTGGCTACTCTGCTCGTCCAGGTCATCCTGTAGCATGCAGTTTATTGTAAATGTATCGAAACCACTCGCGACATGTAAAAAATTAGGTACTTATGGTATAACTACTTACAATCCTCGCTGCAACCTCAGCAACAGTCGGATTTATGTACTTCCCAGCCTTAATCCTCCCTGCTTTCCATTTTTTGTGACGTGGAAGAGGTGCCGGTGGCTGGATAACAACGCTAGGATCAGATTCCGCTGCTTCCTTCATTTTCTGTAACTCTTCTGCCATCATTTGCCGCTCAAGCTTCTGATATCCACCGCGAGACATGAAATGTTGATATTTATTTTCTGCTTGCCTCTGGGCATTTGCTGCACTTAATTTCTATGAATGAAAAACGACAAAAAATGAATCAACGATATAAAGTATATGAAATCAACGATATAAGTAGTTCTATATCATGACAGAAATCTTACCAAAAACTCAGGATCTGCTCGTGATGCCGCAAACAACCTCCAGTCCTCTGGAGATAAATATGTATACTGTGCACATGGATCGTTACCCCTAAGGGCCCCTCGAATATAATGCTTTGTTAGCTTGTTCTTGAAACCTTTCCATCGTACACGAACCTCATCCATCCAGTGCCTATGCATCTCTGTGGTGTCGAGGACATCGTATGTTTGCTGTAAGGTAAAACATAAGATTATTATATTTGAAACAATAAGAAGAAAGCTACAATGCATCAAAACTTACATACCAAAAGTTGCTGCCAAATCATGTCTTTCGTTTTTGGGGGAACCAATCTCCAATTATCGTAGGTAATGCGCACTTTGCTTCGAGCCAAAAGCCCTATGTAGCTAATGAAGTGGTCTTCCTCAGGACCAACTGGATTCAGATTGTCATCGAAGTCTATATGCAGCCTCTCCTGTTGATGTTCATGACGTGCAACCAATGCTCCCATCTTTGTACAGCCTCTAACCCTCCTTCTTGCAGGGGGTTCAACTCTAGGAATTTCGTCATTGCTTGAGCTTTCGTCATCTCCACGCCTCTCGTCATCACTAACGTTGTCCATATTCCTGTTAACACGAAAAGCATCATCAGAAACGTAAGTAAATTGCAATGAAAACACATGTATATAGTAAGCGGGAAGTAAAACAGAAAAAACATAGTTCTCGTTTATAAATTAAGGTCTTACTCTAGATTGTTTCCCATAGTCCTTCACCATGGTCATTTCTTACAGCATATTCGTCATCATCTACCAATTCAACTTCATTTGTTCGAGGTGTAGTTGTTGTGAAAGGTGGTGTGTCATCAAGGTTGAAGGTCGGATCACCATACTTCTGTTTTTTACTTTTAAGGACAATGGACATATTTTTTCTGGCAGGATCGGTGACAAAAAACACTTGTTTCGCGTGGCTTGCTAAAATGAAGGGCTCGTCTCTATAGCCAACTCTTCCAAGATCGACTGAGACAAAACCAAATTGTTTATCTATTACCACGGCATTGTTGCTAACCCACTTACATTTAAATAAAGCAACTTTGAACTTGTTGTACGTCATCTCCCATATTTCTTCTATAACTCCATAATAGGCCATAGACGCTAATATGGGGTTTTTGTCTCTCGAACTGGAAAAGTGCATAGATTCAGCTTCTACCATGACCCCACTATTTTGCATGGTACTTTTGTCATCTTGCTCTTTGGTATAGAAGGAATAGCCATTTATATCATAACCGGTCCAAGTAATGACCTGAAACGAAGGCCCCCAAGCTAGCCACTCGATTGTCTCAGACACACCGATCTCGTGCAAAACCTTTTCCTCGAACCACTGCATGAATGTCTTGTTTTGCTCAATAGCAATCTGCATGTCATTCTTCCTTGGATTCTTGTTCTTCAAAGTGTTTCTGTGTTCATTTATGTAAGGTTGAACTTCTTCCATATTATTCAGGATATACAAGTGGGCTTGCAACACCTCTTCACGAGGAACATTCTTCACTTTCAGTCCTCGTGTTCCCTTGCTTCTCCCTTCTTCATGCCGAGATTGTTCCTTCTTCCCTGACATATAATCTTTGCAAAACTCCATAGCCTCCTCAACTACATATCTTTCAACTATTGAGGCTTCTGGTCGATAAGGATTTTTAGAATACCCTTTTAAGATCTTCATGTATCGCTCGAAAGGGTACATCCACCTCAGGTAAACCGGACCGCATAGCCTTACCTCCCTCACCAAATGAACTACCAAATGCACCATTATATCAAAAAATGAAGGCGGAAAGTGCATCTCTAGTTGTGACAAAATAATGTAACCCTCATTTTCTAGTTCATCCAACTTTTCAGTGTCAATGACTTTGTTACAGATAGCATTGAAGAAAACGCACAATCTTGTCACTGTGTTTCGTACTTCATCTTTCATTATGCCTCTAATAGCTACTGGTAATAGTTGTTGCATCAACACATGATAATCATGGGACTTCATTCCCACTAACTTCAAATCGTCCATTGAGACACATCTTCTCACATTCGAGGAATACCCTTGCGGCACCTTCATTTCATGCAAACACCCACACAAACTTCTTTTCTCTGCTTTTGATAGTGTATGCGCTGCTGGCTCCATGTATGCCCTCCTACCATCATCTCTTAGTTGTGGATGTAATCGTTCTCTTATTCCCATATCGACAAGGTCTAATCTCGCATTAATCCCATCCTTAGTCTTCCCTGGTATGTGCAAAAGCGTACTGATAAGGCTATCACAAACATTCTTCTCCACATGCATCACATCAATATTATGTCTCACGTCTAGCGAACGCCAATATGGAAGATCAAAGAAAATGGATCTCTTCTTCCATATGTTCTTCTCACCCGCAACCCTCTGATTCTTACCAAAAGTGACATGGATACGTTCCACTCGACTGTAGACTTCCTCTCCGGTTAGTGACTTTGGAGCCATTCCATGCTCCGGTAAGCCGTTAAACCGCTTTCTTAGCCTACGATACGGGTGGTACCGATGAAGAAACCTCCTGTGGCCAAGGTAGACAGTTTTTCTTCCATGCTTTAGTTGTTGGAAGTGTGTGTCTGCTTCACATATTGGGCATGCTTTGTGACCCTTCACGCTGTACCCTGACAAGTTTCAATACGCAGGGAAGTCGTTTATCGTTGTGAAAATCATTGCACGTAGCTTAAAAGACTCCTTCTTATAAGCATCAAACACATCTACGCCTTCCTCCCACAACTTCTTCAAGTCCTCAATCAAAGGCGCCAAATAGACATCAATATCGTTCCCTGGCTGTTTTGGTCCAGAAATCATCATAGATAGCATCATATACTTACGTTTCATACATAGCCAGGGAGACAAGTTGTATATTACAAGGAGAACCGGCCACGCACTATGTGTGCTAGTAAGAGTTCTATACGGATTGATGCCGTCTGTACAAAGCCCAAGCCGTAGGTTTCTCGGCTCGCTGCCAAATTGAGGGAAGATTTCATCTATTTTTTTCCATTGTGGAGAGTCAGCTGGGTGCCGAAGATATTTTCCATCAGATATTCTCTCATCAGAGTGCCATCTCAACTTCTTCGCTTTTGTTGCACTCGCAAACAAACGTTTAAAACGTGGTATTATTGGAAGATACCACATAACCTTTAAAGGTTGCCTTTTACTTGTCACATCACCACAACCACCATCTTTTTTCACTTTGTATCGTGCAGTTTTACACTTAGGACACTCACTAAGACCTCCGTACTCATTTCTGTACAGTACGCAGTCATTAGGGCAAGCATGTATCTTCTTATACTCCATACCCATTGTAGACAGGATTTTCTTGGCCTCATACATACGATTTGGAAGTACATTATCTTCCGGAAACATATCACACAATAGTTCAAGCAGCAATGTGAAACTACTATCGGTCCACCCACAAGTTGCCTTTAAGTTAACCAAATGTAATGTTCCTGTCAGCCGCGTGTACTTACTACCACTGTACAATGGTGTCTCTGCATCACTCCGCAGGCTATCATACTCCTGCGACTGCGCAAAGGATTCTGCCTCAACATCGTTAATCATTCTCTCCATTCTATCTTCATCTATGACATCCACAGCTCCCTTCTTGTGTGACGGACAATCAGTTATTTCCTCACCATGCCATATCCACCTTGTGTATCGCAGATTTATTCCATCACAAAGTAGGTGATCCTTTATGACATCAATATCCCATCTACTCTCATTCAAACAATTGACACAAGGACAAAAATACTTCCCATTTCTTGCAGGAGCATTCTTTTTAGCAAATTCAATAAATTCGTCCACCCCTTTCTCATATTCCTCACTAGTTCTCAAAGCATTCATCCAACTATGATCCATTTTGTTACCACCTAAGGCATTACCAATAACATTCACACGTTTAGTACAATTCTCAAGGACATATGATGGGATTGCCTAATTAAGTTATCAACCCAATTTAGGATTTTAAAATATGGGCTTAATAACTTTATTGCCCCCTCCTAGCCTCATCTCTCCTATTAAAAGGGTTTCAGTGCTATGTAACTTATTTTTTTAATAAGTATATGTATATAAAATTAATGTATAATAAAATAAATACAATAAGATTAAATTAAAGAATTTTTTTGAGGTTTGGAAGAATTAAAAACAAAACGAGTTTCATATTAACAAAACAATTTTAAGTTGAGTTCTTCCAAAAATAAAATTGTTTTATTGAAAATATTTAGATAAAAATCATTTAATGAATATTGGGGTTATCGTTTTCTTTTTAAGTTTTGGCTTGAATTATTCTTCATAATTCAAGAATTTGGAATTAACAAAACAATTGTGTGTAATTAATACAAGAATTTCTTTAATTTAAATAAATCATATTTTATTTTATTATATATACTAATTAATGGTGTAGGATTTTAATACAACTATGAATTGTATTGGTTTCATGTGGCATACACTAATCAATGATTGAAAGAAACTTTTATGAGCCACTTTCATTATGTTACACTTGAACAAATAAATAAATAAAAGTTCAAAAACTTTGTCTTAAAATTTAATACTCTACTTCTAATCGTTCTTATAAGTCACTTTTAACATGATCACAATAGTGAAAGAAATCTTTAAATCTCATTAACTCTACCTTTAAATTTAAAACCTTTCTAACTACATCCCTATTTAATATAACATTTTATCTTATAAGAACAAAGTTTACTCAATAATTAACGAGAGGCAAATTGAAACAGGGAGTAACTTTTAAACTTTACTCATATTTAACACAATGGAACGGGTGAGAACTAAGAAGACTTGTTTCTATTATACACAAGTAAATTTATATTTAAACAAGAAAATAAACCATTCCCAAATCAATGCAATTTAAACAATATAACCACACCAAACACATCAGGCTAATCTTTGATATCTCAATATAAGCAATATATATATAATAAGCACTATGTCAACCATTCGGAAATATTTTTCAAAAACAAAATAAACCATGTTCTGTTACAAAAAAAAATTGAAGAAAATAAACCAACCTGAGGGCGCCCCCTAGCTACTATGTTTGAGAGGTTGAGAAGATGTTGGAGCTCCACCCACGCACAACAATGGAGGAGAGAGCAAAACCCACTGTGGAGGAGGTGAGGTTGCAGCCGTGGAGGAGGTGAGGTTGCAGCCGTTCAAGAGGAAGAAGAAGAAGGGAGGAGGGAAGAGTTCAACAAAGCTAGGGCCGATGGTGGGGGAGGGAGCTTGAACAAGGGAGGAGGGAGGAGTTGAAGAAAAAAATTCCTGAGGAGGAGGGCCGACGGTGTGGGTGGGAGAGGAGGAAGAAGAGTAAAGTATGTGAGGTGAGGGTGTGATGGTGATGAGAAGACCGCATGTCAGACATGCAGGGACGCCTTTAGGCGTCCCAAATGCCATTTGGGACGCCTAAAGTTGGGACTTTAGGCGTCCCAAATGGCATTTGAATTTGGGACGCCTAAAGTGGGACTTTAGGCGTCCCAAATTAATTTGGGACGCCTAAAGTGGGCTCCTGGCGCTAAAAAAAATTTATAAAATTTATATTTCGCGCCAGGAAGCACTTTAGGCGTCCCAAATTCAAATTTGGGACGCCTAAAGGTTCCCCTACACATAAATAATTACGAAAATGCCACCGCCTCCCTTTTTAACCACCCAATTCTCAATTTGGGACGTCTTTGGGGGTGGTTATATCTCAATTCTGTAGTAGTGTCATTCTAAAAAAAAGTGAAGTTTTTTAAAGCTATAAACTTTTTCAATGGAAAAGTTATGACCATGTTTTTAATGAACCAACATAATTTTAATAATAAATGATTATTTAAAATAAATCTTTCACAAAAAGTAACATCCTTATGGTATGTTGGATTAAATAGCACAACCTTTCACCAAATAGTGATTAGCACATTTACTTATAACCTTTATAACCTTTCGTATGTGTGTTTAGAGACATGATCTTGATGATTTTTAACATTGTAACTCCCTACATAACCATTTATATAATTTTTTTAATTCACAAGGATATATGACTTTTCAACAAAATTCTTAACACTTATAAGTTAATTGTTTAAATTATGTATTTTTAATACCATCAATTTAACTACCCATAACTATGTCAACGTCGGATTTAAACTTGGATCTTATCTAAATGTGATGGATAGTGTCATTGAAATAGTTTGCCATGGAGTCATTTACAAATTATGTTACACACACAATATGACCAAGGGTTAAAGGATTTAAATGTCCTAAAAGTTTTTGTATGGGTAAAGGGCAGCTGAAAGTTTTTTAGGGGGCAAATGTGTCCTGAAAGTTTAAAAAATGGGATAATTTTGTTCATCCGTTAACTAGCCATAATGGTCAACATTTGTTGACCAAATAAGCAAAGGTGGCATGTTTATATGTTATCCACTTCACTCCCTTTTTTTGTCCACGCCAATCGTCAAATTTTTTACTAAGCTTGTTCCAAAAAAAAAAACTTAGATCCTCTTCTGTAATGTCTCCGGTCTTTGATATAAAATTCAGTTGAGTTATTTGGCGAGATTTACAAAAGTTAAATAAATTATTTAATTATATATTATCTTATAAGTCAAGCAAATTAATTTTAAAAAATGATAATTTTTCCTAGCGTTCAAATCGATGTATCCCCTCCATGATGGATGGTTTAGGGTGCAGGAATTTGTTTTGGTAGGTACTTCAGGAGTTTTACGTTTTAATGACATATAATTCTTTTTTCTAAAAAAAAAACTACTAGTTTCGGCAGTTGATTAGTTTGAGGGGCTAAAAAAGTTAAATAATTATTTTAATGTATTTATATTTATTGTTTTTTAAATTAATTTATTTAACTTATAAACTAATATATAATTAAGTGATTTATTTAGCTTTTTTAATCCGGAGACATTGCAAGAGAGGATATGAGCTATTTTTTTTTAAAAAAAATCCTACTAAAAAAAAATCTGATGACTGACATGGATAAAAAAAAGGGGGTGAGATGGATGCTATATAGGTATATCACATTTGCATATTTGGTCAATAAATGTTGACCGTTAGAGCTGGTTAATGGAAGGGTAAAATTGCCCTTTTTTTTAACTTCCAAGGCATATTTGTCATTTCGGAGCATTTAAGCTCTTTAACCCTATAAACAAAATTAAAAACTCTTTTTCAATTGTTTTAGGAGGGTTTAATGATTCTCAAATCTAACCCAATTAAATAGTTATATAAAAAAACAAATTACTTAATGGATGATGAGGATAGAAAATCCCGTCGAGTAGTTTCATTTTTATGGACCTGGATTCTCTCATTTTCTTTTTCTGTTTGTTTTTATTATTTATCTCCTTCATGACCATTGGATCAAGATCTAATGGTTTACATTTAATATCTTATGAAAATATTATTAAAATGGAGAGAAGGATGAGAAAGAATGGGGAGAATGATGGAAAGGAAATAGGGATAAAAGGGAATTTTACCTCAAAAGTTTTCAATAAGAAGCAATTTTGCTTCAGAAGTTTTTCGGGGGGCAATTTTGCTCTGACCGTTATTTTAGTTAGTTTTGATCGTGAATTGACTAAATATATTGAGCTGACAATCCATATGTCATCCACATCATTTTTGTTAAGGTGTAATTTTGCCCCCCCAAAAATTTTAAATTTAACTTTGAAAAAAGTGAAGTAGATGACACATAGACTTTAGGGCAAATTTCCATATTAACAAAAATGACATGGATGACATGTAGATTACTAGTTAAGCATATTTAATTAACTAACGGTCAAAATTAACTAGGATAATAATCAGGGAAAAATGGCTCCCTGTTTTACATTTTTGAGGCAAAATTGCCCCTTAACCTAATGAAATATTAAATGTAGACCATTAGTTCTTGATCCAATAATCATAAATGAAGTAAAGGATGGAAGTGAGTGGGAAAAGAAAATGATAGAAGCCAACTCCCATTTTTGTTAAGCCAATTATAAAATTTGTCTTGAGTAAGAGGGAATTATTTTATAATTTTTATTTAAATTTACTTCTAATAATTACAGAATTGATATTAGATAATTATGAAATTTAAAGGGAAAAGTACATTCAGGTTTTGGACAAGAGAAAAAAAAAAGAAAAAAATGTCCCTCAAAATCTCAAAATTGTCAAAAAATCTCGTGGGATTTTTTTACAATAAATTTCAATTATGAACTTGTTAATGGACATCCATAGGCTTGCTAATATACGTCCATCGATTTATCAATGGACGCCCTTAGAATTGTTAACAACGTGCCCATGGACTTGTCAACGGACTCCCATAAACTTGTCAGTGGAATTAAAACTTATTATAAAAAAGACCCACGGGACTTAAATACAATTTTAAGATTTTAAGGGACTATTTTTTTATTTTTTCTCTTGCTCGGATCTGAATGTAATTTTTTCAAGATTTTTTTTAACAGAAGTAATTTTTCCAAGATTTAAACCATATTATTATTTGGCAAAAAACTATAATAATATATATATATATATATATTTTTTATCAAATACTAGTGTTTTCTTTTTGACCATAAATGTCTTTGACATCATTTATGAACAATAAAGGCCTCGCGAGAATTTTCATTGCCGGGGCAATATGGTCAATTGATCAAGAGAATGACGTATTTCATCCAAACGGAAAACGCCCAAACAAACAAACAAGTCTTTCGTTCCACCTCTCTTTCTCAACAAAGTCCTCCAAAAAAACAAAAACCTTCGTTCCGAAGCTCTTCTCTCTCTCTCTCTCTCTCTCTCTCTCCCTCCCGTCTGTTCCTCTTCGTGTGCTTCACGAACTTCTCAGATTTTCAATTCCCATCTCTCTTTTCTTCTCGGGATCGAGCCCTCTTGATCTCTGTGTCAGTTTGTACAATGCCGTTAACGTGAATCTGCCAGCAACATAAAGAGGATCGCTTACTGTATAGCTTTAGATCAGAGTCGACGACCCAACAAACTACTGAGGCACCGAGTCAAGCACGTCAGACCCGTTCAAAATATGGGGTCGGTGCCGTCAACTCCGCGCAATAGCGGTGCATTCTCACAGGACACGGCGGAGTATCTTATCGAAACTTTCGTCGGTGGCGAGTCTTTTCCGCTTTCCTCCGAGTTCTGGCAGAAATTGCTCGAGCTTCCTTTCGATCTTCGATGGCCCACTGACCGTGTTCACCAAGCCTGCGAGCTTTTGGGTGAGTGATATTACAATTACCGCTCGTAATCATTTACTAGGATAATAATGGTTTTAAGGGGAAGCTTCAGTTGCCTGTTATAGTTCTCAATTCGTGGCTAATTCCATTGTTTAGGATCACGGTCTTATGCAATTAGTAGGAGTGTATACATCAGAGAATAATTTTTTAGCTAGAAAACGATAATATCAAGGATTTAGCATTCTTGGGTGATTTCTCTGTTGAACTTTTTAGTTCTAAAAATTGAATACACTCACGAATTAGTACATTGGATAAGAATGTTCTGCTTTTCTTCCCCTAACGCGCTGATCGAAGTGCTCATTTAAGTTTAGACCCTAAATATTTTAGGTGAAATGGTAATTATATGGTGTTAGAGAGCACATTTTTTCTCATATCATAGACATTATTTCAGACCGCTTATAGTAAAATAGATTTGTTCTTGTTCATTCCGTCATTGTAATATTTGACCCTTGTTTGTTTCCTTGCATCTTTCTTGCAGCAAAAAACAATCATCGCACCAAGCATCTTTCAAAAATTTTGTTCCATCTAGCATGTTACTTGCAGGAATCCATGTCATCATCTGGTGTACCACCAGCGGTTTATGAAAAGGCTGTTAATGCAGTGTACATCACCTCAATATTTTTGAAGCACTTGATTGAAAATGTTCAAGGTGATGATCTGGAGTTACATCTGTTGTTAGATGAAAATGAATCAATACCAAAGGATATTTTGGGAGGTATGTAACATTCATTGTTACGTTAATACAGCTTTATAAGATTATATTTTCCTAGTGCTTTAGAATGCTTGTTTTTTCTGTTCTCTTTATGTTTTGAGTTAAAAAGTATATTGGGACACAGTTAGCTTCAGTGATCTGGCTGTGGGGCTTCCACTTTGAGTTATATTCATTAATCAAATTAAGATTTGCAAAATGAAAATAAGTTTGAACATGAAATTTGGTATGTGATTTGTGATGCTTGTGTGAATGTCAGATTAGCGTCAAGACTGAAATTTTGTCACCTATTTTGCACCAAAAAAAAAAAAAAGTCGGTTTAGATTATAAATTCCTTTCCTCAAGTCTGTTGTGACATGTTTAGGATTTTTGGCTGGCAAGTTAAAATGGAACTTTCTTCCTCTTCTTCTTCTCTCTCTCTCTCTGTTTTCTTTTGGGAATGGCTTATTGAAATTTTCTGTCTCTCCACTGTATGTGTTTCCAGCATTCTTCATATGTGTATATATATATTTGACTTTAATCTTAATGCAGAACAAACGATCGAAAATCTTGTCATGCGGAATGTGCTTACCTTTATAACATCAGTAGATGTGAGGTATTTAGTAGCTGGAGCTGTTAGTTGTTTGAGTCTCTGAATGTATTACTTTTTCTGATGTGATCTTTTTCTACTCTAGTCCCAACTCATACTTGTTGCATCTGGAGCTGCTTAATTTCATGCTTATTGCAATGTCAACTCAGCTTCTCTGTGGGCCATCTCCCAGACCAAATGATGTAAACCCATTTCTTGATGCAGCAATGGCTCAGGTGAGTGGATGAAATTACAGCATGAAACTCATGCTTGATGAATTACTTCATGTTTGCTGATAGCAAATTTGCTTTTGGTGTACTGTTAATTTTGCAGGATACCTCTCTAGTTAGTTCTTTTGTGCGCAGACTACTTCTAAATTATATAACCCGGCCCAATATTCCTTTTAATAGAGCATCTTATTCCATCTTTAATGAAGGAAGTGAGAGGGGCGTTTTACAGAGAGTTGGTTCTGCTGCTGGTATGGTGACTCAATAACATTAATTGTCTTATTTCTGCAAGATTCTAATTTAAGTAATGGTGAGTAATTGAGTCTTTTGTCATTTGTTTTTTCTTTCACTGCAGCAAATTTTGTTTTATTGCCATTCAGTTATTTGATCAGTTCAAGCAGTGGGGAATCGAGAAGTCCTCTAGCAGATAGCAGTCTCCACGTGCTTCTTGTTCTCATTCATTATCACAAATGTGTTGTGAGCAAGGACTACGATGCCAATGAGAATGATAAAACTGCTGTGTCAGATACTCTACAGAGAGAAATAACTTATTTTTCTGACAATCCTTACTGCAAGGCTTTAGAACACGCAACTGATTTTGAATGTAATATATCTTTTATTTTTATTTTTATTCTTTTGGTTGATTGTGGAGACTAGCAATTTTGATCAATGCTCTGTTTGCAGTGGATCGTTTAGATGTTGAGGGTAATGCTATCAGTGGTCCACATGTGAAGTTGCCTTTTGCTTCTTTATTTGATACCCTCAGCACGTAAGTAGTTGACTACTTGTACCCAACTTGAACCAATTAACTTACTACATTAGCATCTTGCTTTCCTATTGTTTTGATTGAATTATACTCCAAAATATGTATTGAGGTTCTTCCACTTCTATGCTCTGCTTACAATATTTTTTATAACTGGCTATTCCTCTGCAGGTGCTTGGCTGATGAGACTGCAGTACTATTACTTTACTCATTGTTGCAGGGGAATTCTGCCTTTCTAGAGTATGTCTTGGTGCGGACTGATCAAGATACATTGGTAAGGTGTCATAACTCTCTATTAAGAAAAAAATTGGGATAAATATAATTCATGTAGAAGTCAGTGGAAGAATTTTCAGAGAAAGTTTTATTAATTCTCTCTAACTTCAGAGAGATGGATGTCTTCACTATCATATCAGTAACTGCGTGTTTCTGAAACCAACAGTTGATGCCCATTCTGGAAGCGTTATACAATGCTCCACGCAAGACAGCAAATCAAATTTACATGTTGCTGATCATACTTCTGATTCTCAGTCAGGATTCTTCTTTCAATGCTAGCATTCATAAACTGGTAAGAAAATTCTGTGTTTTGGCATTGGGCTTTATCCTGAAAATTCAAGGATTATGCTAATGTGGTATATACATGAACAGATATTGCCTGGTGTTCCTTGGTATAAAGAACGTCTCCTCCATCAGACATCTCTTGGTTCTCTCATGGTTATAATTCTTATCAGAACTGTACAATATAATTTGTCTAAATTACGGGTATGAGTCATAAACCTAGTTGAATTATTAATTTACTTGCTCCGGTTTATTCAAACTGACTTTTCCTGCTGATTGATTGTATAATTCAAACCATATGGGATGTGTATGCTGATCTTATGATTATTTAGCATTTGTTGACTTTACAATTTTTAACTTTCTTATGGCCAGATGTAATTATGAAGTTTAATGCTATTGATTGTGATGGATTTTATTGATATGAAACTTTTTTGCTCTGAAAATGATTCAATTTTCAACTAAAGCTCATAATCGGATTAGCTTCTGATGCTAAACTGCACCTCACATAGTTGGTTTTTACCTTTTCTTGTTCTATAAACTTAACACTGAACTTCACATGTCATATGTTAGCAACATTGATAAAGAACAACAACGTTTCTTAAGTAAAAAAAAGGAACTACAATGTTTCTCAAGTTAGACATTGAGTTTTTAAGGTTAGGCAGCCACTTTTGCCAAGGGAAGAAAAATATATTCAAATCTAGTTTCCAATGACTCCATGTTTGATTTGTAAAGGATGAGGAAAAGGCTGTGGCATTATATTTATATCAGATCCTGGGCTGGGAAAGATGAAAAACTGCTGTCTTAAACAAGAAGGGGGATGGGAGGAATGAGAGCTGGAGAATTATAACGGAAATATCTGTACAGCATTTCAGTTGTAGTTCTTTCCATAACCTAAATCATTACATTCATGCTCAAGAAAAACCAGTCTCCTATTTGGCATGTATTTGACTGTAAAAGTATTTTTTTGTCCTGTTTTCTCTCCTTACCACACTGGTACTGACAAAACAATAAAATCTCTTATGAAATATATGGTTTAGTTTTGGATATGCATCCCTCTGCCAACTAATTTCATTAGTGAATGGCAATTAGATGGTCATATTATTGAAAATAGTAATTATTTGCATAATGTACCAATTGGCATATATTGATGTTTCAGTCTTAGAAAAGTTGTTGGTCCTTTCTTTGCATAATCCGTTTTATTATGATTTTCTACTTTTTTGTATTGGAGAAAGGAAGGATATTGTAAACATCATTTTGTTTTGCCTTGAATTATGATAGGATGTGTATCTACATACAACGTGTTTAGCAACTTTGGCAAACATGGCTCCTCATGTTCACCGTCTTAGTGCATATGCATCACAGAGACTAGTTGGACTTTTTGATATGCTATCACGCAAGTATGTCACTCTCTTTCTTGTCCTTAGTACTGTATTATCTCCATAGCCATATTTATATATTCAAGAGCACATTCTATTTTTTCTGGCATAGCTGTGATCATATCATTGCCTTCTCATTAGGTATAACAAATTAGCAGATCTCAGAAATAATAAACTTCACATTGGAAATGGCAACTCAGTTGAAGGAAATGGCCTCATAGAAGATGTGGTATATGCTTTGGTCTTTGTCCTTTTTTCGTTCCAATTATTATAAGCTAAATAATTAATAATCCTCTTGCTAAATCATATCGTCTTTCAATGCAGTCAACTGAATTGCAAATTTATACTGACTTCTTGAGGCTTGTACTTGAAATTATAAATGCTATCCTGAGTTATGCCCTGCCTCGGAATCCTGAGGTATGATTTGGTTGATTGTAGATTTTATACCATCCGTTTTGATTTAGTTCCTTTACTCTATGATATTTACATGTAGATATTTTTTTCATGTCTGAATGGGGCAGGTAGTATATGCAATAATGCACAGGCAGGAAGTTTTTCAGCCATTTAAGAATCATCCACGCTTCAATGAGCTGCTTGATAACATTTATACTGTATGTTCCGTATATTTTACTAAACCGTCAGCTTCCCTACCTCCTTTTCAAAAAGCTTGAAACTCATACTGGAGAAAGATTCACTTTTCTCCTGTTGCATTTGTGAAACTTGTCTTTGCATATTACATCATGGTTTCAGTGTTAGAATAACGCAATCAATATGATAATTGCAGGTGTTAGATTTTTTCAATAGTCGTATGGATGCTCAAAGAGGGGATGGTGACTGGTCTGTCAATGAGGTGCTTCAGGTGATAATTGTCAATTGTCGATCTTGGCGTGGCGATGGGATGAAGGTACAATTAAAAAAATAAAATGTCTAATTTGTGGCTTAGATATAATCAGAATTATCATGAGGATCATTGCTTCCACTGTTTACATGAGGCATATCCTCTATGTTTAACAGATGTTTACTCAACTGCGCTTCACATATGAACAAGAGAGTCATCCAGAGGAATTCTTTATTCCATATGTCTGGCGGCTAGTCTTATCCCGATGGTATGATTCCTTCCACTTCTTATCCACATATTCTCAAGACCTGTTTAATTTATTTACTTCTTTCTCTTCTGCTTCTAAGCTCAATGTGTTGGTTAATCATTATAGTACCAGACTTCGATAATCTTCATGAGGGGTTCACGTATCCTTCCTCCATGGAGGGAGTTAGATACTCACAAAGATATTATGTTGCTGATTATAAGTTTTTCCATTTACTTCCTACCTTTTTTTCCTCATTTTATGCACATGTAACTAATGCTTGCTTAATTGTGTCTTCAGTGGATTCACATTCAACGCAGCGGCCATAAATTTGTTTCCAGTTGATCTTCCTGCGGAAGTACGTATCCAAATTTCTATTAGATTCACATGTCACATACATTTCCTATGTTACTCATCTGATGAATGAATGGTAGTGGCTTATCTCTTTAGAATGTTCACATGGCTTTAGCATTTGATCTGGTTATTGATATATCTCTCAAAGCATTCTTTTTGTTATGTGGCTTATATAAGGGAACTTAGCAAGAGTTCCATGCATTTAATGGGAAATCGAAGGGGGGAAAAAAAAATTAGGATGGGTGAAAAAAGAGATCAAGTAAAGGGCCAGTTTGGGAGAGAGCTTCAAATAATCACTTCTGTGCATTACGAGACCAACTATTTTGAGACTCTATACGCACTTCCACTTTTCTATATTATCTTGTCTTTTACATACATAATACATTACTGTAAAGGATCATAATTCCTAAATATGGTATAGTGGGGATGGGGATTGGATGAGACCCACTTGATTGGTTTTCACTCCACACTATTTTTCTTCTCATGCACTGGGTCCACAGTGCTCTTAGTTTAACTTGGGAACCTGAATGTCTAATTGTCTATAGCAACCCACCCAATGGTGCGATAATCAAATAGGTTTTGTGAATGGAGTAGATATTTGATAATCAAATAGACGGTTAGGATTATTTAAATGCTTCAACAACTCATATCAAATGGGCTTATAGGCAATCAAATCGAAGGTTAGGATAATCAAATGGGCTTATAGATGCAACAATTAGACTTGATGTAGAGATGTAGTATGAAAAGGCATACTACCTCCATTCCTTAATATAAGATATTGTCTGTAGTGCGATTTGCATTACGAACGAGATCTTATGTTAAAGAATGAGGGTAGGAGGTAGTATTATACATTCAAATTCTGGTTATCTCATCATAGATGTGACTGATTTTAGTTGAGAGTTCATAACCAGATATGTTGATTGAGGTGTGATGGCAAAAATTGAATTGTTTCAGGAACATGAAGTAGGAGTGGAGGTGAGCACACTTGCAAACGGAGATCTTGAGAGGCCAGCGAATCAGCTTTGATCCATATCCAGCTTGCAATAATATCAAGAGTTGGTTTTGTGGGCGAATATGTATCTGTACATATAACAAGTAGTTGGGGAAATCGTGATGGTGATGTTCTCATTCTTTTCTGTTCATAAATTTGTGAGTGTAGAGGTTCTTTTCATTATGAAAAAATGAAAAACGAGATATACATGTAACAAATAAGGGTTCAGTTTTTCTCATTATCCTTTTTCTCATCTTCTCTCATAATTTTTAAATCATGTTCGTTCAATCAATTTGAAAGGTGAAAAATGAGCTACGTTTTCAAGTTTTCACTCTTTCGACTTTTCTCCCATCTTTTCAATCAACGGTTCAGATGGGTTTCTCTTTCCAATCAACGGTCAAAATGGGCTTATGAGGGATGATGAGAAAATGAGATGATGAGAAGATCTGCTTCCAATAAATAAATGATGGCGATGCATATTAATCTTGTAGTCGTATCTAATGTGGCACATTTTTTTTATCTTTTTTTAAAAAATTCAGTAAGTTGGAATAACTAAGAAGTACTGCTTCCGGTCTTTAATATAAGACTTAGTTGATTTTTTTTTTTTAGAGATTAAGAAAGTTAAATAAATTATTTTTTATTCTTTTTACGTTGTATTAGTTTGTTTGATTTATAAATTGATATATATATATTTTAATTATACATAATATATACTATGATTAATTAAATTATTTAATTTTTTTAATCCTTTCGTCATATTAGGGGTGAGCATGGTGCCCAGTAGCCCGGTGCGCTCACCCTGGCCCTGCAAAAATTTGCCCAGCCCAGCCCTAAAAAAGTGGCCCGAAAAAATTTTGGACAGCTTTAGGAGGGCTAATAATCGGGCAGGGCTGGACATCAGGCAAGGGATGCTGCCCTGCCCATTTGGCTATGCCCTGAAAATTATTTTTATTTATTTAAAATATAAAATTTCATATCAATTAAATATTATTTCATATATATATATTTTTATTTAAAATATATATTGTCTATTGTATAATACTCTTCTGATCCTCTCTTTTTTGCCCTAACAACTAAACACTATTTACAAGTAGATTTCTTCCTTTCTTCTTTACTTTATTCTGTATTAAATTATAGTTGCTTTTTATTTTCTTTCCAGATGCTTCATCATTTGATCAACTTTTGGAACATTGAATTGATGCAAACTACTTTGACTTCACGACTTTAATTACAATCATTTTGTTTTCTTATTTATAATGGATTATGGATGTTGTTTAATTTTTAAAGTATGGATATTTGCTAAGACATATGGTATTTTTTAAATTTTAAGACTCAAGTTGTAGACTTATTTTAAAATATCTCAAGATGCGAAATTATCGAATGTATTTGAAGTTTATATTACTTAGAGCGAAGTTAAGACATATATGGTATTAGTAACTACAGGAATGTTTATGAAATTCATAAGGAATTATTTTTTTCATAAGTGGACAAGATAAGGCGTTATCACTTGGGCAGGGAAGCCCACCCTGCCCAACCCACCCTTACTCAGCCCAAAATGGTTGGGGCTTTTAGCGGGTAGAGTTGGGCATCGGGCTGCAAAATACAGCCCGTTCATCCTTTGAGCAGGGCATCGGATAGGGGTCTCATCCTGTCCAGCCCTACCCATGCCCACCCTTACGTCATATTAACAACGGAGGAGGGAGTAATTGATACAGGCCCTCACTGGAGTGAAAATTAAAAATTGCCGTGCGCGAGCAACATCCAAAAAGAAGATTAATCTTTGTATACAGTTTGCAAAAGTGCAAAAATGGATGGGGCCTTGTGAGCCCATGTTTTTTTCTTTTGGTTGGGTCAGGCCTGTAATTTTCTTAATTTTGTTTTTTTTGGTCATATGTGTAAATTTTAAATTTCATTTTTTCAATAAAAATAAATTAAGGTTATCAAAATGGTCTGTTCATCTTTTTTCAGCGTTTTTGCCTTTTTGGGTAACGGCTCATTCTCCTTTGATGTTTGACTAGTGAGAGATTTTTTATTAGCAAATTTTTTATCATAAAATAATTATGCAGGCATATACACAACAAGAAGTCTTTGTGCCAAGAATTAAATCTTTAGATCATTTCAAACTGTGTGATATATTCTCTTTATCATTGCCTCTCATGAGATTTCCTTATAGAGATTATAAGCAGGATTAAATCTGTAGTCTCTCATAAGAGTTTATATATCACTAGACTATAAGGTCATTGACGTAAAATCCTTTTTTTATAATCATATTTAACTAAGTATTTATTCAAACCATTAATCCAAACACTATCAAGGTTATGAAAGAGCACTGATTAAAACATGTTTATCACAATAGAAAAGTTTAAATCTATATTTTCAAGAGAACTATCATAATTAAAAGACCAAAACCCCTTGATAGTAGTTCAAGCACAAAGTTGGGTTTTGAACTTTTCGAAGCCCATAATAAGCATTCACCATCAACTCATCAAGCTCAAACTCCTTTATTTGAATATACTTGGTCGCATAACAAAATATTCAAGTCAAACCAATATGTGGATTCACAAGTTGAGAACACAGCCCTAAGGCTACTAGGGCGCCCAAAATCATTAAAAGTAATCCAATAACAACAAATTAAAAGTATATAGTTAGTACATAAGATCTTTAAAATAAATCAAAGTATGCAGGATAAGCCCTAATATGACAATATATAATAATCCAGCATAAACCAAAAGGGATGGAAGCACTAATCTTAGCAAGAGTAGCTTAAGCTTCTAGAGCTTTCCTTAATAGACCTGCACAAAAACTACCACCTGAAAAAATGTTAAATGAACGGGGTGAAACAAAAGCCCTAGAACCCAACAATCCTACTAATAATGCATATAAGTAAGTGCTTGTGAGGTATCAAGTGGGACAATTGCAAATTCATAGCATTATCGCATATGTCACCTGGTTACACATATCCATTTACAATAGTATACTTATATTCTTATAATTATCACATGAGTGTACAACAATCAATTCACTAATTTATCCTCTAACCTCTCTTATTTTCTCATACCTTATTTTCTCTGATTGAACCCATGGGCTAGTATTCAGCAATGTAACTAGTAGTTGAATTCAATAAGCTCACTGATTAAGTGCTTGTTTGAGTTAGCAGTAGAAGTTACTTTTCAAACGTGATTTATGGTGTACGAGGTAAGTATGTGAGATGAGTTTTGTTTCGACTTACGTGAATGTACTTTTTGAACACTAACCCAAACAGACACTAAAGGTGTGTTTGAGATAGCAGTAAGAAAAATAACTTATTATTATTTTGACTTATTAAAAATGACTTAATAGAAAACAGTTTTTGTAATATGATTTATGTTTGGATGAGCAATTTATTTTTGGACAATAAGTGCTTATAAATCATGATTTACGGTATACGAGGTAAGTATGTGAGAGGAGTTTTATCTTGACTTACGTAATAAGTGACTTAATAGAAAATTTGTAGTGATGAGCTTATTTAACAAGTAGCTTATTCTACCCGTGATACAATTAAAATAAGATGAACCAAACATAAAAAAAAATCCCAACTCATTTGGGCTTATTTCCATGAAAACGAGCTTATTTTTATGCAAAATGTGATAACAAACACACACTAATTGATACAAATGTCACCCGGTTACACATATCCATTTACAAATAGTATAATTTTATTCTTATAATTATCACATGAGTGTACAACAATTAATACACTAATTTATCTTATTTCCTCTGATTGAACCCATGGGCTAGTATTAACCAATGTGACTAGTAGTTCAATTCACTAAGCTCACTGATCAAGTAATATGGACCAGTCGAAATCCACAAAGCACAAGACGGGACCATGGGTTCCCCTCTAATGTATTAGTGGGGTTTTAAGGTCCTACTAAATACAAATGGGCTAAAAGACTAACTAATGTAAACATAAAAGCCCACCGCCTTATTTCCTCATTTGTATAAGAATCCACCATCTTATTGCCTCTATGAATAACTTCTTATCAAATCAACATTCACTTATATCAATATTCAAGAGATATAACCCCAATGGGTTATCACATGCTAATATCAATTCACAAGTTCTCAAGACAATTTTTTCAATGTCATCAATCAACATCAATTCATACAATGTCAAGTCACTAGCTGTTTCTAAAAAAAAAAAAAGTCTCACAAGACAATTTCATTAAAAACATAGTTTCATGGTTCATATCACAAACCAATAGCAAATTTATAGTTCTATATAATTAAAAATCACTTACAAATATGATACAACCACACATAACAAGAAGAAAGTGATTACCTCTCGTCAAAGCAAAATAATAACACAATATTCCTCATCCAAGAGCTCATTCACAAGCCACAATCAATCTATAATAATTAATTTCCTATACATTAATAACTCGTTGAGTTATCAGAACATTTTGATATACACACATATACATATGTATGGATGTATAGATATAAATTTTATTCCCTCCGGTCCTAATTATAAGACAAAGTTGATTTTTTTGGAGAAATTAAAGAATCCAATTAAATTACTTTAGAGCATTTTTATTTTTATTTTTTTCTCCAAATTAATTAATTTGACTAATAAACTAATATATAATATAAGGAAACTAAAAATATAAACACTCTAAGGTAATTTAATTGGTTTCCTTAATTTTTCCAAAAAAGGCAACTTTATCTTATAATTAAGACCAGAGGGAGTATTAAGTTTCCAATTTTCATTAAAATCACATTTCTTTCCTCCATAATTTATTCACCACTTATTATAATCATGAAAATGTAACTATATCCTCAATTTCTTCAAAACTCCATTTAAAGTTTTAAATAAAAATCATTAATATTCACATCTAACCCTAAACCTCAAATCCAATCAAATTCCATACATAAAAGTTATAAAAATAAAACATAAAACATGAACTTTTTAATTGGTACAAGTAAATTATAGACTCCAATAAAATAAAGTAAATTATAAAAATTCGAATTTAATTGGTACAAATACCATATACAACATAAAACATGAACTTTTTAACCAAAAATTAATTTTGAATTCTCACAACAACCAAATAAAAAAATTTAAATTGATTAAAATTAACTAGTTGCTCACATTTACATTTTTAGTCATCTATTAACAAAACTCAAAACTTACTCAAAACCTATTCAAAACCCTAACCTAAAAAATTTCTCTAATCAACTCAAAACTTAAGTTTATTTTAACCCATGGAGGTTCACTGAAGTTGGGTTGACTGAAATAGAGTAGGAAAAAGCCATTTAAATACCATGTGAATTAACAAAACTCCAAAAAGTCTGTTAACACTTAAAAATGATACAAAGGTGACAGGTATCAAATTGAGATTTTAAAATTTTTGGTGAGTTTACCATTTTGCTCCTAAGTTTTAAAAAAAGTTTGCAACCCCTCCCCAAAAAAGGTGGCCCCTGGATCTCCGATGGTCGGCGGCTGGAGGTTCGGCAGTCAGAGCTCTGGCGGGGGCACCTTTCTTTCTCTTAAAAAAAAAAAAACTTAGGGGCAAAATGGTAAACTCGTCAAAACTTTAAAATTTTAATTTGATACTTGTCACCTTTATGTCATTTTCAAGTATTAATAGACTTTTTCGGGGTTTTGTTAATTCACATGGTATTTAAATGGTATTTTCCCAATATGACCCATTATAAAAGAATTTTCAATTTCATTATTTTTTTTAAAATTTATTTATATAATTATAGAACTCCTCTTTCTATCTCTTTTATTTTTAATTATTTATTCTCTTTGTTTCCCCTTTCTTTTCATCATTATTTATATTATTATTATTATTTTAAACTTAGTAGTAGTAGTATTTCATTTCATTACTTTTTATTTTATTTTATTTTTTTTCTTTTGCTCATAAATTTTGGATAAGTTCTCTTTATTTAATTAATTACATAATAAAATTTTATTTACCATGAAATAATTCCTTCCTAAAATCATTTAAATTTTTAAGAATAAAATTTAGGATGTTATAACTGATAACATATACTAAACACCTGCTAAAATATCTCAAGTTGAGAACATATACTTAAATTTGACATCATTCGAGTGATTGTCATGTCACTCGAGTGATCTTGTCTTTACTCACAAGTGATCCTGAGGTGACGTTATTTTTTAATGAAGATCACTCGAGTGATCCATGATCAGTTACAAGGCACTTATAAGTGATATAAAAGTGCTGAAAAATACTAAGTGAAGATCACTCGAGTGATCTCTTAAGCACTCGAGTGGTATGAATCACTTACAGGTCACTTGGTGGTGATTGAGCTTAACTCTTTAGAACATATAGAAGATCACTTGAGTAAATGGATATGCACTCGAGTGATATTCATTTTTCACAAACATCACTACTAAGTCACTCGCTAGTGATTATCAGCACAAGATCACTTGAACACTCAAGTGACAGAGTAAGCACTCGAGTGATAAGGGACCACTCGAGTGATTCTTAATCACACTCGAGCGAGGGTTTATCAGACTCTTATAATCAGCGTCTCGATAATTTTAATACCTACTCTATACATATGATTAACACCTTAACGTCTTATACTACTTCTAAATGTTACTAATCACATTTTTGTATAAGTTTCAAATCCTTAATATTCGAATTAACTTCAAAATCTACAAAAAGCAAAATCTTATTAGAGGCATTAAATGAGTAGCAAAGGTAATCAACGAAAACACTCTCTTTCATCAATGGCTACATTTACACTCTAATGGACAGATTTAAATGCTCTCAAATGGTCACTAAATTCATCTTACCTATAAATACGGAAGCATTCAAGACGGAGCAACCATCAAATGACAAAATAAATTCTGTGCATCATGTGCTTTATTTCTTTATGATATTCTCTGATATTCCTATTGTTCTTCAGTATTCATTTTTCAACTCTTTGAGAGAGATTTTACAAACTCATTCATTACTCCTATAAAGAGAATCTCAAGGTAGTGAGACCTTAAGTAAGGGTATCAGCTTGCAAAATGTAAGGGGAAGTAAGTGTTCTGTTGAGGAACTTTCTTATACTGTGGTGCCAAGAATCCCTCGAATCTTGGAAGTATAGTGAAATTTTCAAAAGCGCTTTAAGGACTGGACGTATGTCAAGAGGCTAAGACCGAACCGATATAAACTCCGGTATACACTTCAGTGAAATTTCTCCAACTCTTATCTTTAGATTAAGTTTCTTAATTGTGATTTTTAAATTTTTAATGTCACCTAATTCACCCTTTCTTTGGTGAAACCGTTGACAATAACAAAATTAAATATCAAATAATATTAAACCATTAAGGTGGAGGTATGCCTTATAAATTCCGATTGCTCATTCTTGGATTCTATCTCCTCCAATAATATAAAAATGTAAGCATGACCAAACATATAACTATTTATGTTGTGACAAAACTCATTTAGGAAAAGTAATATAAAAAATAATAATAAGAAGTGTAAAGAAAAATTGTATTAAATTTCACTAGTTGTGCTATCAGTGGGATTTAAACCCATGCCGACTCTTATATGAACCCTTTTGATGGAGGTGGGATACAGACTAGTGCTGACTCTAATATCAAATAAAAATGAAACACTAACCATCAAGCCAAAATCTTAATTTTTTTTCTTGAATGAACCATTAATGGGTATGGGAACTCGAGTAGGTAAAGGATAGACACTATAACCAAGGGCTGAATAGGAAATAGACATGCCATGTTGCTTAGTAGTAAGCCTAATGCCGTCAATTGAAGTGAGAGTTTATCGAATTTTGAACGGAATTCTGAACATGCAAACTTAACCTCCCGAAATATGCCCAACTAGATATGCTTCCCAATGAACCTAAGGATTTTGTTGTTCTAACGGACCAACTTCTTCTTTTAAATTGTTCTACGAAGAAATGCAAATGCACCCGAAAAACTAACTCCTTACCCTATCCTGTAATTGAGATTAGATATTCCACTTTAGGCACAAGTTATTGATCGAGACACCTTCAGAGAGTTGAAAAGGTGCCTTTAACATGAAAAGAGAGTTTGATTTATCTAGACTGGCACTGATAAGGAGAAACTTTTTCTAGTAGATTCAAATAAATGCTAACTTTGATACCAATATGAAAGAAAAATTTGTTTAGGGTAAAAATTACTTTAATGATTGTAAAATTGAAAAAAAAGTTGCTTAATCCAAATAATAATGCATTTAATTTCACAACGGTGCTGGCTTTGATATCAATGAGATTTGAATTAGTCCCAGCTTTGATAACAATGAGATTTGAACTATACTGCTAGCTCTAATACCAATCTGATACCAAATTGAAAGAAATTTTTAAAATGTAAAAATTACTTCAATGATGGTAACATTAATTGAAATAAATTTTCTTAATATTATTATAGAAGTTATAATGTATTTATTATATTGAATGAACCATCTGTTAGATCTCATGTTTTGATGATAACAAAGAATGGCATGAAAAAGATTTGATAAACAAATAAGTTTGAACAATGTAATAACAGGAAAAATCATCTCTTGAAGCAAGCATTGGAGTAATGAAGAAAGGCCAAGAGAAAAAGATGAGAAACTTGATCAGTGACAAGTTTTCTAAAGGGTTACTCGAGTACGTACTCAAGTAATGGACTTAAACTTGAAGTAACCAGAGTCGACCTTCAAGTAACCTGCCAACGATACTCGAGTAATAAGGTAAATGACTCCAAGTTGCTCTCGGCCTGCCAATGTTACTCGAGTAGCTATTCGAGTAACCAGGTAACTCACTGGCAGTTGCTCTCGGCCTGCTAACGTTACTCGAGTAGTTACTCGAGTAACTAGATAAAAGTTTTCAAGTTGCTCTCGGCCTGCCAATAATACTCGAGTATATACTCAAGTTACTCAGTTTCAAGAAATGTGTTGCTCTCGGCATTTTCAACCCTGCCAATGTTACTCGAGGCGATACTCGAGTAACTCACTGTGGTAAGCAAAACCTGAAGGTATTACTCGAATAACATGAAATGTTTTTCTCACCCTTCACCTCAAGTTACTACTCGAGTATGCAGAGTTATTTAGAAGAAAAACTTCAAGTCACTACTCGAGTATGCAAAATGAATTGGAAGAGAACTTCAAGTCATTACCCGAGTTAAGCTACGCAGAAAACTTATGCTTACTCGAGTAAGGACTCGAGTAACAAGGTAATCAAACTTGAAGTGCTCTCGGCCTTGAAATCCTACCAACATTACTGGAGTGAAGCATCGAGTAACTTAAAGTTTGTTTGAGAGTGTACTCGAGTTGCTACTCGAGTAACTAATGAAGAAAAGTGTACTTTACCCGAGTAAGTACCCGAGTAAACAGGTATTTCCAAAGGTTTGAAATTTTGTTTACTCCATGCACTACCCGAGTAATGTTATGTTTGCTTATTGACTTGCAGTTTATGAAAGTTTTCCCGATGATACTCGAGTATGTACTCGAGTAAACTTTAATGAATACTCGAGTAACTACTCAAGTATGCAAGTCCAGAAATTTAGAAATCATTCCAACATTCATTGATTTGTTTCCTATATGATTAACCTATCATTGTATTAACATTCTTAGCATATTTACAGATAAACAATGAAGAGATCTTACCAAATAAGGTAAGTCAAAAGCAACGTTCAAATGTCACCTACCGCCATCTACCGCAAACGGATATTTTTTCAAATGCTGGAAAAGTCAACAGTGGCTACGCATTCACCAACGGACGAGAAGAAAATGTTCCAACGGTCACTATCAACACTTCCATATATATGGGAACATCCAAACAGAGAAAAAACAAGATCATATACACGAACGCATTTTCAAGCTCACTACTCTGTTTTATTCATATTTGTAATTCTATGCTTTAGTGATTCTTATTCACTCTGTGAGAGAGATATTTCATTCAAACTCAATATTTGTTATTGAGATAACTTAAGGTTGTGGAACCTTGAGTTGGGATTGGATTACAACTTGTAAGGGGGAGCAAGTGTCCAGGCGAAGGAACTTGCTTGTACTGAGGTGCCAAGAACCCACTGAATCTTGGAAGTTATAGTGAAACTCTCAGAGAAACTCTAAGGAATGGACGTAGGTCAAAGTGGTTGTGACCGAACCAGTATAACTCCCGGTGTACACTTCGGTGATATTTCTCCTTACTCTTTACTGCATTATATTCACTATCAAGTTTTCATATTTGCAATGAAATTTTAGTATCACCCAATTTACCCCCTCTTGGGTGAAACGTTTGTCTAACATTTGGTATCAGAGCGTAGGTCTTCTTGTTCAGGTATAACAACCTGAGAAGGATCCAATGGCAAGCATGGATGAAGGAATTCTTCCCGACGGAGCATCCATCACTAGACCTCTAGGTTTCAGTGGCGAACACTTTTCTTTCTGGAAAGCAAAGTTCAGAGTATTCGTGATGGCTACTGAATATGAGCTATGGGATATGATTGAGAGTGGAAACTATCAACCTACAAAGATTATAGATTCTCAGAAAATTCTCAAGACGCCAGCGGAATACGATGAGAATGACAAGAAACTTATCACTCTCAACAGCAAGGCAATTCTGATGTTACAAAGTGCTTTAAGTCAAAGTGAGTATTTCAGAATTTGCACACTTCCAATAACAAAGGAAATATGGGAAGCTCTGGAAATAGCTCATGAAGGAACTTCAGGAATAAAGGAGAATCGAATCAACACCTTGGTCACTGAATTCGATCTACTTTGAATGAAATTAGGTGAATCAATATCTGAATTTAAATTTAGATATACCATCTTGTTAATCAACTTGCAGCACTTGGGAAAGTTTATGATCAGCATACCCAAGTACGAAAGATTTTGAATATTCTTTCTAAAGAGTGGGAGGCCAAAGTCACTGCAATAGAAGAAGCAAAAGGAGAATCAATGAGATCAATTGCTTCTCTATTTGGAAGTCTTTCTGAATATGAAAGCAAACTAAAGTTCAAACGGGAACTAGATGACATTGGTGACAAGAAAAAGAAAGGTCTAGCACTAAAAGCAAAAGAAGAGAATCAAGATGAGGATGAGGAGTTTGACGATGATGAAATGGGCCTAATCATAAAATGATTCAGAAAGTTCTACAAGAAAGGTCAAGGCTTCAAACACTTTCAAAAAGGAGGAACTACCAGCAAAGATCATATCATTTGCTACGAATATGGAAAACCAGGACATATCAAATCAGAATGTCCAGAACTGAATCAAAAGAGCAAAGAAAAGAGAAAAGGCAAATTCTTTAACAAAAAGAAGGCCTTTGTATCTGCTATATGGGGAGATGGTTCATCTGACGAAGAAAGTGATGAAGAAGAAGTAGCCAATATATGTCTTGTAGCTCAAGAAGAAACAAAAGAAGAGGTAAATGATTCTGATCCTACCTATGATGAATTACTCTCTGAATATAATGCTTTACATTCTGAATTCATCAAAGTAGTTAAAGAATTAATTGTTTTTAAAAAGAAAAACAAAGCTCTTGAAATTGAACTTAAAGAAAGTTTAGAAAAGAATTATGAAAATTGTTCTTCTTTGAAAAAGAAAAACACTGATCTTACAAAAACTCTTGAAAAATTTACTCAAGGAAGTGAGATGCTAAATGTTATTTTAAAAGCTCAACGATTTGTAAATGATCGATCTGGAATTGGATATGATCCAAAATCAGATAAGAGGAAAGGTAGAAAGAAAGCAGGAGGAAAGTCATATTTGAATTATTTCCAGCATTCTGTGCATACATCGAATCCTTTTGCATTTTGTAATTACTGTAATAGAAAAGGTCATTATACCTCTTCATGTATTCATAAGAAGAAAGGAAACATAGGAACCTACAAATGGGTACCTAAAGGCTCATATGTTCAGAAAATTATTTGTACTAACCCAAAAGGACCTAAAAAGATGTGGGTACCTAAGACTTAGTCATTTGTTTGCATATGTGTCTTAAAGCATCCAAAAACAATAAATGGTACATAGACAGTGGATGCTCTAGACATATGACCGGAGATTTCAAAAGTTTTACCTCATTGCAACCTAAGGAAGGTAGAAAGGTAAAATTTAGAGGAAATCAATCCGAAAAGATAGCAGGAATTGGTGAAATAAAAAATGACAAAGGAATCCAAGTCAAAGATGTATATTATGTTGAAGGTTTGTGTCACAATTTGCTGAGCGTAAGTCAAAGTGCAGATAAAGACAACTGGATAATATTTGATTCAGAGGAATGTCTGATTGTCAACAAAAATGACTTACAACTTGATAAGAAGAATATCAAGGCTAAGCTCAGAGCAAAAAGGGAAGGTAATTGTTATACTCTAGATATTAGTAGAAATGAATCTGAAAATTGTTTTCTGAGTAATGCCGATGAAAGTTGGCTATGGCATAAGAGATTGGCTCATGTCAATATGCGTCAATTAGGCAAGCTACTTAAAAAGGATTTAGTTCTTGGATTACCCAAAGTAAATTTCAAAAATGACTTGATTTGTGAAGCATGTCAAAAAGGTAAACAAACTAAATCATCTTTCAATTTGAAAAATGAGATTTCAACAAATAGACCACTACAATTATTACATATGGATTTAGTTGGCCCAGTAAGAGTAAAGAGTCTTGGTGACAACTTATATTCATTGGTCATTGTTGATGATTTCTCTAGATTTACATGGGTTATTTTTCTATCATCAAAAGATGAAACTTTTGAAGAATTTATTGTTTTTGCCAAGAAAGTGCAAAATGAGAAAGGTATGTCCATCGCAGGTATTAGGACTGATCATGGTGGAGAATTTGAAAATCAAGCCTTTGAAGAATATTGTGATACAAATGGCATTGATCACAATTTCTCTGCTCCAAGGATGCCTCAACAAAATGGAGTCGTGGAACGCAAGAATAGAGTACTCACTGAAATGGCGAGAGCAATGTTGAATGAAAAGAATGTATCTCAAGTGTTCTGGGTTGATGCTATGAGTATAGCATGCTATATTTCAAATAGAGCATATGTTAGAACAAAACTTGGAAAGACACCATACGAGCTGTACAAAGGAAGGAAGCCAAACATTGCTCATCTACACATTTTCGGTTGTAAGTGTTTCATTCACAATAATGGTAAAGATAACTTAGGAAAATTTGATTCTAAAACTGATGAAGGAATTTTCCTAGGATATTCTAACCGAAGTAAAGCATATAGAGTTTTTAACAAAAGAACATGTGTTGTTGAAGAATCAATTCATATTGTATTTGATAAATTTGAATCCTCTGACAAAACCATTGATGAAGAACAGGAAGTTATTTTAAATCAAGAAAATGGATAATCTATTTCTAAATCTCTTATTCCAGAGGTTGATGAAACCAAGGAAGAAGAGCAATCACTAGGACAACCTAGAGCCTGGAAATACAATAAAAGTCATCCCTTAAATCAAGTCATAGGAGATGTGAAAGAAATGATCAAAACTAGAAATAGAATTTTCAATGAAGTAAGTTTATCTGCATTCATTTCTGAGATTGAACCTTCTAACATTGATGAAGCCCTATCAGACAATGATTGGGTCATAGCAATGCAAGAAGAACTAAATCAATTTGAAAGAAATCAAGTTTGGGATTTGGTACCCCGACCCAAGGATCATCCGATCATTGGTACTAAATGGGCATTCAAGAACAAACTCGATGAATCCGCAATTATTGTAAAAAACAAGGCAAGATTGGTGGCCAAAGGCTATAATCAGGAAGAAGGGTTTGATTATGAGGAAACGTATACTCCAGTGGCTAGATTGGAAGCTATACGTGTACTCTTAGCCTTTACATGCATCAAAGGATTCAAACTCTATCAAATGGATATAAAGAGTGTATTTCTAAATGGTTACATTATGGAAGAAGTATATGTAGAACAACCTCCAGGTTTTGAGGATGTAACTAAACCTAACCATGTTTTCAAACTCAAAAAGGCTTTATATGGTTTAAAACAAGCTCCTAGAGTATGGTACGAAAGGCTCAGTAAATTTTTTATTGATCAAGGTTTTGTATGAGGAAAATTTGATACAACACTTTTTATAAAACAAAAACATGATGATATTTTGATTGTTCAAATATATGTTGATGACATTGTTTTCGGTGCTACTAATGAATATCTGTGCAATGAATTTTCTGAGATAATGCAGGGAGAATTTGAGATGTCAATGATGGGAGAATTGAATTTCTTTCTTGGTTTGCAAATCAAACAAAGAAAGAATGGAATCTTTATATCTCAACCAAAGTATTTGAAAGAGTTGTTGAAGAAGTATGGAATGGATGAAGCAAATGGCACGGACACGCCTATAAGCTCAACTACGTTGCTTGATGCTGATGTCAAAGGGAAAGACTACAACATCACAAAATATAGAGGAATGATTGGATCATTACTCTATCTCACGGCAAGTAGACCGGACATCCAATTTAGTGTTGGCATATGTACAAGATATCAATCAGCACCAAAGGAATCACATGCCGAAACTGTCAAATGAATATTTAGATATCTTGCTGACACACCAGAATTGGGTCTGTGGTATCCCAAAGGAAGAAGTGAATATCTAGGTGCATATTTAGATTCTGATCATGGAGGATACAAAACAGACAGAAAGAGCACCAGTGGACAAGGACAATTTCTTGGAGGATCTCTTGTCTCATGGTTCAGTAAAAAACAAAATACAGTATCTCTTTCATCAACGGAAGCCGAATATGTTGCAGTCTCAAGTTGTTGTGCACAAGTGATATGGTTAAAACAACAACTACAAGATCTTGGTATTTATCTCAAAGAAATACCAATCTATTGTGACAATACCAGTACGATAAGCTTGGCGAAAAATCCAGTTCAACATTCTAGAACCAAGCATATCGATGTTAGACATCACTTCATCAGAGATCATGTTCAAAAGAAAGATGTGAAAGTAATATTCATTCCTACTCATCTTCAACTAGCTGATATCTTTACTAAACCCCTTGCAAAAGATCAATTTCTATACATTAGAAGAGAATTGGGAATGGTAAATCCCAATGAGTTGTAAGTTATTTCAGCTTTTCATAATATTAGATGAAGTCATTTGATAATGTTTTGATGATTACTAATTTAAGCATCGGAGTATGTAGAAACGTGTTTTGTAGGAAGATTGAAACTCTGTTTTGAGAAATAAAAACAGAGGTCATCAGAGGACACCTTTACTAGAGTACCAACTTGAAGTAATGACTGACAGTGAAGTATTACCTGAGGAACAGCTTGAAGTAACGAAGCACTTTACTCGAGTAACTACTCGAGTAACGGTCTTCCAAAACTGGAAGTAACGCATCAAGTTTCTTGGAATTTGAATCAAACGGTTCATTGGTGAGAATTGAACAGTCCAATCTGAAAATGAAAGGTTACCCGAGGCGAGCCTCGAGTAAACTTGAAGTTTACTCGAGTAAGGACTCGAGTAACTGCAAGTTCAGATCACCAATTTGATAAGAAACGACTCAAATCTGCTTTAGATTGGCTACAAAATGATCGAGGGAACATACATGGATAATTACAATATTATTCATGCCAGGTACGCAATTTAAATGAATTATTTTAAAATTTTCTGTATGATCACTCTAGTAGGGACTCGAGTAAACATGGAATTTACTCGAGTAAGGCCTCGAGTAACGTTGGGTTTTAGGTCTTTATCTGTCGCAAACTCGGTCATTTTCACAAAATCTCCTCGAGTAAATCACTCTGTCCTCTCACAAAAACTTTTCACAATCTCTTTCTTACTTGATTTCCGACAAAACCCATTAGATTTCAGCTCCAAAAACTTTCTAGGTTGTTCAGAATCCTCCAGCCCTAACTCGTGACTTATTCCTCTGTTTTTCTGAAATCTCAAGTTTTATTTGATTCAGAATGGTTAGAACCAAAAACCTCACTCCCACAGATTCTTCTGGATCCCCACAACTCATTGACCCTCTTTCTTCTCCTCCCAAAAAGAGAAGGAAACTCACATCAAGGTCAAAAGCCAAAGTTCCACTCAAACCTCAACCTTAACCAAAACCAAAAGGGGTTGTTATCAAAGAGCCAGTTGTTACAAGGGCTCAATCCAGGAAGAGCACCTCTACTGGGAGAGGCAAAAGTGCCAAATCCCCTTCTCCTCCACCATTTGATTCCTCAACCCCCTCATTCACACCAAAACCTCCTAAAAAGCCCAAATATGATGTGAATGTGGCTAAGGCAATGGCTGGTATTCTGGATCAGCTTGAGAAGGGGCAGTCTTCAAAGAAATCAGCACTGCCAGAAGAGGAGATCACTAAACCTCCGAAGGGTTTCAATGTCAACAAACTGGAAGAGTCCCCAAAGTACCTCACTCAACTCTCCAGGAGAAAAGTGTGCAAGACACACTATGTGGATCTCAAAGTACTTCAGGAGGTATTGAAGCATGATCTTAGTCCCTTTTTAGAACCATTTATGCCTTGGCTTTCCATTAGACTTCCTTTTTGCACAAAAGTAGTCACCCATTTTTACTGCAATCTTGAGATCTTAGATGAACCAAATAGATCTTCAGCTGAGGAAGAAATGACTACCACTGTGAGAGGCCAAAAGATTCTCATTTCACCTTCTAGGATAAATTTGTGGTTAGGGATAGAGAACCCCCCAGATGATATTTACTCCAAACTTGACCCAAACCAAATCTTCTCTGTCCTTAAACCTGGTGAGCTTGTTGGCCCTTTAAATTTCAAACCTAGTGATATGTGTGATCATCACAGGATTCTATGGTATATATACTCTAGATCCCTTGTTAATAAAGCCAACAACTATACCCACTTCTCTGATAGGGACTTTAGATGGTTTGCTTCCTTACTCCTGAAGGAACAGAAAGATTTGGGAGAGTATATCTTTTCTGAGATGAAGAGATACAGAGTAGATGGGAAAGCTACCACACCGATGCCATATCCTCAGATTGTTTCACTCATTCTGAAGGAGAATAAGATATGGTATCTGGAAAGCAAAGAACACATTGAGAGGATTACTCCGGTTGGGAGAAATCAAATTGGTAAGCTCAACATTGACATTCCTCTAAAGGGTCCTCTGGAGTCTGGGTCGAAGAAGAAGAAGAAGACTGAGACTGAAGCTAGCAAGATGGATGACACTCAGTCGTCAGCTCCAGCTGCCACTACATCATCATCATCTTTCCTCAATGCAACACTTCAGCATTTCATGGAGAATATGCTCCCAATACCAATGCTGAACTGATAACCCACATGAATCACAAGATGACTGAGCTGGTTGAGAAGATGGATAAGAGGCATGAAGAATTGCTAGCTGAGCAACGTGCCCGGGTGAGACATTGAGATTGATTCTGGCACGACTGGATTCTTTAGGTCCCGGACCTTCTGCCAGTCCATCATCTTCTGCACATGACACTTCTTCATCTCCAGAGCACATACCATCCCCGGAGCATATACCACCACCTCCAGAGAACATTCCTTCTGATATTCATCACTCTGAGGTTGAACCACCAATCCCTCCAGTTTCTAGTCCACCTGAGCCACAACCCGAAGATATCCTATGCTCAGTGGATAACCCCGAAACAAATGAGACCATCCATATCATCATTGATGATTCACCACCTAAACCTCAGCCTGAACCCTCTCCTAAACCCATTCCATCTCCTACACATACAGAGGAAATATCCCCCTCATCCTCTGATCATCATACTCCTGGTGGTACTGAAGAGGTTGAGACCACCACTATAATTGTCTATCAGCCTTCTCCTATTCCTCCAAGAAGAGACATCTATATCCCTCCACTGAATCTTCTTGAACCAGAATCTTCTAGTTCCTTTGACTCTTCTAGTTCAAATGGTTCTTTGGTTCTTCCAGTGAAGCCTATCTCCATGGTCAAGCCTTCTAATCCTCCTCTTGAATGATGAAGACAAAAAGGGGGAGAAGAACTTGAGAGTGATTTTGTGGAAGTTTCTGAGTCATTTTGGGTATTTTGGGTGTATATGGGATTTAGGGAGCTTTTTAATTTATAACTTTTTATCTTGTAATGAAATGTTTAAGTTTAATACAAGTTTATTTGAGTTATGATTTTCTTTCAAGTTCATTTTATAATACATTGTGGGACAAATGAGCTTGTTGTGTATGCAAGGTGTATGTCATGATTTCAAGAACACTTTGAATCTAAACTTAACAAGGTTTTCAAAATTATCATTAAATTCAAGAAGTATTTATTTGAGAACTTAGTTTCAAAATTCTTGTTCAAAATCACCAAGTTTTGTCATCATAAAAAAGGGGGAGAATGTTAGATCTCATGTTTTGATGATAACAAAGAATGGCATGAAAAAGATTTGATAAACAAATAAGTTTGAACAATATAATAACAGGAAAAATTATCTCTTAAAGCAAGCATTGGAGTAATGAAGAAAGGCCAAGAGAAAAAGATGAGAAACTTGATCAGTGACAAGTTTTTTAAAGGGTTACTCGAGTACGTACTTGAGTAATGGACTTAAACTTGAAGTAACCAGAGTCGACCTTCAAGTAACCTACCAACGATACTCGAGTAATAAGGTAAATGACTCCAAGTTGCTCTCGGCCTACCAATGTTACTCGAGTAGCTACTCGAGTAACCAGGTAACTCACTGGCAGTTGCTCTCGGCCTTCCAACGTTACTCGAGTAACCAGATAAAAGTTTTCAAGTTGCTCTGAGCCTGCTAATGATACTCGAGTATATACTCGAGTTACTCTGTTTCAAGAAATGTGTTGCTCTCGGCATTTTCAACCCTGCCAATGTTACTCGAGGTGATACTCGAGTAACTCACTGTGGTAAGCAAAACCTGAAGGTATTACTCGAATAACATGAAATGTTTTTCTCACCCTTCACCTCAAGTTACTACTCGAGTATGCAGAGTTATTTAGAAGAAAAACTTTAAGTCACTACTCGAGTATGCAAAATGAATTGGAAGAGAACTTTAAGTCATTACCCGAGTTAAGCTACGCAGAAAACTTATGCTTACTCGAGTAAGGACTCGAGTAACAAGGTAATCAAACTTGAAGTGCTTTCGGCCTTGAAATCTTACCAACATTACTGGAGTGAAGCATCGAGTAACTTAAAGTTTGTTTGAGAGTGTACTCGAGTTGCTACTCGAGTAACTAATGAAGAAAAGTGTACTTTACCCGAGTAAGTACCCGAGTAAACAGGTATTTCCAAAGGTTTGAAATTTTGTTTACTCCATGCACTACCTAAGTAATGTTATGTTTACTTATTGACTTGCAGTTTATGAAAGTTTTCCCGATGATACTCGAGTATGTACTCGAGTATGCAAGTCCAGAAATTTAGAAATCATTCCAACGTTCATTGATTTGTTTCCTATATGATTAACCTTTCATTGTATTAGCATTCTTAGCATATTTACAGATAAACAATGAAGAGATCTTACCAAATAAGGTAAGTCAAAAACAACGTTCAAATGTCACCTACCGCCACCTACCGCAAACGGATATTTTTTCAAATACTGGAAAACTCAACAGTGGCTGCGCACTCTCCAACGGACGAGAAGAAAATGTTCCAACGGTAACTATCAACACTTCTATATATATGGGAACATCCAAACAGAGAAAAAAACAAGATCATATTTAGAAGATATGGGATGTGTTTGTCTTGGTGATTGGATAAGTAACTTATTTTTACTTAAACTTATGGAATCTTAAGATTGGAAAAAAGTTAGATTGAGTAAAATGATGAGTGTTTGGATTAGTGATTGGATAAGTAACTTAAAGTAACTTATGTAAAAGTGAATGATGTTTGGTTTGACTTTTGCATAAGTGACTTTTGTATTAATTATGAGAAAAAAATTGAAAAAATTATGAAAAATGAAAAAATGAAAGACTAATTGTGGAAAAAGAACTCATTGGCAACTTAATTGCCAAATGGGACATCGGAAGATATCTGCATTTGTTAAAGTAGCATTCTTGGTGATAAATTGATCCAAACTATCTAATGGCGACAGTGTTTTCACAAGACACATACTCAAAATTTGGTAATGGTACAATTTTAAATAAAATTATATTAAACTCTAATTTAAATTGGTACACTCCAAAAGTCTTTTCTATTGTGCACTTCAAGCTTAAATTTTATATATTATATCAAACTCTAATTTAAATATTAAATCTTAACTCATATTTTCACATAACTTAAAATCTAACAAAATAAACCGATTAAAACCTCAATAATACCTCTAATAATCCAAATAAATTATTTAAACTAAATTTAATGGGTAAAAACATTATATAGAAATTAATTTTTGACAAAAAAATTGATTATAAAATCATAAAACAACTAAATAATAAATTTAAATTGATTAAAATTAATTATTAATTATTATCTACATTTCTACAGTCATATATTAACAAAACTCAAAATTTGCCTAAACTCTTATTCTAAAGTAGTATTCTCTAATTAGCAGAAGATTACTATCTAAAGAAAGAGAAAATTATTTAGAACATTTTTCATAAAAGAAATTTTGTTATTAGAAGTGATTTTGATACCTCATTGATTCCCAAAAATATAAAAATACTCCTATCAATATTTTTTTTATATACACACAGGTACATAAGCTCCAATAAGCTTTATTTTAAGATTTATAACTTTTTCCAACTTATGACTGTTTTCACCTTAAAACTCATCGCTGAAACAAACACTCATTTTTTATCAAAACATCTATTCAAGCCCAGTTACTATACTATTTAAGTCCGATTACCGGAGAAATCGCCCAAACAAACACGCTGATGAACGATTGAGACTTCGATTGGACGCTTACTCCCTGAAATAATGAAATCAGCGATGCGACCGATAGGATGACGCTTGTTCCCAAGAACCACGGGATACCTCCGTCGGCGATCTGCGCAAACACGTCTTGCCCTTTTGTCACCTCCACCGCCATTGCCGCCACAAACCCTATCATAGCCGACTCCCGTTGATTCTCTCCGGTGATGGTCCCCTGAACGCCAATACGTCGTAAATTTCGTGCTCACCTGTTTCCATTCCCGGCAATAAGTCAACATCAATTAGGTATTATTCAGATCTTAATTTTACAGAGTGACAACGACAGTGTTTTAGGACGTGAAAATTATTATGATTAGGATTTAAATCTCGTTGGATCGTATATTTGTCATTTTCTCTCTTCCGTTAATATCTACATGATAATATCCAGATTTGTCGTTTTATACACTCTACATAGAAAAGATTATTCAACAATTTCAATGAATTTCAAGAACCAACATCGACATGATTCGATGATTTCAGGTTAAAGTACACTCTACAAGAGATTTTTTGTTTTCTCAATGTTCGAAAATTAAATACTCTGTAACCTAAAGTATTTATATTCCGATCAAATGTAAGTATAAAATAGCTTGAAATTCAAAGATTATTCTATTCTCCCTCTATCCACAAGAATATTAAAATAACAGGAAAAAAGTTTCCAAATGAATAAAAAGCAAACTTGTTCACAGGGAAGGGGGAATGTCTCGGATATTTCTCTCAGTTCATTCTTCATTAAATGGATCTATCATTCAATCAATTTTCATTGATAGCAATTTATTATGACAGATTCTTTTTATAATAATATTTTTTAATATTATTAAATATTGACAATTAAAAGTTATTCTAACGATAGGTACTATAAATAAAGAGTAAATGGAAAAAAAAAATCAATAAAGATATCCTTTCCCGTTCACACAGGGCTTAGTGACTTACCTTCTCCGGTGTGGGAAAAGAAATTAGCTGTGGCTCTGATTTTGAGGGAGAAGAAATTGGCCGTGGCTCTGATTTTGGCGGTGTATCTTTCATCTCTTTCTGCAATTAACAGTAACAGTCAATATCCATATATAGCTAGTTCCCAGTTTCACTAGACATGTACTTAGATCAACACTTCAGTTAGAAAACTGTCACAACAGGTTATCCCTGTTTATGTGAACTAATGTTCATTAGTATTTGAGAATTGAGGCAGAGAAATTACCTGATCAGGCTCAGCCATGGATCTAACTCTTAAGGCTAACATTTCTGCGCAGGGTTGTCTTGTAGGTTGCTGGAAAACCAAGCTGGTAGTTGTTCACCCTGGACCTGTTTGAAATACGAGTCACAGGGCTAGCCAAGAGAGATTGCATAGCATATGAGGCAGCCATATCTAAACTGGTAAGTGATTGGAAATCACCGAGTTGAAACGCTTTGCTTTAAGTATGTAACTAGCGTCTTGTGATCATTCTGTAGCTAAAGATGGAAGTGAGTGTGCTTTATATAGAAGAGGAGGTAGGAGTATAGTGGTGGATATTTTGGTTCCACGTCAAGAGGAATTGGGGGTCCTAAAGTTCATTGGTTCACGTGGGTGAGCTCGTCCACACATGGCCAAAAGCAAGAGACGTGGCTCTCTTGTGGACCAAGAAGGTGGCCACTTTGTCAATCTGAGGTTTACTCCAGATTGGGAGTATAATGGTTGCAGACTTTAACTGGGAGAGCCAAGACCTTGAGCTGAAGACTAGAACTTTCCATTAGCTTCTTGATAAACTTAATGCATTTATAATTTATAATGCATTAGTATTTTCTTCAATTAATACTTGGATTATGAAGCAGCCATTCTGAAATATTTTTTTCTCATGACATTTAGCATTCTAAACTAATTTTTTATGCATCTAACATAATAAAGTATTTTTCTAAAAACGCCCAGTATTTTAAAGTAATTTTTGACATATTCAGCACCTTCAAGTATTTTCAGTAGTACCTAGTATCATAATTTTAGCATGCTTTTTACTACTGAAAAAAATACTTCAAGTGAAAAATTGCACCAAAAATTACTTTAGCATATTAGGTGTTATTGGTAAAATTAGGATGTTGAATACATAAAAAATTAATTTAGGATAATAGGTACTTCTAAGAAAATAATTTAAGATGTTAGATGCAACTTAACCTTTAAAGTTTAGAGTCAGTTGTACTACATTTTTTCCATTGGGTTTTAAATGGATCTTACTTACATTTGGTATCCTTTACAATGCACACTACAGTTCTGACTGGCGCAGGCACACATAATATGGGACAGAGTTCAAATTAAAAATTGAACGAAAATATAAGGAGATAAAATATGATATTTTATTTTCATTCTAAGAATATTATCCATCTCTTGAAATCTTCCTCTTTTCTTCATTTAACTTCTATTAGCGAAGTAATTTTTTACACTGTAAAACATAAATTCTTCATTCTCTTGCACCAGAAAATAGGTTTATCTTCCTATAATAGAAACAAATATATAACCATTTCGGTGGGAATATTGGTTTATCTTCCTTTCTTTGTATATGTTCCAGAAAGTATTATTTTGGGTGGTCCACAGTTACATTTTTTGACTACCATTTTCTATGTGAACAGATGCGAAGACCGCAAGGAACAGGCGTAGTTATGGGTAACAAATTATATATCTAAAACATGGTGAATAATTTTCACACAACAAGCGTTTTCTCGTGACGGTTAACTATATGGATAGCATAAGGATATTCTATTCTATTAACAACAGAATGTTCAGTGAAATTATTAATAAAAAGATGTTATTCTTAATAATTTCATTGAGTGTTTGTTTTGGTTTTCTTCCACTCATTCTCAAGCGACTCTATACCGTTTGATCCATCTTTCTTAGCGGTGCATCCAATACTACCCTTTAGGTTTATATATGTCTAAATTATCTCAAATGATTTTTTTTATCATTTTCTGTTTAATAGATGCCACGTACCCCAATTCTCTTTCTCTCATGGTGTTTATTGCAAATCTTATCTTCTTTTTTTTTTTTTTTTGTATAATAACCACATATTCAACTCAACTTTCTCATTTCAGCCACTCTACTCGCTTTATGCTCATGTTGTCCCTGTAAAGCCCAACATGTACTATCATATTGTATTGCTAGCTAGTCCTATAGTGGTATACTAAAACTTCTCTTTTATCCTATTAGGTATCTTCCCATTATAAATAACTCTAATAGTATTTCTCCATTTAAACCACCCTATCGGAATTCTACGATTGATTAACGTTTCCATCAATTCCACTATCTTTTTGTATAATCGAGCCTATATATATATATATATATCTATCTAAATTTCATCACTTGTGGAATGATTTGACTTCTAATTTTAATGTTCAGATCGCTTCTAACTTAGCTTGTCTCTAATTAAAATTGCAATACATATATTTTTTCTTACTCCTACTCAACATAAAGCCCTTTGACTCCAAGTTCCTTCTCCCTAACTCAAATTTATAGTTAATCTCTTATGGTGACACAATCACAAGAATTATATCGTCAGCAAAAGGCATGCACTTCATGCTGCATAAGCTTAGTTATAATGTCTATAACCAGGTTAAATAAATAAGAACTCAAAGATGATCCTAATTATTGCACATAAGTTGTTTCCCCATATATAGTGATTTTCAAATAAGGGAGACCTATTTTTTTAAATTAATTCTAAAAATTATTAATTAGTCCTTTCATATAAAGGTCAGGTTTGTGCAAATTGACTAAACAAAAAGTCTTCGAAAAGTTCCGCTATAATTACCGTTTTCTTTTCAGCTGGCCTACTAGTCAAGTCTTTATATATATATTCGGGATTCAAAATTCTGTGTAGATTTTATGGGCCCAACTTTGTGAACTTCTAGTATCAACTAGACATTCTGGTCAACAAAAAACGAGACATTATGCACATGAATTTAGCTTTAATCATAAATAAGGAAACAAACAAGGTGTGTTTGCTTTATTCTGAATAATGCTCGGGGCATCTCCATAGTTAATGCTTAATGCCAGCCATGTATTTTGCCTTTTTTGTCTCTGTGGTAATTTATTGGATTTTGGGTTATGTTTTGATTGCCAATTTGCATGTGCAAAACTAGGTTTTGGTTGGGAATGCCTCCGCTTTTCCATTATTAATGCATTATATATATCATAATTGCTGTTGAGAGATGAGAGATGTCTTTTTAGTCCACGCAAAAAGTGTCGTATATATTCATTTCATCAACATTTGCAGTGGTAGGTTACTTAATTCTTAGAAGCATGAGAATTTCAATTTGAAATTCGAGGATTCTAAAAGTCAAGAGTTTTTATCGGTAGTTATCTGATTCAATAGTCTATTTTTAACTACTATTAATTCCCATAATGAATTGTGTAAAAATGAGATTACTTGATGCCAATTAGTCAAAAGTATGACATGTGCACTCTGATACCTGTGATCGCTGCTTGTCGACATTTAATTAATTAATTCGAGATGAAATTGGATGACTCATGAGAAATTTACCGTATCTATATATCTATTCATTGGAGAAAGTGTTTCGGCTTTCACTGTAATTGCGTGTATGGATAATACTCTGATTTTTCAAAATGTCTTGTTTGAAGGCTTGACTGTGCATCTTTACTACCGTTGATATTTTGTTTTGGTGGTCATGCTTCCACTTTTCCTTATTAAAGCATTATATTATAATTGCTGTATAGACACCAGAGATGTCTTTTTGGTGCCCAGCAAAAGTTTCATAACCATTTCATCATTATCATCATCATTATTTCTTTATGATTCAATTTTGAAATTTGAGGTTTCTAAAAGTCAGAGTTTTTCTGCAGTTATCTGATTAAATTTTCTATTTTTAACTATTAACTCCCCTAATTAATGAATTGTGTAAAATAGACTACTTCTTGCCCAAGTATTCGAAGTATTGTTTGTGCATAAACTAGTGGGGCTATGATATACTTGTGCTGTTTGTTGACCAGTATGTGTTTTTCTTTTTTTAATATTTTTTTATTTTCCATCCGTAATGGTAAAATGAAACTACAATAATTCTTAGAGTCATTTATGCTGTTTATGTCCCCTCTCTAGATTGCTCTTCTGATTCTTCTTAGTGATCAGAAGTCTTAATTGACGTCTAATTATTTAACTTCATAAAAAGTCGGAAAAGAATAACGCCTTCATTCATGTTTTAGAATAACTAGCTCTTTACATTTCAGAACATTAGGTTTAAGAATAGTAACAATAGTTAATAATTATATATACAAAAGAAATAAATAAATTTTATTTAACTGACTATGGCCACCGCCACGTGCCACGATGTTTAAATTTAATCTTTGGTGATGTTTCTTACTTTAATTTCAATATTAATATATTAGTGAGAGTGTGCAAATTTCGATATCATCAACTAATTTAGTCTAGTTAATTCATCGGTATAGAAATTACATTGTTTTTTTTTAATACTAACAAGTTGCTGGTTGATGTAATAAGTAAGATCATCTCCATAAGTAGAACAACACAGGTGCAAATTTTGAGAATTACTCTCCACGCACATCGCGCACTGGGAGCAAATGCGAGTAGTATGGCTTGTATCTAGAAGAAGATGAAAGCAAATTTTAGAGGCCTTAAATTAATATGTTGCGAGTGTAGGACAAAACTCATGAATATCCAAATAAATCAAAAATCAGAGTACATGAATTTTTCTATATCAATAGCGGAAGACTTATAAGAATTATCTCTCGCAATTGCTAAACTTTGATCGAATGGAGAGCTCATGAATCCTGATGAAAGAGAGCTGCAAAAGAATTGAAGACATGATATAATTGTCAGGTCTGGCTGTGGGTCACAACGATGGCAACTGGGTTAAGAGCCGTCGCTAGTCAGGGAACCTCAGATGAGCAGATAGGGTTTTTCCTTGTACGCTCAATTTGGATGGCTGAAACCTTATTGTGTATTTTCCACCATCAGAAAAACCACATTAATAGTTAATAACCCTAATCATGAATTGGGCCTAAATCTGACTAATGGGTCACACTCTGGATATTTTAATTAATGACCTAATTAATAACTAATAATAATTATAATATATATTAAAATATCTAACATTCTCCCACTTGACCCGTAACTAACGTCAGTTGCCCTATTTAGATTAATTAAGGCTATGCTGCAAGAATCATGGCGATAAGTCTCCTTAAGTCGAGTATTATCTTCCATGTATTATATAGCAGCACCCTTACTTAATAGGTTAAAACTTTATGAATAAACCTTAAATGTTTATTCGGTTCCTTCTTGAATGTCTGTCAATCTCGATAACCAAGTATCAATATGAGACAACAAACTCCAACTTGAATTTCATCATTTATCAATACCTTATTTAGATCACTCAATGTGATCCAAGTCACAAATAAGGTATTTGGTCCTTCAATGTCTCTAAATGCATGCAGTTCATTTAAGGATCTATACTTTATGTGTTTATGACCCATTGACTTTATGATCACACAACACCCTTAATGGGTTTAAATTAATTTAAAACCCACATGATAAAATTCTTTAACCGGCAATCTTATAACTTGCCTCCAAGAATGACTAGATTAAGCAATTCATGGTGGAATTAAGCAATCAGTGACTACTTAGCGATCTTGTACTCCTCCATAATCCAATTTGTTCAGTAAACGTAAAGATGCATCAAAATGTTAACCATTGTATAGCTAACACATCATACTAAACTAAACAAATCTAATCTAATCATTCTCCTATATGTAGAGCATGAGACTTAATGTACATTTTAAAATGTACTTTATGACCTGCAGCTTTTCAATTATTATTGAAGTAAGAATATGCTTGATAATCCTCCTAAACTTTCCTTGCAATGGCATTGCCAGTTTGTGTGCACATTCAAGCAAGCCTGCACCTATGAAACTGAATTAGAAGGAATACAATGATATATATATATATTTGAGCCATGTGGAGAATATAATTATATTTTCATAACAACTACCATCTATCTCTAAATGTTCAAATACATGTGATCATAGGTTTCTTATGACATTCTCAAGCATTTTGAGAACAATTTCCTTTTGTATTCTAAAAGAATACTACACTTAACCTAGTCCTATCACAAATTTGAACAATGATGATTTTGTTATGTGTAACACCTTATGTCAAAATTCACAAGCAACGAGTAAATTATCATTTTGTTCAATATAGATGATTCAACTCTCACTAATCTAGTGATATAAATAGAACTATGATGCTTTCAACATTATCATGTATGTGATTGCATCATGACTCATTATTCACCACTAATGTGAGACATGCATGTGAGGATGGTTTCTCAATTTTGCTAACTAAATTCTTCTCATAATTTATGTGACCTTTCTTTTAGTTCACTCACATCTCTCCTTGTTACTATAATGGAAAGATGCTAATGGAATTTAGGGTCGCTCTCATTGTTTATGCTCTAGTCAAATTACTTGAAATACATGATGTATTGTTGGTAGCAATTGCCAAATTTAAATTGTCATTTGGTCTTAATCCAATCTACTAACATATTGAAGTTGTACAATAAGAGCACAATCTATCAATTTAGAATATCCCTTGCTTGTTTCAAGATATTTTTCCTAATAATTGATAGAGTCTTTAATGTTGATACTTCTTATTTCAAACTTGACCAATTGAAAATTTCAGAACTTCATTATGTTTCACATTTACCTCAAGGAGAAGAGTATCATGTAAAACCAATGTTCTATCATGATTAGAGGTTATAATATGTTATGTGTAATCATCCTGAATGAGTTTGATCACTCCTACTAATCATACCATTTCTTAATAATTTGACATTTCAAAATTACTACACACCTTCTAAAATGGAAAGGATAGCTCAATAGAATTCCTAAGATCTTTCTGTATCTTCACCAAAATATGCAGTCTTGATCTCTGGGATGTTTTCTATACGCACTCTTTCATTTATAAGACAATTCTATATAAATTGAGTTTCCAACTTTCATATTTTAAAAGGGTTTAAACATAATTTTGTTGGAAACTCATCTAAGATATATATAGTTGTCTTGAGTGCATTCTTTAAGAGAAAACATATAGGCTAAATTACTATCTTCAACCATATACCTATCATGTCATCCATCTCTTTTAATTGATTTCACTATATTAATCTGTTTACCAGATTAAATTACCCACTTTTACTTTATATTCTCTAAAAGTGTCAAATGACACTACTTAATTATAAAGCAAAAGATGTTCAGGTATTAGAAGAGTCAATTAAATTAGGATGAACTATTTCGACTGTTAGAACATAAGCAATGGCAAATGTATATCCACTACTGCCTCCAATCAAGCCACTAATCATAGACAAATTAAACTTGATATGTTTATTGCTTTATGGCTTTAGGGTTGGTAGCTTGATGTCCCTATTTAAAATCTCATGCTTTTCTAAAAGGGAGCAAAACTTATATAAATACATTTACAATGAATACTTAATGTTCATGCATGTATTCATGAAAATGAGTAATAAATCATGAGATAATAAACAAAAGATCTATTTCACCAAGATTAATGGAGACATCTCACAATATGATGGAGAATCACTTAATATTCAACAAAACAATGCAATAACATTTATGAAAATTTCTAAATATGTCCTTCAGCTTATCAACAATTATTGACTTTGTTCTATTCTTTATGTACTTATAATATCCAGCTTTTAACTGAGATTACTTTATTGAGATAATAATGTTATCTCATTTCTCATGCTAATATTATAAATACTAGAACTTTTCTTAATGCCAATTTTGTCCTAATGGAAAAAGTTCTCCTTATAGGCTTAATTGTCTCTAATAAATTATATCAAGCTAAATAATTGAATAAATAACAACCATGCTACAAAGTCAAAATAAAATTAAATCATACTTACAACATTACTATAAGAGGCAAGCAACCATCGCATATAGGTGTATGTTTACCAATGTAAATCATACAATTATAAATTCATATAACTAAAGTCTACCTGTGGGCAAAGACATTAGCATAGCATGGATTTATCTCAAATTGGTGAAACTAGAATGCAATTGTATCCTCTAAAATGTGGGCTACTTAGAAAATATAATGTTATTCCATTCCACCCTAATTAAAACTATGATTATAATTATCTACCTGTGGGCAAAGATTAATTATAACCATACATTTAATTACAATTGATGTCTTTAAATCTTTGAGTGATGTATTTTGTTTAGTGGAACAAAATTGAGTGTATGTGCTTAGTGAGGATGCTGTGGCTACTCCTCGATTCTACATATTCATCTCAAAGACATCACATCTTGTGTATACTAATTATACATATAAACATAATTTGATATAGTAAAACCTTATGTGATTACCTATGCATACAATATGTGTAAAAGAATGTTGTAGCTATTTCTTAAAGAAAATATGTATACTAATCGCTAATATCAAATATATATAATTTTAATACCATATATGTATACACAATGTCAATGGGAATCCTAATTAATTAATTTAATAAACTTTTGAAGATTAATATTTTAAAATCCATATATGATTATTTATGCATGTTGTAAGAGGGCGATGTAGCTACCACTCTAGCACACAAGTTAATCATAAATATCAATCATGTGCTATATGCACAGCTTTATGGAGAATTTAACCAATTAATTTAATCAACATAAATGACTAAATACAATTCTCCCACTTTGATTAAATTAATATTACCCATTAAATAGAGTTGTTAGATATTTTAAAACATATAAGTGATTATTTACACATGCAACAGAGGATGCTGTGGCTATTCCTTAAGATGCATGTTAATCACAAATATTAACCTTGTGCATTTAAATTCCAAATGAGTACAAATCTTTAATGAGAATTTATTTAATAGATTGATTTAATCAACAAAATGTGACTAAATAATCAAGAAAAAATAAATTCTCCCACTATTTTGTGCATCCAAATTAAATCTAATATATGCACTTCTTGATGGAGGGATTAATTAATTAATTTGATCAGCAAGGTACCTAAATAATTAATTAGAAACCCTCCCACTGTTTTATGTATCCAAAAAATTGTTTAAATAATTAATTTTGACACTTTTCAACTTAAATTAAGCTTTACAAAATTTGAAGAGTTGGATAATTGTCTAAAATTGATTTTCCATATTTTTAGGCAATTAAACAACTCATAAAAACTATTTGTTTTGTAAATTTTCCAGAATATGAAAAATGCCAAAATTAGCTTTTCTTAATTTAAAACATTAAATGTGACATGGTCAAAATTATACATAAAATAGAAGTTAATTTAATTAATAGTGAGCAAAAGGATTACTTAACCCAAAATTCATTTCTGGAAATTAAAAGCTTTATGTTCTAGGTGTTTAAAAACATAATAGGGCCCAGAATATTGCTCAAACAGTCACTGTTAAAAATTAACATGAAAAGTCCATAGCATAAACATTCTCAATTATTTAAGAATCCAAAATGTGGTCCAAAACGCAAGCCCAGAAAAAACTAGGAAATAAATTTTAATTCTTATGTCCAAAACGCGTTTTGGCCCAGGTGGAATAATTAATTGAAAGCAAGAAAAATGAATTTGCATAAGTCCAGAAGCATTCTCGGCCCAGATATGCAATAGAACAAGAACAGAAATGAAAATAAAATAAAACAGTTCAGTATCCTTTTTCATTTCGGCCCAAAAGTGTTAACCATTATTCCAAAAATAAAAAATCAGGTTTCTGCCCCCGGGCCCAGTTGCTTCACCATTCGAATAAAGTAATGCCAAAAAAAAATTTGAAAACCCAAGTCCAATTAATTGCTGCGGCCCGGATGCGGATTTTATTTAAATAAACAGCGCCTACCCAAATTCTCTGAGGCCCAAAAAATGCTTGGCCCTTCTACAGAATAAGGGAAACGAGCGTTTCACTGGGCCAGGTAAAATGACACCATTTGAGTGCGTGAGGAGTCTGTCCAGAGAAGAGTAAATGGCGACGTTTCACCCTTCTTCCCCAATGATGCGGATCCTTAGGACCCGATTCGCAGCCCGGAAAGAACCCGAGTGAGTCCGCTGTGCCCACGATTCTAGGCAACATTTTCAGGCGATCCAGAGCTCCAAATCCGGCGATTTTGATGGCGTTGATCATGGATAATCAAGTGAAAAACAAGATCCATCTCAATAATCTCTCAAATCTCTCAAAATCAAAACAAATAAGTTGAGTTTGAAATCAAATTAAAGAACACGATTTCTGGGTTCCTTCGACTTTTTCCCGATGAAGAAAGTAATAACGAAACTCATATCAATTGAATCGAAGAAAGTCGGTGGTTTTGATGATGAGTAACGAAGCAAAATCGGATCTATGATTCAATAGATAAAAAATAATAATCGAAAACGCAAGGCATGAATCCCAGATTTCGGATCCTTCTAAAATTTTCGAGGAAGGCAGGAAATGAATCATCTTCTCTTGTCCCTATTATCCAAAACTCAAGCATGCAAATTCGCAGGTCAAAAATTCGCAATATCCGATCAAAAGTAATTAATAAAGACAAAAGTAATCAATTAAAGTTACAGTAATAGCAGAGAACAAAACATGAAATCGGATCCCATGGCGATGACTCAAAATGGCCAACCACTGAGGACAGTGGTGATCCTCGAAGAAGAAAAGCAAATCAGCTCATCCCATTAATGCAAAAACAATTTAATATGGTAAACAATTTATTAATAATAAATTGAAAACTCAGATGAATTAATTTTTAGCAATAATATAATTCATCTACTTAAGAAATCAGATCTTAAATCCAAGTTATGGAACCCATGTAAAATTACTACGGAAGCTTAATTCAATTCCATACTTAGATCATCCCCGATCAAAGAGTAGAAGGCAGAGGATCAGAGAGCGTGGCTCTGATACCACATATAGGACAAAACTCATGAATACCCAAATAAATTAGAAATCAGAGTACATGAATTTTTCTATATCAATAGCGGAAGACTTATAAGAATTACCTCTCACCATTGCTAAGCTTCGATCGAATGGAGAACTCATGAATCCTGATGAAAGAGAGCTGCAAACGAATTGAAGACAGGATATGATTGTCAGGTTTCTTTCTAACTGGCTGTGGGGCACAGCGATGGCAATTGGGTTAAGAGCCGTCACCAGTCAGGGAACCTCAAATGAGCAGATAAGGTTTTTCCTTGTACGCTCTATTTGGATGGCTGAAACCTTATTGTATATTTTCCACCATCAGAAAAACCACATTAATAGCCAATAACCCTAATCATGAATTGGGCCTAAATCTGACTAACGGGCCACACTCTGGATATTTTAATTAATGACCTAATTAATAACTAATAATAATTATAATATATATTAAAATATCTAACAGCGAGCGACTAACTCATTCGCTATAATATTTAATTCTGTTGATAGCGGACTTCTGGGTTTATTCTTAGGCTTAGCTTTTACCTTCATATTTAACCAAAAAAGAAAAACTACTCATACCACACTTTAGCTAAAGTTTCATCTCGGAAGTAGGGGTGTGCAACTTTTTCCCATCCCGGTCTTCTCGTCCCGAAATTTTCGGGACGGGAAAAGTTCGGGATTGGGAAATTTTTTTTGGGATCTGGATCGGGATCGTCCCGATCCCAAAAATATATATATATATATATTATGTATAATTTTTTAAAATATTTAAGAAAGCAAGATCAAATACAAAATAAAATGTGAAAATCCCTAACACCCTCAAGGTAATATATATTCTTTTAGTTAATTTAGTTAATTTCATTTATTATTTATTAAGTAATTCTAATTTTTTGTTCTTGTCTTTGTGTTTTTTATAGCTAAATCGACAACTTTAAGCATATATTGGACTAATGATATATTTGTATTGGACTAATTTGATACAATATGATATTAGACAAATTATATATTTATACTAGACTAAAGAAAATAAAACAAAAAAATTAACATAGGAATTTTTTTTAAAAAAAATAGAAATCTAGGATCGGGATCGGGAATGAAAATCATTCACAAACCCTTCTCGGAATCGGGATTGAGAATGGCATTTCCCAATCCCGTCCCGATCATGAACACCCCTACTCAGAAGTACCCATTGCCATGTCAAATCCATATGATATAATTTATTATTTATTTTATTCAGAAAACATATTTATTTTATTCAGAAAACACACGCGTAACATACGCGTATGTGTTTTCTGAATAAAATAACACCTTCATTCATATTCTTAGAATTACTAGCTCTTTACATTGCAGAACATTAGGTTTAAGAATAGT